>CM037635.1:5301009-5339107 GCA_015227895.2 Colaptes auratus | reverse complement strand
TCCCATTCCATTCTACAACTTAAATCAATAACAATTAGATGATCATGAAGGTCCCTTCCAACCCGAGCCATTCTATGATTTGTAAGTGGCCACTGCCTCCTTTGCCTGCAAAGAGCTCCAGTTTTAATGAACCAACCAAAAAATGTTTCATTGTTGGACTCCCTGACTTGTCCCTAACCCCAGAAACCTGTTCCAGTGAAATAGTGAGCGCAACACCAGCTGATACACAGACAGCCTCTCAGCACATGCATTTCTCACCTCATTCACTTCGCTGCATTCCTTGCCAGCAGGCTCTTGATTTCCAGATTGTTGGGTTTTTTTTGTGGAAAAATGCAGCTCTCCAATGTCAGCTTTAACCCTGCCTCTGTCCTTTTTCATTCTGGATGCTTTTTAATTAGGTGGTGCAGTTTGTTCTCCTTAAATCAGCAGGATGTGTTAAAAACTCTGCTTTTAGTGCTAGAGATTTGTTAGCAAAATGGCATTTGATTCCCAGTGAAGTCTGTTGTACTTTACTTCGTCATGGTGCACCCCAGGACAGTTCAGACAACAGGTTCTGGAGAACAAGTCTTGTGGGGAATGGCTGAGGGAACTGGGGTTGTTAAGCCTGATAAAGAGGAGGGTAAAGGGAGACCTCATAGCTCTCTACAACCTGAAAAGAGGTTAAAGTGAGATAGAGGTCACTTCTACCTACTATCAGGTGATAGAACAAGAGGAAATGGCTTGAAACTGTACCAGGGGAGGATGCCCAGGGATGCAATGGAGTCACTGCCCCTGGAGGTGTTCAAGAAACTTGTGGACATGGCACTTTGGACCTTGTTTAAAGGCCTTGGTGGTTTTAGGTTACAATACAATACAATACAATACAATACACCAGGTTGGAAGAGACCTTCAAGATCATCGTGTCCAACCTATCAACCAATCCAACCCACCCAAACAACTAGATCATGGCACCAAGCACCCCATCAAGTCTCCTCCTGAACACCTCCAGTGATGGTGACTCCATCACCTCCCTGGGCAGCACATTCCATGGGAATCACTCTCTCTGTATAGACTTCTTCCTAACATCCAGCCTAAACCTGCCCTGGCACAGCTTGAGACTGTGTCCTCTTGTTCTGGTGCTGGCTGCCTGGGAGAAGAGACCAACCTCTGCCTGCCTACAGCCTCCCTTCAGGTAGTTGTAGAGAGCAATAAGGTCACCCCTGAGTCTCCTCTTCTCCAGGCTAAGCAACCCCAGCTCCTTCAGCCTCTCTTCATAAGGCTTGTGTTCCAAACCCCTCACCAACTGAGGGGCAATGGTTGGGCTCAATGGTCTCAGAGGTCCTTTACAACTGAAACAATTCTATGATTCTGTGATCTTTGGTGACTTCATGCTTTGCTGTGGCAGCTTACATGTCTCTCCCAGAGACAGATATCAACCTTTTCCTCTTCCATACATATTCTGTGGCATTTCAGAAATGAGAGAGCAGAACACGCTGACCCTCTTTGTGCCATTAGCAGGGAGACTTCTCCCTCAGTGGAACAGCACTTGCTAAATCAGGGTTCAATTAGCTGTCTCTGGGCTTGACCTACAATTCTCTGCATATTTGGCTCATTTCAGGGAGTGTGCAAATGTTAGAAGAAATCTCATTCCTCAGCAGCATTAAAACAGAGTATGGTTTTGCTGCCCTGTTTACAGGACTCCCACATTTTTTAAAGAACCATCTGATAAGAAGTGAGGGCATGCAAGAAAGGAAACATAATGCACGGGTTTTCTTTCATGTAAAGAATGCATTAAGCAAAAACTCTCAGCAGCCCTCATGGGGAAGAACTTCTTCCTAACATTCAATCTCAATCTACCCATTTCTATTCTTTTTTTCCATTCCCCCTAGTCCTAGCATTACCTGACACCCTAAAAAGTCCCTCACCTGCCCCTTTTTCCCCTCAAACCCACAGCACCTAGGCTCTGTTGGAGTCTCCTCCCACCCCAGGTGGGGCCACTTTGCCCTCCCCACCCACTCCCCTTTTTAATCCCCCCCAGGAAGGGCAGCAGCCCTAAGCTGAGCCCATCTGGGCTGAGGATCCTCCTCTCATCACCCGGTGAGTGCCCACGGTGCACACTGGGTGTTGGTGGTGGTGACAACAAAGGCCGGGGGGCCTGCTGGCCCCCCGGCTAGGTAGGGCACTGATTGATAACTCCTCCAATATCCTCCACGGGTGCTGGCTGGGCCTCCTTATGGGGCTGAGCTCCTCTGCATGGTGTGGGAGCAGCTCTTTTGTAGAATCACAGAACAGTTTGGGTTGGAAGAGACCTGAAATATCATCTAGTTCCAACCCCCCCATGGGCAGGGACACCTGCCACTAGGCTGCGATGTTCCAGGCCTTTTTCAGTCTAGCCGTATGAGGAGAGGCTGAGGCAGCTGGGATTGTTTAGCCTGGAGAAGAGGAGGCTCAGGGGTGACCTCATGGCTCTTTACAACTACCTGAAAGGTGGTTGTAGCTAGGAAGGGGTTGGTCTATTCTCTCTAGCAACCAGCACCAGAGAGGACACAGTCTCAAGCTGTGCCAGGGGAAGTTTAGGCTGGAGGTGAGGAGAAAGTTCTCCACCGAGAGAGTGATTCGCCATTGGAATGGGCTGCCTGGGGTGGGTGGTGGAGTCACCATCCCTGGAGGTGTTCAAGAGGGGACTGGATTTGGTGCCATGGTCTAGTCATGAGGTCTGTGGCGAGAGATTGGACTCGGTGATCTTTGAGGTCTCTTCCAACCTTGGCAATAAGTGAGGTCTGATAAGTGAAGTCTGTCGGACGTGTTCTGCAACACAACAGTTTCAAGAGCAATTTGGGATCCTTCTGAATCACAGAATCACCATGGTTGGAAAAGACTTTTAAACATCATCAAGCCCAACATTATCTAACTCTACCAAACAAAAGGTAGGGCTCTAAAAATGTAGAGGAAGAAAGATGGTGTTTTAATGCAGAGGAGTAATTTTTATTTGAAATTACTGCTTTTAGCTCAGCAGAGAATTGTCTTAATGTAAAATAGATATAATGAGTTATTTAAACACGGCCCTGGTTAAATATCAGGCATCTTTGCTTTTAGTTACTTTATTTTATCCCCCTGGAATGGTAAGCAGCTGTGTTACAACACAGCCAACTTCTCCTCAGGAATAAAGGCATTTCAGTGGGCTGGCTGTTAAAACCCTGGATTTGTGGGGGCTTCAATCAGGATGTCAGGATCATAAAATCATGGAATGGCTTGAGTTTTAAGGCACCTTTAAAGATCATTTCATTCCAACCTCCCACTAGAATATGGTGCTCAAAGCCTCATCCAGCCTGGTTGTCAGCACTTCCAGGGGTGAGGTGTGCACAGTTTCTCTGGGCAGTCTGTCCAGTGTCTTGCTGTAAAGACTTTTTCCCTAAGGTTCACTCTAAATCTGCCCTGCTCCAGTTTCAAACCTTTCACCCTCATCCTATCACCACAAAGCCTTCTAAACAGTCCCTCCCAAGCCTTCCTCTGGGTCCCCTTCAGATATTAAAATGTAGTTGTAATACATTGAAATGTAGTCACCACCTTCTCTGGAATGCAACATTTTGTTGCAGGCACATCAAGAACGTTTGATCCTTCGCAGTTTCCTGATGACACAGGAACTGTTGACTTCCAGCATCAAGATGTTAAAGTCATTTCCATTCCTACTGAGTGAACTTGAGCAGATACACCATTGCTTAATGAAATGTGGTTAAGACAGGTGCCCTTTTCCAGCTCAACATGAGGGGAAAGTGTGAGTTAAATCACTTCCTACCCTGCCACTCTGTGTCCATATCCAGATTGATGTGTGCAAAGCTGCTCTAGATGTTATGATAAATGGACTCTCCTTTATGTATGCTTGCTGGGTGGGGAGTGTTTAGGAAGGGTTTTTTTTTGACAGAGGTAATATGAGCCTGTTTAAAAAGAGGTAATCATTTGACTCACACCTGGGTTATAGATAAGAGCAAGAGACTGGGCATGGCACTTCAGGATGTTATTTAATGCCCATGGTGGTCTTAGGCTGACAGTTGTACTCAACAATCTTGGAGGTCTCCTCCATGTGAAACAATTCTATGGTTCTGTGATAGCCTATTGAAGGTTTGTACTGGAGACAAGAACCAACCCTGTGGCTTTCTCCTCTAGTTGCCTGGCCACCCCAGCATTGCCAGTGAGATGCATCTGTCTAGATGCACACAACCCCTTTTTGTGTCCCTGTTTAAGAGGAGCAGGGGGAGGGAAGTTCTCCTTCCCCTCTACTCTAGTGAGGCATCAGGTAGAGCATTATGCCCAGTTCTGGGGCAGCTTGGTAAGAATAAGGGTAGAGAACTATTAGAGTCCAATATAGGCTACCAGGATGATTAAGGGACAGGAATGTCTGTCTGATGAGGAAAGGCTGGCAGACCTGGTGCTGTTCAGCTTGGAGAAGGTTGAGAGGGGATCTTATTAATGTGGGTGTCAAGAAGAAGGGTTTAATCTCTTTTCAACAGTGTCCAGTGGCAGGGTGAGGGGCAGAGGACACAAACTGGACCACAGGAAGCTCAGCCTCAACATGAGGAAAGACTTCACTGTGACAGTGCTGGAGCCCTGGAACAGGCTGCCCAGAGAAGTTGTGAAGTTTCCTTCTCTGGAGACTTTTCAAACCCACCTGGACATGCTCCTGTGTGGCCTGCCCTAGGTGATCCTGGTAGGGGGGGTGGAATCAGTGATCTCCAGAGGTTTCATAGTTTCAGTTAGGGTTGGAAGGGACCACAAGGATCATCTAGTTCCAACCCCCCTGCCATGGGCAGGACACCCCACACTAGATCAGGCTGGCCACAGCCTCATCCAGCCTGGTCTTAAACACCTCCAGGGACGGGGCCTCAACCACCTCCCTCGACAACCCATTCCAGGGCTTCACCACTCTCATGGGGAAGAACTTCCTCCTCACATCCAGCCTGAATCTCCCCACCTCCAGCTTCATTCCATTCCCCCTAGTCCTATCACTACCTGGTAGCCTGAGAAGTCCCTCCCCAGCCTTCTTGTAGCCCCCTTCAGATACTGGAAGGCCACAATGAGGTCACCTCGGAGCCTTCTCTTCTCCAGACTGAACAGCCCCAACTCCTTCAGTCTGTCCTCATAGGAGAGGTGCTCCATTCCATTCTGTGATCTCATTCATCCCATAGCTCCATCCCAGGCACAGATTTAGTAGAAACAAAGCAGTAACTGCTGCTGTATTCAGAGCTGAACTGAGCTTCGTCATCTGTGGATGTCAGGGGCAAGGACACGAAGCAGGGAAGTTTTTTATCTGCCTGGTGGGAGAGTTTCCACCCTGATGGAAAAAATTGCCTGTAATGATGTTTTTCTTCTGGGGGAAGGAATGCATCCTGATGCAGGCTACTTGTTGCTCAACAGCACTGCTGTTATCATCAGGGGAGCATAAACCCTGCTGTTAAAAGGTAACAGAGAACACTGCCAAGGCATTGTCCCAGCATTTCAGAGATTTCCTATTGAAATGCCCTTGGAAGCCCAGCCCATTAGGAAGAATTAAAACAAATTCCAGCCTGTGTTTTCTCATTGTTTAAGAACGTCCTTAGCTCTTTGGTCACCTTCTCTGGACTTCCCACCACAGATCCTCTGAATTTTCCCTGCATTCCTTCAGTTTCTTGAAGGACGTTTCAGAGAGTACCATGGTATCTAAAACAGCATAAAGAGTCTTAAACCTACTCTCTGCACAGATGCAGAGGTCCTGTAGGCCATTTCTCTTTACTTTTGGTCTTCCTTCTTTCTTTTTGGTTGGGGGCTGGGGTCATTTTTAGTCTTCTGTTGTTGTTGAGTGGGGGTGGGGTTCTATACCAGACTTTATTTTGCTTTTGGTTCCCTCACACTCCACTCTCCCATTCCCAATCTCTTTTGTTGTTAAATGATTAAATTATTATCAAATGGGCAGAGCACTTTTCAGCACTTTTGTTGCTATGGTGACTGGATGTGAAGGCCAGAGAAGGAATAGAATTTAAGCATCAGAATAAAATTGAATCAAACTTCTTTGGCTATTAGAGAACTCTGCCCACAATTCACTGTTCTTAATGAAGTTATTTTTATGCAAGGGGAAATAAACTCTGGGAGGGGGAAAAAAAACCCCACAGACCCAAACTTTTATGTTCTTTACTGGGTTGAGGCAATCCCAGGCACAAATACAGGCTGGGCAGGGACTGGCTGGGGAGCAGCCCAGAGGAGAGAGACTTGGGGGTGCTGGGGGAGGAGAAGCTCCCCAGGAGCTCTCAATGTGCACTTGCAGCCCAGAAAGCCAATCAGATCCTGGGCTGCATCAAGAAAAGTGTGGCCAGCAGGGCAAGGGAGGTGATTCTCCCCCTCTACTCAGCTCTGCTGAGACCCCACCTGGAGTACTGCGTCCAGTTCTGGAGCCCCTATTACAAGAGGGATCTGGAGGGGCTGGAAGGTGTCCAGAGAAGGGCCCTGAGGATGAGCAGAGGGCTGGAGCACCTCTCCTGTGAGGACAGACTGAAGGAGTTGGGGCTGTTCAGGCTGGAGAAGAGAAGGCTCTGAGGTGACCTCATTGTGGCCTTCCAGTATCTGGAGGGGGCTACAAGAAGGCTGGGAAGGGACTGCTCAGGCTATCAGGTAGTGACAGGACTAGGGGGAATGGGGTGAAGCTGGAGGTGGGGAGATTCAGGCTAGATGTGAGGAGGAAGTTCTTCCCCATGAGAGTGGTGAAGCCCTGGAATGGGTTGTGCAGGGAGGTGGTTGAGGTCCCATCCCTGGAGGAGTTTAAGAGCAGGCTGGATGGGGCTCTGGCCAGCCTGATGTAGTGTGGGGTGTCCCTGGCCATGGCAGGGGGGTTGGAACTAGCTGATCCTTGTGGTCCCTTCCAACCCTGACTGATTCTGCATCATTTTAATGAAGATTTTTTTAAAGTTGTTTTAAGGGACCAGGTGGGTTTCATTTGATTAGAATCCTGTCCCTCTTTTAGTTTGTGGTTTGGGGTGGGCTTGCTTTCTGCACTCTCAGACTTGTACTGGGAAATTCCCAATTGAAGTTGTGAGCTGTGACTACTTCTGCAAGCTAAACCCATGGCTGCATAACCAGCAGTGGCTGCATGCATAAAAGAGGGGAGCTGGAGGAGGAGGAGAAGTTGGAAGAGGAGCACTGTGGAAGGTTCCTCACTGCCTTATAGTACATTCTAAAGTGTTTCTTTTTTCTCCTTCATGTTTCTTGTTACATCTAGTTTAGAGATGGGGAAAAAACCAGACATGGAAAGGTTTTCTTTTCTTTTCTTTTTAATCTTCTATACAGAAATGATGGGCAGTGTTTCCTCAATGAGCTCTCACTCCACCACAGAAGAAAGGGTGCTGATTAAGGCCATGGAAAGACCTGGAGGCGCAAAAAGAGCCAGAGCCATCTAGAGGGGACTCAGCTCTTGACCTCATCGACTCTGAAAGACCTTTATTCCATTTTAGAGCTATATTTACTGTTACCATCCAGAATCAAATCTCCTTCCCCTTCCTTCTCCACTTCTCCCCAGGTAAGCCTTCTATAATGGGAATAGTCAAGACTTTATTGCTCTCTACAACTACCTGAAGGGAGGCTGTAGCCGGGAGGGGGTTGGTCTCTTCTTCCAGGCAACCAGCACCAGAACAAGAGGACACAGTCTCAAGCTGCACCAGGGGAAGTTTAGGCTGGAGGTGAGGAGAAAGTTCTTCCCAGAGAGAGTTGTTAGCCATTGGAATGTGCTGCCCAGGGAGGTGGTGGAGTCACCATCCCTGGAGGTGTTCAAGAGGGGATTGGACGTGGCACTTGGTGCCAGGGTTTAGCCATGAGGTCTGTGGTGACAGGTTGGACTCGATGATCTTTGAGGCCTCTTCCAACCGTGGTGATTCTGTGATTTAGGGTTTTGGGGATTGTGGTGGTCTTGTTGTGGTTGTTTTTTTTTCAGTGTGCTGAATTACTTTACAAGGTTCAACTGTTTAATGATGGCAAATGCTCTAAGCACCATTAGCTTTTATATTCTCTTTATATTTCTATGTAGGCCAGAACTTGCAAGCTTTATTTCTAGAAGAATAATTTGGGTTTATTATTTTGTTGTAATCACAAGTAATGTTTTAGCTAATTTTACTAGGGGGAAACATCTGGATGTTGGTTGGATTTCTTTCTTAACATTGGAATGTAACTAACTGCACAAATCTTTCCTTATTTCTCCTCTTTCTTTCTTTTTCCCACTGTGACACCTTTGCCAGGCACGTGGTGTTGGAATGATTGTGATGGGAAATAAATTGGCTGCTTACTCTTCCCAGCATGAGGAACTGTCAGGTTGGATAGCACCCAAGGGAATGGGATGGGTTTTAAGGTTTAGGACCTGGCAGCCAATGCAATTTTTGGAGGACCTAAATGACAAGAGTTGAGGGATTGTAATATTTCTTTCCCTGCAAAAGCCTTGTTTGGCTTTCTGCAGCCTTGAATCTCTAACTGACCAAACACTGAAAAATGCTGAAGTTAAGGCAAGGGTAATCAGACCTCTTACTGTTATTTGTCGTTAAGTCATTTGTGCATCTCCCTGCATGAGGAAAACACTCTTGAACTGCTGCTCCTGGGCAGATGTTTCACTCTAGGAGGAAGTCTTGCTCCTTTTTTGGATGTCAATCACAGAAAGATTCAGGTTGGAAAAGACCCTTAATCTGTGAGAGCAAATCCTGTTTGGGTAGGTCCCTTAAACCCAGCTTTTCCTGACCAGTTTTTCATTTCCTGGGATGAACTTGTAGGTTTTTCATCCTAATATTCAAGGTAGGAGGACTGTGCTACAGCAGGGGACTTGATTTTAGCTGTGCTTTGCAATAGAATAGAATTAACCAGGTTGGAAAAGACCTTTGAGATCAAGTCCAACCTATCACCCAACACCATCTAATCAACTAAACCATGGCACTAAGCACTCCATCAGGTTTCTTCCTAAACACCTCCAGTGATGGTGACTCCTCCACCTCCCTGGGCAGCACATTCCAAAGGCCAATCTCTCTTTCTGTGAAGAACTTCTTCCTAACATCCAGCCTAAACTTCCACTGGTACTGCTTGAGACTGTGTCCTCTTGTTCTGGCTGCTGGTTGCCTGGGAGAAGAGACCAGCCCCCACCTGGCTGCAACCTCCCTTCAGGTAGTTGTAGAGAGCAAGAAGGTCTCTCCTGAGCCTCCTCTTCTCCAGGCTATTCAACCCCAGCTCCCTCAGCCTCTCCTCACAGGGCTGTACTCCAAACCCCTCCCCAGCTTTGCTGCCCTTCTCTGGACACCTTCCAGCAACTCAACATCTTTCCTAAACTGAGGGGTCCAGAAAGTTACCTCCTTTTTCTCTCCTTTTTTTCTTCCCTATGATTCATGTTGTTGGCTCCCTGGGAGAGTTACCTCTAGATTCGTCAGAGTTTGTTTTTTACACTTACTACTGTTTTTATGGCAGTTAATAAATTTTATCTAGGTGAGGTCAAAGACAAAAAGGATTGCCTCTTGCCTTGTGTTTATATCTCATTTGAGCTGCCTAAAATGTGGATGAGTTTATGCTAGGCTTTGTATGTCTCTGCTTTCCCCGGTCCTCATTGCTTCAGTAGGAGTAGCAACTTTCACATGAGACCAGAAGTATCTTTGATGTGTCTTGGCAAGCTCTCTTTGTGGCTGGGTTAAGCTTTGAAATAGTCACACTTCTAATTTCAGAAGAAATGAGCAGTCTCATGAAGGAATAAAGCAAGAAGGAAACAGACCCAGGTACTCTACCCATCTCCTTCACATACTTGAGCAAATACTCTGTTTTGGGTATTGGTGTTGCTCTTTCTCTTTCTTTTCATGTATCTACACAAAGTATGCCTGACAGACAGAGACATGAAATTTGCTGTGATAAGCTCTGATCTGCCACAGAGACTAAGTTGACATGAGGGTGGTTTGGATCCCAACAGCTGCTTGTGAAAATGTGGTTGTCTTGCAGGCTCCTAGACCCTTAGCACATAAATGGATGTCTGATGTTCAGCTTGCACAGTTGGGAGGGAACATTTTACAAGGGGTTGTAGTGATAGGTTGAGAGGGGATACATTGAACCCTGAGAAGGGTAGATTGAGACTGGATATTATAGTTTCATAGTTTCAGTTAGGGTTGGAAGGGACCACAAGGATCATCTAGTTTCAAACCCCCCCTGCCATGGGCAGGGACACTCTACCCTAGATCAGGCTGGACAGAGCCTCATCCAGCTGCTCTTAAACACCTCCAGGGACAGGGCCTCAACCACCTCCCTGGACAACCCATTCCAGGGCCTCACCACCCTCACGGTGAAGAACTTCCTCCTCATGTCCAGCCTGAATCTCCCCACCTCCAGCTTCATCCCATTCCCCCTAGTCCTATCACTCCCTGATAGCCTGAAAAGTCCCTCCCCAGCCTTCTTCTATTAGGAAGAAATCTTTACAGAGTGGTAAGACACTGGAACAGGTTGCCCAGGGAGGTTGTGGATTTCACCTCTGTGGAGGTTTTGAGGCCAGGCTGGACAAGGCCTTGAGCAACCTGGTCTAGTGAGAGGTGTCCCTGCCCAGTTGGGTTGGCACTGGGTGATTTTTTTAAGTTCCCTTCCAACCCAAACCACTCCATGCTTCTATGAACTATGTGCCTCCATTAAAAGAGACACATGATCTGCTGCATCCATCAGGATGTGTTTCTGAGCTGAGCAATATGTCTGTAATCCTTCAAAACTGTGAAGGCCTCTGTTTACAAATCACCTACCCATCTGTTTCACAGTCCCTAACAGTGGTAATTTTAATCATTGCCAACAAAGACACAAACTTCTTTTCTTGGGTTTTTTTTTTTTCCCTTTGACTGAAGGATTGTCTTGAGCTGGAGTTTGCTCCAGAAATTCAACAGCAAAGGCATGTTGCCACGGGGCTTGACTAGTTTTCCAAGAGCCACACTGCTCTACATCTTTATTGCCTCCCTTTTCACAGGTCAAGCCAGCTAGAGATCGCTGCCTGAAGTGACAGCCATGAATTATGTAGCATTGATGTTGGGGTGAAGTGGAGTGGCTATAATATAATATGTGAGCATCTTCAAAACAGGAGCCAAGGCACCAGTGACAGATGTGGTGATGTATGTGTGGAACTGAAGTAAATAGCATCGTGTGGAAGCAATCAGTGACTCGCAATGATCAAACTTTGCGGTGTGAGTCCTTATGCTCTCGATCGACTCACCGCCTGTAATTACCCTCTCCTACCTCTCACCTAAAAGCCTTAAGCCTGTTCATCTTTCTTCTGCGGCTGTAGGCTTCCCCATGCCAGTCTTAATACTTGGCATTTGATCTTTCTCAGCTGTCCATACCATCTTCTACTTGAAAAGCCAAATGTTCTGGTGTGCTGTGTCTCACCTAGTGATTGAATCATAGAATCAACCAGGTTGGAAGAGACCTCCTAGATCATCCAGTCCAACCTGCCACCCAGCCCTTTAATCCAATTAACTAGACCATGGCACTAAGTGCCTTGTCTAGTATCCCTGCTGATGTTTATTTCCATTAAATTAGGCCAGAATGAAGATTTAGGGAAGGTTTAAAAGCCTGTCCCCTACACAGTTTCAGGCTGTGCCAGGGGAGGTTTAGGCTGGCAGTTAGGAGGAAGTTCTACACAGAGAGTGATTGCCCATTGGAATGGACTGCCCGGGGAGGTGGTGGAGTCGCTGTCACTGGAGGTGTTCAGGAGGAGACTCGATGGGGTGCTTGGTTGCATGGTTTAGTTGATTAGGTGGTGTTGGATGATAGGTTGGACATGATGATCTTGAAGGTCTCTCTAACCTGGCTTGTTCTATTCTATTCTATCTTTAGCTACCAGTTGTTGCTCCCTGAATAGAGGTCTAGCCCCGCTGACAAGCAGTTGGGTTCAGAATGAGCCCTAACACAAAATGCCCTTCTTCCTCTCTGAAGGCACAAGTTAGTAGGAAGAGTTTCCACATTTCAGCAATAACAGGTTTCCAGATTTTCAGGAACTTGATGAATGGTGCACAGAGCAACATCCCTTTTGTCTCTGAAAGGACTGAATCCAAAACACAGCACTACTGTACCTACTAAGAAGAAAAATTACCTTTATCCCTGCTGCAACCAGGTAGATAATAAACTTCAAGTACTGAGGGATGAGAAGAGTCTTGTGCTTCAGAACAGTTTGGGAGCCTTGATCTTGATTTCCACCCTTCCCACCCCCCCCAGCCAACAGTTCTCAGACCTTAATGGTAGAGGTTGGAAGGGACCTCTAGAGATCGTGCAGTCTAACGCCACTGGCAAAGCAGCATCACCTAAGGCAGGTCTCACAGGAACACATACACATGGGTCTTGAAAGCCCTTAGAGAAGGAAACTCCACAACCTCTCTGGGCAGACTGCTGCAGTGCTCCTCACCCTCACAGCAAAGAAGGCTTCCCTCATGTTGAGGGGGCAATCCCTGTCGTTCAGGAAATTCCTGTGTTCCATGTCTTTGAAACTGTTGTGTGGTGTTTTTCACCTGTGCTCCACCTTATCATTCTCATTTCTTTTACAGCCTCAAGACCAATGATGTACAGGGAAGATGGAAAAGACCTGTGTCCAGTTGTCTGTGTATATTACATATATTTGCTTTCATGTTCTTCCTCAAGCTCCAAATGTCTGTTAACCACTGTGGCCCAGTGTATCTTCTTGCTTCATTAAGCTTCCAAATTCTTGACTTAAGTGTTAGAGATCTCTATTACTTGTTTTCTGATGTAAATTTAGTCTGAAGTGTCACTGATAATGGAGGTAAAAGATTACTTTGAATAAATCTTTGCAATAACATTTTGAAGCAAAGTTCATTCTTTTGTTCCCTTCTTTCAGTTCCTCACCTTCCACAGAATCACAGAATGATAGGGGTTAGAAGGAACCTCTGGAGATCATTGAGTCCAACATCCCTGACAGAGTAGGCTTGCCCAGAGCAGGTTGCACTCCTGTGATCACAGAATGCATCAGGTTGGAAGGGACCCTCAAAGGTCCAGTCCCCCCCCTGCAGTAAGCAGCAACACCTCCAACTAGATTGCTTAGGGCCATGTCAAGTTTGACCATGAATGTCTTCATGGATGGGGCCTCAAACATTTCTGGGCAACCTGTTGCAGGATTTCACTACTGGGATTGTAAAGAACTTCCTCTGCATATCCTCCTCTTCTGCTCTGCTTCAAATCATGGGGTGCTTGGTGCCATGTTTTAGTTGATTAGTGGTGTTGGATGATGGGTTGGACACAATGGTCTTGAAGGTCTCTTCCAACCTGGTTTATTCCATTCTAAACTCCATCTTCTTCTCCTTTATTCTATTACTTCACTGTCTAAACTTCCATGATTGTTCTGTTTATCAAACGACATTGTAGTTACACAGTTTACACCACCTGCAGGCTGGAGCCTGCACTCCTACAGAAAAGGCAGCTGCTCAGCAGAACTGCAGTGTTGGGTAAAGAGCAGGAGGAGTAGAGTATTTTCTGTAAGCCCAGAGGCAGAGGATCTTTTATATCACTGCTGCCTGGCCTAGGTCACTGCATTTTGTGTTCACGTTGCTAAGTCATTCTCTATTTTAGGCACAGCAGTCAGACATGCAACTGTTCTGTTCCAAACCCACACTTCACAGTAGCTGACTGTCCTGGTAAAAACGGTCTTATTTGAAACATGGGTTGTATTTATATGTGTTAGTGAACTTGGCACTTGGAGGCAACTGCATGAGCAGTAGTTTTTCACCTGGGATTAGCCTGAGCCATATGGATGTTTGCCACAGGCTCAAACTGCAGTCTCTACAACCCTCCTGTATAAAATTGTGCATGGCAGTTACAGAGGAGAGTTTGGGAAAGAAACTGGGGAAAAAGCCTGGGACAAAACCAGCCCTCAACAAGCTGCTTCAGCCTCCTGACAGTGTTGCTCACTGTAATGGGGAGTTTGCAACTGAAAAATGGATGCTACAGAGGAAAAACTGAAAATAAAGGAGGCTCTTGCGACAGAGGTGGGGAAGGGTGGTGGAAATGAAAGGGCACTCAGATCTATGCAGAGTAATGAAAGTTGGCACTTCCCAGTCACAGCCCATTCTGTCCTGGTCACTCAGTGACCTGAAAATAATACAGCTTCACCATCCTTTCTCTCCTGTCAGTGTGGTCAGTGACCTTACAACAACATCCTGTAGTCCATTAAAAGAAGCCTATTAAAAGAAAACATTACCGGTTCCACCCCCTGAAATTAAAGCAGGGTAGCAGAGAGTCATAAATAAAAGCTCTTCTAAAGTGAATTAACCATCTTGGTATTTGAATGAGAAGGCAGGAAATAATGAGGGACATATTAATCTATCAGGAGAATAACCCAAATGAGGTGCTGAGGTAATGAAATGA
This sequence comes from Colaptes auratus, assembly GCA_015227895.2. NCBI lineage: Eukaryota > Metazoa > Chordata > Aves > Piciformes > Picidae > Colaptes > Colaptes auratus. The sequence goes on along the minus strand of CM037635.1, from coordinate 5,324,752 downwards.
ACACAGATGACTCTATTTGGGATGAGTTTGTTGGGTTTCCCCCCCGCCCCCTCCAAAAGAGTTTTGCTTTCTTCCAGAGGCCTTCAAAATATAAACCCAACCAATTCTTTATTGCTCATTGTAATTAGTTCCCCTGATCAAATTTAAAGTCTCAGGGACAGTCTGGAGTTATTTACAGTTGGCTGATTAATCTCTTGGTGCGAATGCTAAGGTCATTAAATAAACATTCCAGAGAGAGACTTGGATTTGAGATGGAAAAGTATCCCACTGTGTGCCTGGAGGAGGATGAAAATGGATATTGTTAGAGTTTGAACTAAATTAGGCTGATACCTTCTGAAATTGTAACTGTGTCAAAGCAAAATTTACTTCACTGGCAGAGAGCTGGACACGGCAGAGGTATGGAAGGAGGCTGTTTAGATCTGCTGAAGTGTTTTGGCTCGGACTGCACTTGTGTATCAAAGCTTATCTGAAGCTGTGGTTGAGTGTGTGAGGGACTAAATCTTGCCTCTCTTGATGTGACTCAACAAAGATAAAATCACCTTTGCTCCTTGCCCAGACAATAGCTGATGTGTGTTGGGCAGACCACTGGATAATGACTCTCTGGCATGTTCATAGACAAGATCATCTCTACCCATCAGCTACTCTAGAAAGGGAGGATGATGCAAAGGATAAAGGTTGCTCACTAGACTGCATCTGCCCTGGAAATAATGGGCAGAGGCCACTGCTATCGATCCTCTCTGGAATATGCATATTCACCACCTGGAGTCATCCCTGACAACTGTATAAAGGATCTGAGCAGCTATTGGCTCAGGAGAAGGAAAACACCTGGGCAATGCTGCTCTGAAGGAAAACAAAGAGAATACCAGGAGAGAAAAGGACAGAGACATCACCATGTAGCCTGGAGGCAGCAGACCAGGAGGATCCCTCTCTCCACGTCCTAAGTTCCACCTGCTGCAACTCATGGAGCTGAAGAGGCTGCTCAGAGAAGGGCTTGGGCTTGGACTTTGGGATCTCTCCTTCCCCTCCTTTGCTGGAGGATAGCACAGCCAACGAGGATGACCTCTCCTCCATGCCAAAGCAGCAGCAGCCTTCCTCCACAGTCCCAACATCTCCTCCACACCAAAGCGGCAGCACTCTTCCTCCTCCTCCACAGACCCAAACTGTCTTGGGGGGTGAGGGGTGTGGTAATATAATTCCTTTCCTCTTCACTCTCCCTCTTTGTGCTCTGTCTCTATTTTCTCTCTCTCTCTCCTTCTGATCCATCCACTTTATTCTGCTAGTAAATAGCCTCCAGGGCTGTTGATGTTTTGGCCTTGTTTGTGCCTCTACTTTCATAACACAGGGACATTCAAAAGAACTGAGGCTCTTTCCCTCTCTGGACTGAGACATTATTAGGTGTTTGCAGGGTAATTTCAAATAAAAGGAAGAATTTAGACTGGATAAAGAAGAAATCCTTTGTAGTGAGGTAGGTGAGACACTGGAACAGGTTGCCCAGGAAGGTCATGGATGAACCTCCGTGGAGGTGCTAAAGGCCAGGGTGGATGAGAATTTGGTCAGTGTGGTCTAGTGGGAGGTGTCCCTGCCCATGGCAGGGCAGTTGGAAGTAGGTGATTTTCAAGGTCCCTTCCAACCCAAACCATTCTATGTCTCTATGAATTGATTATCATGTCCTATGCATCTGTTTTTCCAAACAAAATAATCTGAGTGTAATTTTTGTGCTCAAAGGCAGGGATTGAGGCTGCACTGGGCATACCTCAACCTGGTAAAGTGTAGCTTTCATTGGGTGAACTCAGCCTGGCACAGGCAGCTCGGTCTTAAAATAATCCAGTGTTAATAACAATCCCATTTCAAGGCTGGCTGGGGAAGGTGTAATCAACAGTCACACTATGCAGTCTCTTGCCCCTTTAGAAACTCCTGCTAAGCTTTGATCCTAGCAGCTGGTAATGTACTGCTCAGCATGTGACAGCAGCTAAAAGATCCAAAGAGTATCTTTTTTATTCCCCCACTGATTTAGACATAATTTCATCATTTTCTTTTGAATCCTACTGAACACAAGCACCCTAAAAGTTTTGAAGACCAGCCTGTGAACCTGTCCCACTGAGGTCTAGTTGTGGCAGGAAAACTGCAAGGCAAAATAATGTCTTTTCCTTGAGGTCTTTTAGTGATTGCAAGCAGGTTATTTGTCAGAGGAGAAATGCTGACTAGGTGTGATAGAGTTTTGAAATCACATCAGATAAACAATGTCAATCAGTTATTCCTGGCAGGTAACCAAAAAGTTACACCTCTCCATGTGAATAGAACCATTTAATTGTTGGGCTCCAGATCACTGAGTCCAACTGCCAACCCAACACCACCATAGCCATGAAAACATGGCCCAAAGTGCAACGTCCAGGACAGTGACTCCCCCACCTCCATGGGCAGCCTGCTTCAATGCCTGACCACTCCTTCAGGAAAGAATCTGAGCTCATCTCACCCTGGAACAATTCCAGGCTATTTCATATTGTTCTGCCACCTGATACTAGGGAAGAAGAGACTGACCCCCTCCCCTCACTCCAACCTCCTTTCAGGGAGTTGTAGAAAGCAATGAGATTTCCTCTCAGACTCCTCTTCTCAGACTAAACAACTCCAGGTCCCTCAGTTTCTCCTCACCAGATTTTTCTCCAGACCCTTCCCCTGCTTTGTTGCCCTTCTCTGGATAAGCTACAGCACCTCAATGTCCTTGCAGTGAGGGTCCCAAAAATGAACCCAGTACTCGAGGTGCATCCTCAACATTGCTGTGTACAGGACATGATTTCCTTCCCTACTCCTGCTGGCCACACTACTGCTGATCCAGGCCAGGATGCTCTTCTCCTTCTTAGCCACCTGAGCAACCTGTTGGCTCATGTTCAGATAGCTGTCTGTCAGATCCCTGAGGTCCTTTTCTGCTGTGCAACTTTTCAGACACTCTGCCCCAAGCCTGTAGTGTTCATGGGATTGTTGTGACCCAAGCACAGGACCCAGCACTTGGCTTTTTTCAACCTCACAGAAGTAGCCTCAGCCCATTGATCCAACCTGGTCAGATCTCTGCAGAGCCTTCCTACTCTCAAGCAGATCAACACACTCACCCAAACTGGTGTGGTCTGCACACCTACCATGGGTGCACACAATGCCCTTGTCTAGATCACTGATACATATAATGAAGAGAACTGGCCCCAGTACTGAGCCCCAGGGAGCACCACTAGTGAGTGGTCACCAACTGCACTTATCTCCATTCATCATCACAAATTGAATTGAATTAAATTGAATTGAATTGAATTGACCAGGTGGGAAAAGACCTTTGAAATCACCAAAGTCCAACCTATCACCCAATCACCTATCACCACCTAATCAACTAAACCATGGCACCAAGCACCCCATCCAGTCTCTTCCTGAACACTTCCAGTGATGGTGACTCTACAACCTCCCTGGGCAGCACATTCCAACGGCCAATCTCTCTTTCTGTGAAGAACTTCTTCCTAACATCCAGCCTAAACCTCCCCTGGTGCAGCTTGAGCCTGTGTCCTCTTGTTCTGGTGCTGGTTGCCTGGGAGAAGAGACCAAGCCCCACCTGGCTACAGCCTCTCAGGCAATCAGCACCACAAAAAGAGGACACAGTCTCAAGCTGTACCAGGGGAGGTTTAGGCTGGAGGTGAGGAGAAAGTTCTTCCCAGAGAGAGTTGTTAGGCATTGGAATGTGCTGCCCAGGGAGGTGGTGGAGTCTCAGAATCTGGAGGTGTTCAAGAGGGGATTGGATGTGGCACTTGGTGCCATGGTTTAGTAGTCATGAGGTGTGGGGTGACAGGTTGGACTTGGTGATCTTTGAGGTCTTTTCCAACCTTATTGATTCTATGATTCTATGATTCTCCCTTCAGGTAGCTGTAGAGAGCAATAAGGTCTCCTGTGAGCCTCCTCTTCTCCAGGCTAAGCAACCCCAGCTCCCTCAGCCTTGCCTCATAGGGCTTGTGCTCCAAACCCCTCACCAGCTTTGTTGCCCTTAATATAGTTCCATATGAGAACTACTCAGGAGCCAGCACTTTCCTAATAACTCTGCTGCCCTGGTCCACCCAAATGACTGTGATGGCTGGGTCAGAAAAAAACTCTGCCCACTGAAATACATCTTATTTCTGAATATTCCCCAAAATTCAGTGATGTGTCTCTTGGAATGAGATGTTAATTGTGGAAATGGGTTGCACATGCAGAGCAGTGTATGGCAGGCATCTTTTTCTCACATGTCTTTTTGTTGCCTTTTAGACTGGTCACTGTTATCTCCTCCACAATGGGACTCCTCCCATGGCAGAACACTTAATTTTGCAAAGATCTGACACCCTAAAAAAGCAGTCTGGAAAACATTCTCTCTAGTATCAGGTGATAGAATGAGAGGAAATGGCCTGAAACTGTGCCAGGGGAAGTGTAGATTGGATGCTAGGAAAAATTTCTTGCCTGCAAGAATGGTCAGGCCTTGGAACAGGCTGCCCAGGGAGAGGTGGAGTCATGTCCCTGGAGGTGTTCACGAAATGTGTGGCCGTGGCACTTTGGGACATGGTTTAATGGCCATGGTGGTGTTAGGCTGAAGGATGGACTCCATGATGGAATCAATGATTGCACTGTGTCCAGTTCTGGGCCCCTCAGTTTAGGAAAGATGTTGAGTTACTGGAATGTGTCCAGAGAAGGGCAACAGAGCTGGGGAGGAGTTTGGAGCACAGCCCTGGGAGGAGAGGCTGAGGGAGCTGGGGTTGCTTAGCCTGGAGAAGAGGAGGCTCAGGGGAGACCTCATTGCTCTCTACAGCTACCTGAAGGGAAGCTGTAGCCAGGTGGGGGTTGGTCTCTTCTCCCAGGCAACCAGCACCAGAACAAGAGGACACAGTCTCAAGCTGTGCCAGGGGATGTTTAGGCTGGAGGTGAGAGAAAGTTCTTCACAGAAAGAGTTATTTGCCATTGGAATGTGCTGCCCAGGGAGGTGGTGGAGTCACCATCACTGGAGGTGTTTGAGAAGAGACTGGATGGGGTGCTTGGTGCCATGGCTTAGTTGATTAGATGGTGTTGGGTGATAGGTTGGACTCAATGATCTCAAAGGTCCTTTCCAACCTGGTTAATTCAGTTCTGTCTTAAAGATCTCTTTCAACTGCAGGAATTCTGTGATTCTAAGTGGCTCTGCAGCCACAGTGGGGTGTTTTGTGAATCCATAAAATCCAGTCATCGATCACAAATGCCCAAGTTCTTTTTCACTCCCTCAGCTTTAAGACATATTGCATTGACACATTTGCTTCTCTTTTTTCTCCCCCTCAAGTCACACAGTTTGTACATGTGTGCGTGGGTGTGAGGGTGAAAGAGAAAATGCAAACCACATGGCAGACATTAGTCACTTCATGTCATCGTACCTTGGAAGGTACTCAGATTCTAAGTTGTAAAAATGTTGTGCTGTACTCCATAGATTGTAGTCACAGAAGAGCAGAATGGTAGGAGGTGTAAACGACCTCATGGAGATCACCAAGGACCACCCCCTCAGCAAACCAAGGACCATGCCCTTAGCAAGGCAGGATCACCTAGAGAAGGTCACACAGGAACACATCCTGGTGGGTTTGGAATGTCAATAGAGTAGGATAGGATAGGATAGGATAGGATAGGATAGGATAGGATAGGATAGGATAGGGATGGATGGAATGGAATGGGAATGGGATGGATGGAATGGAATGGAATGGAATGGAATGGAATGGAACGGAATAGAACAGGACAGGACAGAATAGACCAGACCAGGTTGGAAGAGACCTTCGAGATCATCGCATCCAACATATCAACCAATCCAACCCACCTAATCAACTAAACCATGGCACCAGCACCCCATCAAGTCTCCTCCTGAACACCTCCAATGAAGGTGACTCCACCACCTCCCTGGGCAGCCCATTCCAAGGGGCAATCACTCTCTCTGTGTAGAACATCTTCCTAACCTCCAGCCTAAACCTCCCCTGGTGCAGCTTGAGACTGTGTCCTCTTGTTCTGCTGCTGGTTGCCTGGGAGAAGAGACCAACATCTGCCTGTCTACAACCTCCCTTCAGGTAGTTGTAGAGAGCAATAAGGTCTCCCCTGAGCCTCCTCCTCTCCAGGCTAAGCAACCCCAGCTCCTTCAGCCTCTCCTCACAGGCTGTGCTCCAAACCCCTCCCCAGCTTTGTGCCCTTCTCTGGACACCTTCCAGCAAGTCAGCATCCTTCCTAAACTGAGGGGCCCAGAACTGTACACACTACTGTCTCATGAGATGGAGACTCCACCACCTCTCTGGGCAGCCTGTTCCAGTGCTCCAGCAACCTTAGATTACAGAAGTTCCTCCACATCTTTAGATGAAACTTCTTATGTCCAAATTTGTCCCTGTTACCCCCTTCCTGTCACTGGGCACCTGTGGTAGTTTTAGACTATCCTTTAAATTTTTCACAGATCTTGAACAGAAAGTGAGGGGGAAATTTTCAACCCACCACAGCAGCACTGAAAAAGAACTGGTCCCATCCTCTTGACACCCATCTTTAAATATTGATATGCATTGGTGAGATCCCCTGTCAGTTTTCTCATTTCCAGGACAAAAAGATTTGATTCTCTGAGTCTTATCTCACAAGAGAGATGTTCTAGTCCCCGAATCATCTTTGCAGCCCTGAAGTCCTGTGTGGTTCTGCTGTTGTGGTAGCTCAGTTACTATTTTAGGTCTGTGTCTTTTCTTCTTGTCTGAGCATGTCCTGCATGTAAGAGCAGAGACCTCCAGAGAAGGGCAGCAAAGCTGGTGAGGCGTTTGGAGCACAGCCCTGTGAGGAGAGGCTGAGGGAGCTGGGGTTGCTCAGCCTGGAGAAGAGGAGGCTCAGGGGAGACCTTCTTGCTGTCTACAACTACCTGAAGGGAGGTTGCAGCCAGGTGGGGGTTAGTCTCTTATCCTAGGCAACCAGCACCAGAACAAGAGGACACAGTCTCAAGCTGCACCAGGGGAGGTTTAGGCTCAAGGTGAGGAGAAAGTTCTTCCCAGCAAGAGTGTTTGGCCATTGGAATGTGCTGCCCAGGGAGGTGGTGGAGTGCTTAGGAAGAGACTGATGAAGCACTTGGTGCCATGGTTTAGTTGATGAGATGGTGTTGGATGATAGGTTGGACTTGATGATCTCGAAGGTCTCTTCCAACCTGGTTAATTCTGTAGTTGAAATATGTAAGCTGCAAGCCTTCAAGCAGCAGATAGGAATCCTGGTCAGTAGCAGCAGCTCTTTAGGCAGTGTGTTCTTCAATTCATTGGGCACAGGGAGCAAAAAGGAGAGGAATACAGTAGAATCAAGGTCAGACAGATCACACACATAAGCACTCCCATTCAGGGAATGCAAGGGAATGAAGCAACAAAGAGGTCAGGATCCTAGTCACAGAATCATACAATGCTTTGAATTCAAAGGGACCTTAAAGATCGTCTAGTTCCAACCCCCCTGCCATGGGCAGGGACACCTTCCACTTGACCAGGTTGCTCAAATTCCTGCCCAGCCTGGTGCTGCACACCTTGAGCACTTCCAGTCCTTTTGTTAAACAAAGAATTGCTGCTGAGCATGAGCACAAAAGAGAAGTAAATCTTTGCAGAGGACATTTCCTCTCGGCACTCTCTCTGGTGGTGTGGATTTTAAGCGGTGTTAATTCCAGTGGAATTATGTCATCAGTTCTGCAGCTGAATGAGACTTGAAGCCCTTCTGTGCAACAAAGCTGTGCTTGTAACTGTTAGCCAGCCCTTCAGATACGCTGTGGGCGCCTCCCTGCCATGAAAGCTGATACTACAAAAGCCCTGGAACTAGCATCTGCAGCAGATGGAATGGTTATCCTGGGGTGAATGCACAGATGGATGCCGATCGGTCAGGCAGCTCTGCAAGTTACCTTTTACCCCCTTGTGTGGTGTGTACATCTGTGAACTGTTGGTAGGACTCCTGTATGCCATGTAGGAATGTCACTAAGCTTATGAAATTCTCTTTCCTGGACAGACCTCTTCTACACATACACTGTTGTTTAGGAGGGAAGAATAGGGAGAGGTGAAACAAATGCTGGTGGGTTGCATCTAGAGTGTTCTCATTAAGTGAAACAAAGAATAAATGGCAGTCCCAAGCACGAGTACAGCCTGGGTGAGGAGTGGCTTGAGATTAGTCTCAAGGAGAAGGACTTGGGTGCATCATTTGATGAAAAAGCCAACATGAGCCAGCAATGTGCACTGGCAGCCCAGAAGGCAACCATGCCCTGGCTGCACCAAAAGGAGTGTCCCCAGAAGGACAAGAGAGGTGATTCCACTCCTCTACTCAGCTCTTGTAAGACCCCACCTGGAGTACTGCATCCAGTTCTGGGCTGCCTGAACAAGAAAGATATCAAACTGCTGGAGCAGGTCCTGAGGAGGGCCATGAAGGTGACCAGAGGGCTGGAGCATGCCCTCTGTGGGGACAGGCTACAAGAATTGAGTCTGTTCAGCCTGAAGAAAAGAAAGCTCCAGGGAGACCTTCCATTACCTGAAGGGGGTCTACAGGAAAACCAGGGAGGGACTTTTTGCAAGGGCTTGTAGTGATGGAATGGAAGGCAATGGCTTTGAGTTGGAACAGGGTAGATTTTGGATATTAGGAAGAAATTCTTAACAGTGAGGGTGGTGAGACCCTGGAACAGGTTGCCCAGGGAGGCTGTGAACATCTTCTCTCTGGAGATGTTCAAGGCCAGCTTAGACAGGGCCTTGAGCAACCTGGTCTAAGTGGGAGGTGTGCCTGCTCATGTTGGGGAGCGTGGGGGGTGGTGTTGGAACTAGGTAGTCTTTAAGGTCATTTCCAACCTCAATCATTCTATGATTCTGTGATTCATCCTGTGAATAATGACACCTGTATTCTCAACATCTTCATCCTTTACACACAAATGGTATGTGTGGAACGCTACCCTGGCAGTGTTGTGCCAAATTTTGCACCACTTATTTCTCTGCTTCTTTGTCTCTGTGCTCACCTTTCACTGAAGCATTATGTTAATGCATTTCACTGACAATGGCCAGCTGAGAAGCTCAGCTTTTAGGATAATTCCTCTTATTTGTAGAATGCTGTAATTGTTTCATTTGGAAGGGACCTTAAAGCTCATCTAGTCCCAGCTTGCCTGCCATAGGCAGGGACACCTTTCGCTACACCACGTTGCTCAGAGCCTCATCCAGCCTGGTCTTACACACTTCCAGGGATGAGGCATTGTAATGTTTTAAATCAGGACAAAACCAGGTCTGTGGCAGTTTAGGCTGGGTCGCTCCTGCTGCTGCCACAGGGGGTGCACCTCTAGTGCCCCAAGTGCCCAGCCCAGTGGGTGGACACAGGAAGCTGCAGATCTCATTCCCATAATGTCCTGCTCCCTATAAATCCATCAGCAAGGTCTCACACTTCCTCTTTCTTCCCTTGCTGCTCCTGTGGGAGACGCTCCCTATCTGGTAATGGAAGGGGAGTTATCTCAAGGCCAAAACTCCAGAAGCCAGAAACAGCAACCACAAGAGGAAGCCCCCCAGGTTACAATCTGAACTGCAAGCCCCACAGTACTTTGCTCCAACCAGTGCTTTCATTTTTGAAGCTGGCTTGACTGCAGCATGGTCTGGATAACAGCAGCAGAATCAACTCAATCCGTCACAGGCACCCACAACCACTTTAGGCAAGCTGTTCCAGTGTCTCACCTCTCTCACTGTAAAGAGCTTCTTCCTACCAGCCAGTCTAAATCTACCCTGCTTTAGTTTGAATCCCTTCCCTTTTGTACTATCACTATAAGCCTAGCACTGGAAAGTCCCTCTGCACCTTTTCCGTAGCCTCTTTCATGTGGTAGAAGGGTCTGCCCAAAGCCTTCTCCCCACCAGGCTGAACAGCCTGAACTCTCTCAGCCTGTCCTCACAGGAGAAGTACTTCAGCCCTCTGATCATCTTTGTGGTCCTTCTCCAGACCCTCTCCAAAAGTTCCATGTCCTTCTTGTCTTGAAGGCTCCAGAGCTGGAACACATGGAAGCCACATGAGTCCAGAGAAGGGCAACAAAGCTGGGGAGGGGTTTGGAGCAGAGCCCTATGAGGAGAGGCTGAGGGAGCTGGGGTTGCTTAGCCTGGAGAAGAGGAGGCTCAGGGCAGACCTTATTGCTGTCTAGAACTCCCTGAAGGGAGATTGTAGCCAGGAGGGGGTTGGTCTCTTCTCCCAGGCAACCAGCACCAGAACAAGAGGACACAGTCTCAGGCTGCGCCAGGGGAGGTTTAGGCTGGACGTTAGGAAGAAATTCTTCATAGAAATAGAGTTTGCCCATTGGAATGTGCTGCCCAGGGGAGGTGGTGGAGTCACCATCACTGGAGGTGTTCAGGAGGAGACTGGATGGGGCACTTGGTGCCATGGTTTAGCTGATGAGATGGTGTTGGGTGATAGGTTGGACTCGATGATCTCGAGGGTCTTTTCCAACCTGGTTAATTCTACTCTATTCTGTTATGTGGACTGTTTGACCATAACAGAGAGTTGATTCCTACCCAACGCTGTGTGTATGCACAGCACTTCACAAGAGTGTCAGCCCTCAACTGGCTGTGGATAGCAAAGGTTAGATGTATGTGGATATAAATCACAATCTATTTATCAGTGGGTGACTCAGGGATCAAAAAAACATGGGACAGTGTGAGTGATGATAACAACTTTAGAGGACATACCACAGCCAATTTTGCTCTACATGCTTTAAATTCTAGTCTGGTGATGTTAAGTCAAGAGCATTGCCAAGGTGGAGTTGGGAGTCTGCCATTAAACATTGATTTTCCCAGTATCTCACAATTACAGCAACATCTGTGCTAAATAACTTCTACTGATTGTTTGTGAAGAGGTCATGGTCAATGCATCTCACTCAAAGGTCTCCTTTCTCTACCTGTGCAGGGGAGGAGTTGGCATGGCTGTGCAGCAGGTCACTCTGTGAGGGGGGTGGAGATTCAAGTTTTGGGGGGGATTTTTGTTTTCTTTTAAAGCCATCTTTGTGGGTTCATGGAAGTTTCTTAGCTGCACCAGTGCAGCCTGCCTGGGCCTCTTAAAGTGCTTTTTGACTCTAAGATTCGTAACAGGTTGCTATGTCATTTATTTTCCTACCTTCACAAAACCTGATCTGGACAGGTTTGGATCAATAGGTCGAGATCAGTTGTTTGAGGCTTAACAAAGCCACGTGCTGGACACTGCACTTGGGTCACCACAACTCCATGAGCACTCCAGGCTTGGGGCAGAGTGGCTGGCAAGCTGCCCAGTGGAGGGCATGGAGATGTTGATTGATTTGTGGCTGAACATGAGCCGGTGCCAGCTCAGATGGCCCAGAAGGCCACCAGCATTCTTGTCTGGATCAGAAATGCATGGCCAGCAGAAGCAGGGAAGTGATCGTACCTCTGAACTCCAGGGACTTTATAGCTGCCTTCCAACACCTGAAGGAATCCTATGGGAAGGCAAGAGAGGCTCTTCTCATAAAGGTGTCTAGCAACAGGACAAAGGGGAATTGTTTTAAGCTGAGATAGAGTAGGCTTCAGCTGAGGGAGAGAAAGTTTACTGCTCCAGTTTCAGACTGCCCCTTCTCCTATCACTACAAACCTTTCCAGACAGTCCCATCCCTGCTTTCCCTCAGCCCCCCTTCAGATACTGAAATGCAGCTATAAGCTCTCCCCAGGCCCTTGTCTTCTATGGGCTCTGGCTCAATGAATGACCCCAACTCTCTCTGCTTGTCCTCACAGGAGAGGTTCTCCAGTCCTCTGATCGTCTTTATGGCCCCGCTCTGGGTCCACTCCAGCAGGTCCTTGTCCTTCTTGTGTTGAGGGCTCCAGAGCTGAATGCAGTACTCCGGGTGAGGTCTCACCAGAGCAGAGCAAAGTGGAAGAATCACCTCTCTCCACCTGGCTGGCTCCAGACCCCTCCCCAGCTTTGTTGCCCTTCTCTGGACACGTTCCAGCAAGTCAACATCCTTCCTAAACTGCGGGGCTCTGCTGAGGAAACCTCCTTTCTGAAGCATCTCAGTAAAAGCAGAAGAGAAAAACCAGAGGGTCAGCATGCATGCCCTGACCACTTCCTGAGCTTTCACAGAAGACAAGGACTGATAAAGCCATGATATGTTTCAAGGCAACATCTCCCTTTTCTCTGTATCCTGGTTTAAGCTGTTATCTTAACCAGTTTTGTGCTTCATCTCAAAACACAAGGGAATCAGGAATTTGAGTATCTGATTGCAAGTTTCCTGTCCTGTTAAACCCTAGTGTCAACAGGTTTATTTTGAAAGGAAACATGGAATGAATTTGTGTCCCTTGCAAGCAATGAAGTATACTCATGAGAAGCTGAAGGTGTAATTCCATAAATCATGGATCAGATGTTTTTCACACCCCTAACTCTTCCCTAGCTCTGGGAAGAACTTTCTCCTCACCTCCAGCCTAAACTTCCCCTGGTGCAGCTTGAGACTGTGTCCTCTTGTTCTGGTGCTGGTTGCCTGCGAGAAGAGACCAACTCCCTCCTGGCTACAACCTCCCTTCAGGTAGTTGTAGAGAGCAATGAGGTCTCCCCTGAGCCTCCTCTTCTCCAGGCTAAGCAATCCCAGCTCCCTCAGCCTCTCCTCATAGGGCTGTGCTTGAGGCCTCTCACCAAATAGCCACTGGTTCTACAGATGGGGGTCCTTCTGGCCCACTTGCCACTTGCTCTGTCAGTTCCTATTCCAGCTCAGTGTGGTGGGACCAGCTGGATCAGGCCCATTATATTTTCATGGTATGAACAACCCCACAATCTCTCCCTACAAATCACTCTCTTAGAGTCACAGAATGGCTTGAGCTGGAAGGAACCTTAAAGAACATCTAGTTCCAACCCCCATACCACGGGCAAGGACAACTCCCACTAGACCAAGTAGCTCCAAGCTTTACCCAGGCTGGTATTCACGAGGGATGAGACAGCCACAGTTTCCCTGGGCATGCCATTCCTGTGCATCACTATTCTTGGAGTGAAGAATTTCTTCAAGCCCATTATGATCATTAGGTGATTTGCTGTCACTGTGGTAACAGATGCCTAGTAGCATTTTTGCTTAATAATAACTGGCTGCTGGAGGTCATTCTACATGCCAGTGACAAAATAACAGCACAGGGAAAAGCAATTGCGTGCAGGTGGCATGTGGATGAAAGCAAAGAGTTACCTGCAGCCACAGAGGGAACTTACAGGAGGAAAAGCTCTTCACTGAACTGAGATCTGTCTGATATGCTAGTGACTCATAGAATCAGTGGATGTAGTCTACTTTGATCTTATCAAGGCTTCTGACACCGTCACCCATAAATTCTTGTGAGCGAGCTCAGGAGGTGATGGACAGAAGAACAGACAGTGAGATGGAATAGGGACTGGGTACACAATAGAGTGCAAAAAGTGCTGGTCAGTGGTGGTCAGTGGTGCCAAGTCAAGCTGGAAAGCTGTAGCCAGTGGAGTCTCCCAGGGATCAGTGATGAGTCCGGTCCTGTTCAACAGAGAATCATAGAATCAAGGTTGGAAAAGACCTCAGAGATCATCAAGTCCAACCTCTCACCCAGCACCTCATGGCTACTAAACCATGGCACCAAGTGCCACATCCAATCCCTTCCTGAACACCTCCAGTGACAGTGATTCCACCTCCTCCCTGGGCAGCACATTCCAATGGCCAATCACTCTTTCAGTGAAGAACTTTCTCCTCACCTCCAGCCTAAACTTCCCCTGGCACTGTTTAAGACTGTGTCCTCTTGTTCTGGTGCTGGTTGCCTGGGAGAAGAGACCAACCCCCTCCTGGCTACAACCTCCCTTCAAGTAGTTGTATACAGCAATAAGGTCTCCCCTGAGCATCCTTTTCTCCAGGCTAAGCAACCCCAGCTCCTTCAGCCTCTCCTTACAGGGCTGTGCTCAAGGCCTCTCCCCAGCCTCATTGCCCTTCTATGGACACGTTCAAGAGTCAAAATGTCCTTCTTAAATGGGGCCCTAAGCACCTGAATCTAGTTAAAGATGTCCCTGATCACTGCAGGGGGGGTGGGTAAGATGTTGAAGGTCCCTTCCAGCCCGATGCATTCTGCTACCCTGCATTGGATTCAGCCATGCAGCAGGTTAGTTTCTTTCCCAAGTCATTCTCTGTACTTTGGCACATTTCTAGGCACTCGCCTCTTCCCATGTTCCCACCTGCTGGTGCTTTCTTGTCAGCCCTTTGTTTGAGCTCTGCTGTTGGCTCTGCAGAGCTCTGATAGTGTGTATTTATTTGGGAAATCTGCCTCACAGTTAATCACAGAAAAATTCCATGACCAGCAGCCCTGCCTCCCGCTGTCATGGTTGTTTGGGGACCTACAGCACCAGCACCAACTTTCTTTCCCAGTAGTCCTGACCACGGCTGTTGGAGCCCTTCGTCTTCTGAGATTCTATAGACAATCAAAAGACAAGAAGAACAAAAGCATCCAAACAAGTTTCAGTTAAGAAAAAAACAAAAGAGAGGTGGCTAAAAAAAAAAAAAGGCTCTTTTTAATTTGACAAAATTTCCGTCCTTAAGACTGAGCTTCTGATCTTGCATGTTAGGGATGCTCGGTAGGGAGGCAAATAAAAAGCGAGCTGGACGCTGCTGGTTCAGGTACTGGCAACAAAAGTAGGAGGAAAAAGTCCAAAAGCAGGAGTTTTATCCTTGATGACAGTGGAACTGAAAGAGCACAGCTGGATTTGCAGAGCATGTTGCAGAGATCTAAATTACCAGACAGATTATGAAGCAGTGGAGACTCAGCTGCCATCTCTGTTTTGCATTTACTGTGATGTGCTGATCCCAGTTGCTCTTCATCATCCTTGCGACCCTTCATTGCACTCTCTCCAGTAGTTCTCTGACCCTCAGGGATTGGGGAGTCCAGAAATGAACACAGTGCTCCAGATGCTTCAGGAGAAGTGTGGCCAGCAGGTCAAGGGAGGTGATTCTCCCCCTCTACTCAGCTCTGCTGAGACCCCACCTGGAGTACTGCCTCCAGCTCTGGAGCCCCTATTCCAAGAGGGATCTGGAGGTGCTGGAAGGTGTCCAGAGAAGGGCCACGAGGAGGAGCAGAGGGCTGGAGCACCTCTCCTATGAGAACAGACTGAAGGAGTTGGGGCTGTTCAGTCTGGAGAAGAGAAGGCTCCCAGGTGACCTCATTGTGGCCTTCCAGTATCTGAAGGGGGCTACAAGAAGGCTGGGGGAGGGACTTCTCAGGATCTCAGGTAGTGATAGGACTAGGGGGAATGGAATGAAGCTGGAGGTGGGGAGATTCAGGCTGGAGGTGAGGAGGAAGTTCTTCCCCATGAGAGTGGTGAAGCCCTGGAATGGGTTGTGCAGGGAGGTGGTTGAGGCCCCATCCCTGGAAGTGTTTAAGTCTAGGCTGGATGAGGCTCTGTCCAGCCTGATCTAGTGTGGGGTGTCCCTGCCCATGGCAGGGGGTTGGAACTAGATGCTCCTTGTGGTCCCTTCCAACCCTGACTGAAACTATGAAACTATGTGGTTTCACCAGGGCAGAATAGAGGGGCAGGAGAATCTCCCTCGACCTGCTGGCCACACTCTTCTTAACACAGCCCAGGACACCACCGGCCTTCCTGCCCACAAGGGTGCATTTCTGTCCCATGGATAGTTTATTGTCCACCAGGACTCCAAGGTCCTTCTCCAAGGAGCTGCCTTCCAACAAGCCATGCCCTAATCTCTACTGGTGCATGGTGTTGCTCTTGTTGAGGTACAGGGAGAATAACTTATAGGAAGCATACTTCAATATATGATTTTTACATTTTTACCTTACTACAGGCTTCATTTTTAGGTGCCTATCTAGTTTTCTTTAGGTTGAACTTGATAATCTCATCCTCAA
Source organism: Colaptes auratus (assembly GCA_015227895.2). Classification (NCBI taxonomy): domain Eukaryota; kingdom Metazoa; phylum Chordata; class Aves; order Piciformes; family Picidae; genus Colaptes; species Colaptes auratus. The sequence goes on along the minus strand of CM037635.1, from coordinate 5,308,913 downwards.
CAAAGGCCAGTATGTAGGCTTTTGATTTCAAGTTTAGCTCTTGTTGAGGCTTTTCAGAACATATGTCCTTTCACACCCACACTCCTGTGACTCAAAGACAGCCAAGTACAATTCTCAAGCAACTGAGGGTTTACTGCTGTGCTGTGGGCATTTATCTGCTCTGGAAGCCTATTCTGCAGTGGAAAGCAGAATACTTAACCAACACTTTGGTTTCTTGTTGAAAGCTAAGAAGTTGATTATCATGTGCACAAACATTTGCAAGGTAAAATCCTCCTACCCCACCCGAAAACCTGCTTCTGAAGCATTTTGTTGATCTGAGTTTCCTGATTCACTTGCTTCTTATGGCTTTATATCCAAAAGCACCAGAAAAAAATAATTGTTTTAGGTATTTTCATAAAGAGTCCTAAGCTCTCTTAGAATAGAATAGAGTAGAATAGAATAGAATAGAATAGGAGTAGAATAGAATAGAATAGAATAGAGTAGAATAGAATAGAATAGAATAAATAAGAATAGAATAGAAGAATAGAATAGAATAGAATAGAATAGAATAGAATAGAATAGAATAGACCAGGTTGGAAGACACCATCAAGATCATCGTGTCCAACCTATCACCCAACACCATCTAATCAACTCACCCATGGCACCAAGCACCCCATCAAGTCTCATCCTAAACACCTCCAGTGATGGTGACTCCACTACTTCCCTGGGCAGCACATCCAATGGGCAATCACTCTTCCTGGCACACCTTGAGACTGTGTCCTCTTGTTCTGGTGCTGGTTGCCTGAGAGAAGAGACCAACCCCCACCTGGATAACAACCTCCTTTCAGGTAGTTGTAGAGAGCAAGAAGGTCTCCCCTGAGCCTCCTCTTCTCCAGGCTAAGCAACCCCAGCTCCCTCAGCCTCTCCTCACAGGGCTGTGCTCCAAACCCCTCACCAACTTTGTTGCCCTTCTCTGGACACCTTCCAGCAACTCAACATCTTTCCTAAACTGAGAAGCCCAGAGCTGGACACAGGACTCAAGGTGTGGCCTAACCAGTGCAGTGTACAGGGGCAGAATGACCTCCCTGCTCCTTCTGGCCACACTGTTCCTGATGCAGGCCAGGATACTATTGGCCTTCTTGCCCACCTGGGCACACTGCAGGCTCATGTTCAGCCTACTGTCGACCAGTACCCCCAGGTCCCTCTCTGCCTGGCCGCTCTCCAGCCTGACAGGAGGGTGTAGTGAGGTGGGGGTCAGTCTCTTCTCTTTAGTATTAGGTGATAGAATGCAAGGGAATGGCCTGAAAGTGTGTCAAGGGAGGTTCAGGTTGAATATTAGGAAACCTTTCTTTGCTGAAAGAGTGGTCAGGCATTGGAACAGGCTGTCCAGAGTCCAGGCTGTCCATGGTGGAATCACCATCCCTGGAGCTGTTCAACAAATGAGTAGCTTTGGCACTTCAGGACATGCTTTAATGGCCATGGTGATGCTGGTCAACAGTTAGACCCAATCTTAGAGGTCTTTTCCAAGCAAAACAGCTCAGTAATTCTGTAGCCAGGCCTAACTCTTCACTGCTCAGCAGCAATGGGAACTTGAAGTATGCTAGAAAGGAGCAGAACAGCTCCCCAGAACAATTCTGTGATTCTGTGACATTCTGCAACTCTAAGGACATTCTCCAAACAGACATGAACAATTTTGCCTGAAGCAAGGCTGGCCCCATTTTCTTGCTGCAGCACCTAGCCCAGCTTGGCAGCAGTACAGCTGAAAGATTAGTGCAATCTAATTAACTCCTTTAAAACTTGTGATCTATAAGGCTGCCACTTCTTTTACCTCCTGCACCTCCTCCATGGAAGCAAGATGTGACTGCAAGCAGAGCATGCTTTCAGAAATGCTGGAGCTAATAACGTCCAGCCTCCAGCATCACTCCTGTTAAATTATGCTGTCATTCCACCCATATCATTCTGCTTCATCATGAGGAGATCCATTTATTATGAGCAAATCTGTCTCCTGTACACCCCAATTATTTTACATAGGATGGATTGGGAGCAGATCCCCATAATTATACCCTAGTCAAGCAGTCAGGTCTATAAACAAAATCTTTCACTCCTCTTATTACCTATTTCCCTTCCATCCATTATTCTTCGAATGTTTACAGGAGTTGGATGTGTGTGTGTGTGTATTGTAATCTATCAACAACTGCAGACATTCAAGCCCAAATGCCCTAAACCTGTGGTTATTTTTTTCAGAAGGTTTCCAAATGCCCCTCCTGGTTTCTTCTCCTGACAGCCAGAGCAAAAGCTCATCATTAAAAGCTGACACAAATTATACTGACAATTAACGGTGCTCTGGAAGCACTCTTTAATCTTTTGGGTTTCCTCCTAATCCAGAGAAGGGCAACAAAGCTGGGGAGGGGTTTGGAGCAGAAGCCCTGTGAGGAGAGGCTGAGGGAGCTGGGGTTGCTTAGCCTGGAGAAGAAGAGGCTCAGGGGAGACCTTCTTGCTCTCTACAACTACCTGAACGGAGGGTTTAGGCAGGTGGGGATTGGTCTCTTCTCCCAGGCAACCAGCACCAGAAACAGAGGACACAGTCTCAAGCTGTGCCAGGGGAGGTTTAGTCTGGATGTCAGGAAGAGGTTCTTCATAGAAAGAGAGATTGGCCATTGGAATGTGCTGCCCAGGGAGGTGGTGGAGTCACCATCACTGGAGGTGTTTAGGAAGAGACTGGATGGGGTGCTGGTGCCAGGTTTAGTTGATTAGATGGTTTGGGTGATAGGTTGGACTCAATGATCTCAAAGGTCTTTTCCAACCAGGTTAATTCTATTCTATTCTATTCTATTCTATTCTATTCTATTCTATTCTGTTCTGTTCTGTTCTGTTCTGTTCTGTTCTGTTCCTGTTCTGTTCCGTTCCGTTCCGTTCCGTTCCGTTCCATTCCATTCCATTCCATTCCATTCCATTCCATTCCATTCCATTCCATTCCATTCCACCCTAGTCTTGTCTATTTTTCCTCTTCTGCTGCTATTGAGAAAGAAGTCCAATGATGAAAATTCCTAGCTCAGCAACTCTTTTTTTATTCCCCTTGCAATCTATTTGTCTTAATACTCAGTTTTCCTCTCTTCAAATAGCAGATTAATTTTACAGAATCAATGGCAGCCCTGTCAATATAAGGTCTGCTATTTTTGCTATTCTTCCCCCTAAGGCTTCTTCTTAAGTTTGCCTTTTCTTTTTTCTTTCCTTTTTTTTCTTGTTTTTCTCCCAGGCATTGCTGCTGTTAAAGCCAATATTGGTTCCCCAGGGAGGCTGTGGCTACCCCCTCCTTGGAGGTGTTCAAGGCCAGGTTGGACAAGGCCTTTAGCAAGTTGGTTTAGTGGGAGGTGTCCCTGCCCGTGGCAGGGGGTCTGGAACAAGATGATATTTAAGATCCCTTGTAACCCAAACCACTCTCATGCTATGCACAGTCCATACAAGCAATTCTTCCTTGCTGGAACTGATTACTTCTTTACTGCCTGGACCTGAAGTGCTTTTCTCTGAAGGCTATTTCAGGTTAAGCCTAAGCTAGTTAAAACCCATAAGCTGAAGTTAGTAAGACATGAGGATAGGAAATTGCATTCTGCAAAACCATTTTTCAGCTCAAATTCAATAAAAAGCAGTGTTTGGCACTTAGACTTGTGGATTAAGTTTATGTTTCAGGGTTAAATTAAATACAGAACAAGAGGACACAGTCTCAAGATGTGCTAGGGAAGGTTTAGGCTGGATGTTAGGAAGAAGTTCTTCTCAGAAAGAGAGATTGGCCATGGAATGTGCTGCCCAGGGAGGTGGTGGAGTCCCCATCACTGGAAGTGTTTAGGAGGAGACTGGATGGGGTGCTTGGTGCCATGGTTTAGTTGATGAGATGGTGTTGGGTGATAGGTTGGACTCAATGATCTCAAAGGTCTCTTCCAACCAATTCAATTCAATTCAATTCAATTCAATTCAATTCAATTCAATTCATTCATTCAATTCAATTCAGTTCTATTCTATTCTATTCTATTCTATTTCTATTCTATTCTATTCTATTCTATTCTATTCTATTCTATTCCTATTCTATTCTATTCTATTCTATTCTATTCTATTCTATTCCACTCCATTTCATTCGATTCCACTCCACTCCATTCCATTCCATTCCATTCCATTCCATTCCATTCCATTCCATTCCATTCCATCTTAGATTTCAGAAAAGCATTTACCCCATTAACTCTTCCAGGCTTAGAGGTCTAACATGCACTTTCTTCTTCCCCACTACTCCATTTCAGTGGGGGAAAAAAGAGCAGGGTTCCACTTACTCATTGATTTGTGAGCGTTACGCCTCTTCATTGTCCTTAAAGTCTTTCACAGATCTGATTGTCATTTAATTAGCTGCTCTTTCTCTCTCTCTCTTGCAGTTATAATTAGTGAAATATATAAATACCACTCCATCAGTTCATGCTACTTGCTTGCCAGTAAGTTTAGCACAGATGAGGCAGCTGGTTGAAGAGCTGAGTAAGTTTGGAATATCTGCAAGAATAATTAAAAGTGGATGAAGAGAGTTTGGAATTGTTTGTTTTGCACCAAGAATGCTAATCCTCTGGGTTTGTGCTATTTGTTACCAACTTCATGCAGCAAAATGTGTGATGTTTGCTCTTCCTTTGAACAAGGATCGATGTGGATGAAGGAGGAAGCAACAGTGCATGCAGATGACCATCTTCAGAATAGAATAGAATAGAATACACCAGACCAGGCTGGAAGAGACCTTCAAGATCATCACATCCAACCTATCAACCAATCCAACCCACCTAAACAACTAAACCATGGCACCAAGCACCCCATCAAGTCTCCTCCTGAACACCTCCCATGATGGTGACTCCACCACCTCCCTTGGCAGCCCATTCCAATGGGCAATCACTCTCTCTGTATACAATTTCTTCCTAACCTCCAGCCTAAACCTCCCCTGGTGCAGCCTGAGACTGTGTCCTCTTGTTCTGGTGCTGGCTGCCTGGGAGAAGAGACCAACCTCTGCCTGTCTACAGCCTCCCTTCAGGTAGCTGTAGAGAGCAATAAGGTCACCCCTGAGTCTCCTCTTCTGCAGGCTAAGCAACCCCAGCTCCCTCAGCCTCTCCTCACAGGGCTTGTGTTCCAAGCCCCTCCCCAACTTTGTTGCCCTTCTCTGGACATGTTCCAGCAAGACAACCTCCTTCCTAAACTGAGGGGCCCAGAACTGGACACAGGACTCCAGGTGTGGCCTAACCAGTGCAGTGTACAGGGGCAGAATGACCTCCCTGCTCCTGCTGGCCACACTCTTCCTGATGCAGGCCAGGATGCCATTGGCCCTCTTGGCTGCCTGGGCACACTGCAGGCTCATGTTCAGCCTACCATCCACCAGTACCCCCAGGTCCCTCTCTGCCTGGCTGCTCTCCAGCCACTCTGACCCCAGCCTGTAGCACTGCCCGGGGTTGCTGTGGCCAATGTGCAGAACCTGGATGTGTTCAATCTCCTGCCCTTGGCCTCTGCCCATCTGTCCAGCCTGTCCAGGTCCCTCTGCAGAGCCTCTCTGCCCTCCAGCAGATCAACTCCTGACCCCAGTTTGGTGTCCTCTGCAAATATACTGATGATGGACTCAATGTATTGGGTTAAAAGAAAGCCAAACAGAACAAACCAAAAGGCAACTAAAATAAGACTGAGCATTTTTCTGCCAGGGCATCTGCTAGGTTTAAAAATAAAGAAGAGTGTCTAGTCCCATGGCATTTAGACTGCAGGGATTAATTAAACTGAAGATCAACAACAATGTAGGAGAGAATCAGCTTTCTGTTGGCTCCTAAACAGCTTGTCTGTGCTGATGTAAGTTGTGCCAGTCTTAACATTTCTGTCACTGGGGGCATCTAGGAAGGATGGCATCTAGCTTCCTCTGTAAGCAGGGAAGCAAATGCAAACTGGCACTCATGCTTTGCAGAGTTGTCCTGGGTCTCTGATTTTCAGGTAGCAACAGAAACCAAGATGTGTAATTGTAGAGTCGTAGAATGTTTGGGGCTGTAAAGGGCCTCAAAGATAATCTAGTTCCACCTCCACCCCCAACCATGGACAAGGACACCTCCTACTAGATGAGCTTTCCCAGGGCTGTGTCCAATATGGCATTGAACACCTCCATGGAGGGGCATCCACAGCCTCCCTGAGCAAGCTGTTCCAGTCTCTCACCACCCTCTCTGCAAAGAATGTCTTCCTAATATTCAGTCTAAATCTACCTTCTTCCACATTCAATCCATTCTTCCTCATCCTATATCAACAAGCCCTTCTAAAAACTCCCTCCCCAGCTTTCTTGTAGATCCCCTTCAGGTACTAGAAAGCTGCTATAAGGTTTTCCCTGGAGTCTTTGTGGTATAGAATAAGTCTGAAGACTTGGAAATCACAGAATGTATTAGGCTGGAAGGAACTCTCCAACATCCTCTTGTCCAGCTTGCCTGCAGTAAGCAGGGACATCTCCAGCTAGATCCAGTTGCTCACAGCAACCTTTAATTAACCTTGAATGTCTCAAAAAATTAAGCTTCCAACACTTCCTTAGGCAGCTCTTCCCAGTGTTTGACTACCCTCATTGTGAACAACTTTCTCCTAATGTCCAACCTAAACCTCCCCTGCTCGGTAGAGCAATGATGGCACTGCCACCCTCTCCTGAAGGTCATTGATCTGACTTGATGATCTTTGACTCTCTTCCAGCCTTGGTGATGCTGTGATTCTGTGATCTGACCACCTGGGCTCCAGGGATTGATTATCAGTCTATGCTTTCGATCACAATACTTCTGAGATTAATTGCTGCGCTCTTCTGTTTAGCCACTGAGAGAGGAACACTTCAAGGGGAGCAGCTGGGAAAAGGATCCTGAAGTTTCTTTCTATCAGCTGCTCTGCATGGATGGACACACTCATCAGAATATTGACTGAGGAGGTTGGGGTGGGGGGGATGTGTAGGCCCAATAGGCCATCCCAAAGATCTACAGAGACAGGAGGTTGCTTTATTTTCTGTACTGCACAACCTGTGATTTGCTGGATCAAAAGCAGCCCAGAAAGCCAACTGTATCCTAGGCTGCATCAAAAGAAGTGTGATCAGCAGCAAGAGGGAGATGATTCTCAACCTCTACTCTGCTCTTGTACACTTCATGTGAAGTATTGCATTCAGTTCTGATGTCTGCAGCACAAGAAGGACATGGATGTGTTGGAGCAGCTCCAGAGGAGGCCCTGAAGATGATCAGAGGGCTGGAGCACCTCTCCTGTGAGGACAGGCTGAGGAAGTTGGGTCTGTTCAGCCTGGAGAAGAGAAGGCTTCAGGGACATCTTAGAGCAGCTTTCTAGCAGGAAAGCTGGAGAGGAACTTTTTATAAGGGTGTGTGGTGACAGGACGGAGGGAAACGTTTTGAAACTAGAGCAGGGTAGATTTAGGTTGAAAGATAGGAAGCTCTTCACTATGAGGGCAGTGAGACACTGGAACAGGCTGCCCAAAGAAGTTGTGGATTACTTATCCCTGAAAGTGTTTAAGACCAGGATGGATGAAGCTTTGAGCAGCCTGGTCTAGTGGGAAGTACCCCAGGTTGAAGCTAGATGACCATCCAAGTCAAGCCATCCTATGATTCCATGTGTAGAGGAAAGGGTTTGGCATGTAGGAATGGAATGGAATGGAATGGAATGGAATGGAATGGAATGGAATGGAATGGAATGGAATGGAGTGGAATGGAGTGGAATGGAATGGAATTGGAATAGAATAGAATAGAATAGAATAGAATAGAATAGAATAGAATAGAATAGAATAGAATAGAATAGAATAGAATAGAATTAACCAGCTGTTCCAGCCACAGGGGTCAGGGTGGATGGCTGGATAAGGAGACAAAGCAAGCAGTCAGATAGTAAGTGAAGTCAAACTGCTGTGAAAG
>CM037635.1:5223862-5300509 GCA_015227895.2 Colaptes auratus | reverse complement strand
GGAAGGAACTTTCTCCTCACCTTCAGCCAGTGTTTCAGCAACTGTCCCTTTCTTAAAGGCACAGCCTAAAATGGTCACACTTCCCCTGGCACAGCCTGAGACTGTGTCCTCTTGTTCTGGTGCTGGTTGCCTGGGAGAAGAGACCAACCCCTCCTGGCTACAACCACCCTCATGTAGCTGCAGCCAGCAATGAGGTCTCCCCTGAGCCTCCTCTTCTCCAGGTAAGCAACCCCAGCTCCCTCAGCTCTCCTCACAGGGCTGTGCTCAAGGCCTCTCCCCAGCCTCGTTGCCCTTCTCTGGACACGTTCAAGAGTCTCAATGTCCTTCTTAAACTGAGGGGCCCAGAACTGGACAGTATGATTCACCATTATGGTTCTATGATTCACATGAGCTGATCAGTGAGCCTATCAATACAATGATCAAATGTAAGCCTTTTGCTTTCCTTCCTTTTCTTTTTCTTTTTTTTTAATGAAAGGAAAGCTTTATTAAGAGAGAAAAGCATAGTGCAGTGCTCAATCTCTCCACTTGGTGAGCAGCATTACAATTTGTGGCACACGCCACTAAAACCAGAGGCGTCTGAATTATTTGCTGGTACAAAATGAGCTTTTAATAACTTGTCTGGGCCTTCCAGAAAGAAAGTTTACTGTTTCTCAGTATGCATCTGCCTTGAGGAATCTCCCCCTGCTGTATCCATGGCTAATGATTACTTAGACATAATAAGGATGGTGAAAGGGGAGGATGTTCTTCATTAGAACAAAAAAAGCTGGTAATCAGAGAGGAAAATGACTATCAGAGATGAAATCCTGGCAACATGAAAGATCAGATGGGTTACCATATATAATTACTCTCTCGAGCAATATGGTCATGGTGCATTATATCATCCCCACTCAGCAGGCTAAAGGCATTTATTGGTGTCTTTCCTGCTCTTAACCATATCTGCTCCATTAATCCAAAACCTCAGTGTTTTTACTTGGGACTTAATATTTTTAGTGTCCTAATAAGTTATTCTGCATTCTTGGGCAGTCCAGCCTCTCGCTAGCTGCAGTGGGAAGGGAGTAAAGGAGCCCAGAGGACATTTGTAAGTGTACGAATTTTCACTTGATGGAAGAGCATGGATCCCCTGCAAATGAGATTTGGGAACCTATCAGAAAGTCTCCAAATGGGACTTGAATGCTTTGTCCCCAGGGGACTTTCAGAAATGTTATGCTAATGGGCACTTATTGGAAGGTTTTAGCAGTTCACTCCTGTTAACTCCTGCGTCCTTCAGGCTCCCAAGAATTATAGAAGGTGGAAAATGGGATTGGCTTTCTGAGGCTTTTGGGCAAAAGCAGCCTTGTCCATGAGCCAGCAGGAATTTATTTTTCCTAACTGGAACAGTTTGCCAGGGATGTGGACTGAGGCTCCATACTTGGAGACATTCAGGATAGACTTTCTGGGGCCTAGGCAGGCTGATTACTTAGACCGAGGTGAGGAGAAGTTCTTCACTGAGCGAGTCATTTCATTGGAATGGGCTGCCCAGGGAGGTGGTGGAGTCGCCGTCCTGGAGGGTTCAAGGGGAGAATTGGACGTGGCACTTGGTGCCATGGTCTAGTTGTGAGGTCTGTTGGACAGGTTGGACTTGATGATCCTTGGGGTCTCTTCCAACCTTGGTTATACTGTGATACTGTGATACTTGGAGGTGTCTCTGCTGCCTGCAGGGCGGCTGGGCAAGATGACCTTTGAGGGTCACTTCCAACCCGATGCAATCTGTGAAGCAGAATTTCCTTCCCTGTTTCAAGTGTGCATAGGGGAAACTCAGAGCTCCCACACAAAATCAACCTCTTCCTCAGAAGCATTTTCTTACCTTATTTTTAATAGCATAACAAAATACTTGATTTTGATCCTTGTGGTCCCTTCCAACCCTAACTGAAACTATGAAACTATGAAACTATGTTGGTCTTGAGGGATCTTGTCATCCTTTGTGTCAGCTTGGTTTGGTCAGATGGATGTCTCCCCATAGCTTACCTCTACAATCAAGTCATGAGGCTTTCAGTATGATTTGAAAAGGTTTTGAGTGACAGGTTGGATTTGATGATCTTGGAGGTCTTTTCCAACCTTATTGATTCTATGATTCTGTCAAGAAAACCAGAGGAGCTTCATGAACGCTTCAATAATGTACAGGATGGTTGTGCAAGAAACCATCAGCCGTTTATCTTAGAAAATAGAACTTCTCAACCAATATGTCATAGAATCATAGAATCACTAAGGTTGGAAAAGAACTCAGGGGTCATCAAGTCCAACCTGTCACCCAACAACTCATGACTAACTAAACCATGGCTCCAAGTGCTACGTCCAATCCTTTTTGAACACCACCAGGACGGTGACTCCACCACCTCCCTGAGCAGCACATTCCACTGGCCAATCACTCTTTCTGGGAAGAACTTTCTCCTCACCTCCATCCTAAACTTCTCCTGCCACAGCTTGAGACTGGTATCCTCTGATAGAATAGAATAGATAGAATAGAATAGAATAGAAATGAATAGATAGAATAGAATAGAATAGAACAGAAAACAAACCAGGTTGGAAGAGACCTTCAAGATCATTGAGTCCAACTATCACCCAACACAATCTAATCAACTAAACCATGGCACCAAGCACCCTATCAAGTCTCTTCCTAAAACACCTCCAGGGATGGTGACTCACACCTCCCAGGCAGCACATCCAATGGCCAATCTCTCTATGAGGAATTTCTTACTAACATCCAGCCTAAACCTCCCTGGTGCAGCTTGAGACTGTATCCTCTTGTTCTGGTGCTGGTTGTCTGGGAGAAGAGAGCAACCCCCTCCTGGCTACAGCCTCCCTTCAGGTAGTTGTAGAGAGCAAGAAGTTCTCACCTGAGCTTCCTCTTCTCCAGGCTAAGCAACCCTAGCTCCCTCAGCCTCTCCTCATAGGGCTGTGCTCCAAACCCCTCCCCAGCTTTGTTGCCCTTCTCTGGACAAGTTCCAGCATCTCAACATCTTTCCTAAACTGAGGGGCCCAGAGCTGGACACAGGACTCCAGGTGTGGCCTAACCAGTGCAGTTTACAGGGGCAGAATGACCTCCCTGCTCCTTCTGGCCACACTGCTCCTGATCCAGGCCAGTTTCTCTGAGTATATGTGCACACATTTCACAGTAAAGCTACCAAAGACTGATTAAAAGCTCTTTGTTGGTATTAATTGAAGTTTGGCTGCATGAATGTAGTCTTTATTCTTCAGTGGTTTATGCAATTGAAAGGCAGTGTTAAAGCTTTCTAAACTTTTCTCCTCATAATGACAAAATGCTTCTTATTCTTTTCTGCTTCTTACCCTTTTCCTGCTTCTTATTCCTTTTTTTTCTGCTTTACTCTTTTCCTGCTTCTTATTCTGTTTTTTTTTAGCTTCTTATTCTTTTCCTGCTTCTTACTCTTTTCTTGCTTCTTACTTTCCTGCTTCTTACTCTTTTCCTGCTTCTTACTCTTTTTTTTTCCTGCTTCTTACTCTTTTTTTTTCCTGCTTCTTACTCTTTTTTTTTCCTGCTTCTTACTTTTTTTTCTGCTTCTTACTTTTTTTTTCTGCTTCTTACTCCTTTTTGTCCTGCTTCTTCTCTTTTTTTTTCCTGCTTCTTCTCTTTTTTTTTCCTGCTTCTTCCTCTCTCTTTCCTGCTTCTTCTCTCCTTTTCCTGTTCTTTCTCTCCTTTTCTGCTTCTTACTCTTTTCGTTCTTCCTCTTTTTCCTGCTTCTTTCTCTTTTTTTTTCTGCTCTTTCTCTCTTTTCCTGCTTCTTTCTCTCTTTCTGCTTCTTTCTCTCTTTTTCTCCTTCTTACTCTTTTTTTTCTGCTTCTTTCTCTTTTTTTTTCTGCTTCTTTCTCTTTTTTTTTCTGCTTCTTACTCTTTTTTTTCTGCTTCTTACTCTTTTTTTTCTGCTTCTTACTCTTTTTTTCCTGCTTCTTACTCTTTTTGCTAAGAGCACTCCTCTGGGTGGAATCCCTGGTCCCCACCAGGGAAGTGCAATAGCTAATCATGGTCCTGAGGTCATGTGAGAGAATAATCTGCCCAAGAAAGGAACCCAGCCGTGCTTGGCATGCTCGCTTCGTCCCGAGGCTGCCACGCTCCTCTCTGTGCTTGGTGCTTTATACAAGTGCTGTAAAATAAGACACAGCTGAAAACATTCATCTGGGAGCTTGGCCACAGACTTCAGTGGGAGTCAGAGCAAGCACTTGCTCAAAGCTGACAAAGAAAATTCACAGAAAAGATCATATTTTCTGAGAAAAAGAGGCAGCAAATGCAAATTCCTTAATTGCTATTCAGACTGGAGGGGGTGGGGGGGGGGGAAGAGTATTATTCACACTCACAGTCAGCTTAGGCATAATTAACACAAACAAAAGTTTGGGGATCAGGAAAAAAAGACATCTAAGCTCTCTTGTTTTGGAAGGGATTACTCCTGAATGTGCTTCTAATCTGACTAATGCATTTATGTTACACTTTGGGGGTAAAGGGGATTAGGTGGGAAGAATTAAAGAGATTTGATATGGATACCATATTTGGTAGGACTTCTAATGAGATTACTTAGAAAAAAACCCAAACAACTGCCTTCTGCATAGGCCTGACTAAGTCCAGAGACTAATGAGATCATGTATTCTGGCTCCAGTGAGGCAAATGGTGCCAATTCAGAGCTGTGGGAATAAAATTCGTTGGACATTGAGGCTCTGGCCAGCTTGATCTAGTGTGAGGTGTCCCTGCCCGTGGCAGGGGGTTTAGAACTAGATGATCCTTGTGGTCCCTTCCAACCCTGACCGATTCTGTGATTCTAGGACTCTGATTAACTCAAGTATTGTAGCAATACCCAAACTGGCACTTAGAATTTCGTGTCTCTCAGAGGTTATAAGCAAATTCTGAAGAGACAGAATAAGGGAGTCAGTTCTGTAGCAATCACAGAATGGTAGGGGTTTGAAGAGACCTCTGGAGATCAAGTTCAACCTCCCCGCCCCCAGCCAAGGCAGGGTCACCCAGAGAAGGTCACACAGAAGCATGTCCAGGCAAGTTTTGAATACCTCCAGAGATTGAGACTTCACCACCTCTGTGGGCAGCCTGTTCCAGTGCTTCAGCACCCTTCAATTAAAAAAGTTTCTCCTCATGTGTAGATGGAACTTCATGTTCCAGTTTGTGCCTGTTACCCCTTGTCCTGTCACTGGGAACCACTGAACACGGACTGGTCCCATCCTTCTGACACCCAGCCTGATCAACACTGACATGACACCTCTCAGCCTTCTCTTTTACAGCCGTAAAAAGACACAATTCTCTTAGTCTTTCCTAATAAGAGAGATATTTCAGTCCCCCTGTCATCTCTTTAGCCCTTTTCTGCACCCTCCCCTGCCAGTTGCTGTTCTTCTTGAACCAGGGAGCCCAGAACCGGACACAGTATTTTCCAGATGTGGTCTCACCAGGACAGAGTAGAGGGGCAGGATAACCTCCCTTGACCTGCTGACCACGCTCTTCTTGATGCACCCCAGGATGCAATTGGCCCTCTTGGCCACAAGGGCACATTGCTGATTCATGGTCATCCTGTTGTCCACCAGGACTCCCAGGTCCTTTTTGCTGCAGCTGATGCCCAACGGGCCAGCCCCCAAGCTGTACCAATCCAGCACAGGTTCTGCACTGTTCTTCCCCAGATGCAGGGCCCTGCACTTGCCCTTAGTGAATTTCATTTGATCTCTTCCCACCCAGCTCTCCAGCCTCTCCAGGTCACATTGGATGGCAGAGCAGCCTTCTGGTGTGTCAGCCGCTCTCTCCCCATTCGGTATCATCAGCAAACTTGCTTAGGATCCACTCTATCCTCTTGTCCAGATCATATTGAATAGGTTTGGACCCAGTACCAACCCTGTGGGACACCACTAGCCTACAGGCCTTGGAATCATAGAACCAATAAGGTTGGAAAAGACCTCAGAGATCATCAAGTCCAACCTGCCACCCAACACCTCATGACTACTAAACCATGGCACCAAGTGCCACGTCCAATCCCCTCTTCAGCTAGACTTTGCTCCACTGACCACAATTCTCTGAGCCTCGTCCTTCAGCCAGTTCCAAATCCATCCCACTGGCCAATCACCCAACCCAGCCCAATAGTGATGCATATTTCTTTTCCATCAAACTAAATGTCATGACTCTTTTATTTTCCTATGCCTTCCAAAGGAGATTTTTATGGAGGTTGTGTTTGGTTTGCTTTTGCTTTCTTCAGATGAACTTGGAGTTGAATCAATGGTCTATCCCTTCTGTTCATCTGATTTCAGCTGCCTAAAGCCACAGGATATGAGGTGGGTTATTAGATATGTCTTTCCAAAAGGAAAATGGTAAGACAAAACAAAAAATGGCCTGCCTGAAGTTACAGTTTATAGATTAGAAAAAGGAGGCACAAACAATTAAAAGATGGAGACAGTTAGGGCAAATTGCTTGCAATCAAGCTGCAGCTAAATGAGCTTCTTGATGAGGAAACCAAATTTATGTCATTTAGAAACACAAATGAATGTTCCCAAAACAAACAAAAAAAACCCAAATGTTGAAGGTGAGTGAAATGTTAGCACAGTTGGATACAGATAAGAGAATTTATGGAGGCAATTAGAGTTCTGGTCTTGGATAAGAAAAACAAATAATAGTAACTGCAGAGAGCTTTCCTGTCGCATCCAGTGAGACAAAACTACCTGAAGGGAGGTTGCAGCCAGGTGGGAGTTGGTCTCTTCTCCCAGGCAAACAGAGCCAAAACAAGAGGACACAGTCTCAACTGCACCAAGGGAGGTTTAGCCTGAATGTTAGGAAGAAGTTCTTCATAGAAAGAGAGATTGGCCATTGGAATGTGCTGCCCAGGGAGGTGGTGGAGTCACCATCCCTGGAGGTGTTCAGGAGGAGACTTGATGGGGCGCTTGGTGCCATGGTTTAGTAGCCATGAGGTGTTGGGTGACAGGTTGGACTTGATGATCTTTGAGGTCTTTGCCAACCTTATTGATTCTATGATTCTATGAAAACCTTCACAGGGTAGCAATTTTGTATTACAGATTCTCAGATTGCATCTGGTTGGAAGGGACCCTCCAGTCCTCTAATCATCTGAAAAAAAAAACACCCAACATGGAATCATAGAATCACAGAATCAATAAGGTTGGAAAAGACCTCAGAGATCATCAAGTCCAACCTGTCACCCAACACCTCATGGCTACTAAACCATAGCTTCAAATGCCACATCCAGTCCTTTTTTGAACACCTCCAGGGATGGTGACTCCACCACCTCCCTGGGCAGCACATTCCAATGGCTAACAACTCTCTCTGGGAAGAACTTTCTCCTCACCTCCAGCCTAAACTTCCCCTGGCACAGTCTGAGACTGTGTCCTCTTGTTCTGGTGCTGGTTGCCTGGGAGAAGAGACCAACCCCCTCCTGGCTACAGCCTCCCTTCAGGTAGTTGTAGACAGCAAGAAGGTCTCCCCTGAGCCTCCTCTTCTCCAGGCTAAACAACCTCAGCTGCCTCAGTCTCTCCCTGTAGGGCTTGTGCTCGAGGCCTCTCTCCAGCCTCACTGATGATTTCCCTTTGGTAAATCCATGTTGGCTGCTCCTGATAACCTTATTGTCATCCATGTGCCTAGAGATTCCTCCCCAGAATGAGCTATTCCATCACGTTTCCAGAGATGGAAGTGACTATTCGCATGGGCTGATGGCACACCTGCAAGTGCTGAGACAGCCATGCCTCTGGAGATAGTTTGGAGAAAGTGACAAAGAAAGTGCTTTTTCACCTCCAGTTTCAAAGCAGACAGCTCTGTAAAGTTATTTGTAGGCCTTCAGACAGCTTTGAGCAGGGGAAAGAGGACTTTGCTTCCGAGTGGAAGCCGTAGAGACGTTTAATTACACCACCAAAAAATATATATACAATAAACAAGTCCATTTTATTCTACTTTTTGGGTTTGTTTTTTTTTTTCCCAGCCTGATACACAAGAGAACCCTAGGGGGAAAATATATTTTAGTACTTTACAGTTACAATTGCAATTTATGTTTGTCTAGTGTCTTTCATAGGAGAAGTACCATCTCGTAAACCACTTTACAGTCTGTTTATCAATACAATAAACTGAGAATATTGCTCAATTTACTTTATTAGAACTTGCTGGGAGATACAAAAATAAAATCAGCTTGAATTACTGGTATTTTTTTTTCCCCTCTTTTAAGTGAGTGAAGCGTTTGGAAGAGCGAGCACAGCATAGATCCAGCCTTAGCTGTGAAAGGAAGAGAGCAAAACAGCTTCAGGTATCACAGTATCACAGTATCGCCAAGGTGGGAAGAGACCTCAAAGATCATCCAGTCCAACCTGTCACCACAGACCTCATGACTAGACCATGGCACCAAGTGTCACCTCCAATCCCCTCTTGAACACCTCCAGGCATGGTGACTCCACCATCTCCCTGGGCAGCACATCCCAATGGCAAACAGCTCTCTCTGGGAAAACTTTCTCCTCACCTCCAGCCTAAACTTCCCCTGGCACAGCTTGAGACTGTGTCCTCTTGTTCTGGTGCTGGTTGCCTGGGAGAAGAGACCAACCCTTTCCTGGCTACAACCTCCCTTCAGGTAGTTGTAGAGAGCAATGAGGTCTCCCCTGAGCCTCCTCTTCTCCAGGCTAAGCAACCCCAGCTCCCTCAGCCTCTCCTCACAGGGCTGTGCTCAAGGCCTCTCCCCAGCCTTGTTGCCCTTCTCTGGACACGTTCAAGTGTCTCGATGTCCTTCTTAAACTGAGGGGCCCAGAACTAGACACAGTACAATTAGGAGAAAAAGGAGAAAGAGAGAGAAAAGGACATTAAGGGAAATTCATTAGCTCAAAGCAGTTGTTAAGAACGTTAGTTTCTCATATCAGTTTGTAGTCCAGGGTCAGTTGCATGCTCTGTGGCCAAGAAGCAAAAAGTCAGACAGACTGAGGCTGGAGTTAGAGTGAGTGAGGGAAAATAATGTGAGAGAGATTTGCTATGGTACATCTCACATCTGACCCAAGAAATTCATTTACAATTAATCTTTGTTTTCCTTTTTACACCTAAACGTTCAGCTAGAGAATCCTTTTCTTAAAGGCACAGCCTAAACTGTCACACTTAGACTCAACTCATTATGATCCCACTGGTTGCACTTGTTTGAATGATGGCATGCTACTCAAGTTGGCTTTTATGGCCAGCACTTGCTGGAGTTTGGTTCACCAAAGGTTTTTCTGATCCCACAGAAACCTGTGGTAAAGCCTCAGAGAGGGTGCTCATGCAAAAATTTGTGGCACAAGCAGGAAAACAAACCAAAACAAAACACAATCATGGAATGGTAGAGGTTGGAAGACACCTCTGAAGATCATTGAGCCCAACCCCAATGCCAAGTCAGGGTCACCTAAAGAATGCTCCACAGAAACACATGCAGGAAGGTTTAGAATGTCTCCAGAGATGGAGACTTCACCCCCTCTTTGGGCAGCCTGCTCCAGTGCTCCAGCACACTGCAAGTAAAGAAGTTTCTCCTCTTGTTTAGATGGAACTTCTTATGTTCAAGTTTCTGACTCTAATCCCTTGTCCTGTCACTGGGCACCAGTTTGAAAGGACTGGCCCCATCCTCCTGGCAACCAACCTTACCGATGAGATTCCCCCTCAGTCTACTCTCTTTCAGACTAAAAAGGCTCACGTCCCTCAACCTTTCATCATAAGAGAGATGCTCCCCTCCCTTTATAATCTCTGTAGCCCTTGTCTGTACCCTCTCTGGCAGGTACCTCTTCTTCTTGAACCAAGGAGCCCAGAAATGGATGCAATATTCCAGCTGTGGCCTCACCAGGGCACAGCAGAAGGGAAGGAGAGCCTCCCTCAGCCTGCTGGCTCCTTGATGCACCCCAGGATGCCATTAGCCTACTTGTCTGCAAGGGCACATTGCTGGCTCATGGCAGTCCTGTTATCCACTGGGGCTCAAATGTCCCTTTCCTTGAAGCTGTTTGCCAAGCCCCAAAGCAGCATTTTGTAAGTGAGGGTTGACCTCTTTCTCTATGCATTTCCCGTGCCCTAATTACTGGCATCGGAGTCACTCACAAATAGATCATAGAATGGTTTCATTTGGAAAAGACCTCTCCCCTCCCTGGAGCTGTAGATTTAGACTGGATATTAGGAGGAAATTCTTTATAGTGAGGATGGTGAAAAGACTGGAAAAAAATTGGCCAGGGTGGTTGTGGCTGCTCCTTCCCTGGAGGTGTTGAAAACCAGGCTGGACAGGGTCTTGAGCAACATTGTCTAGTGGAATGGTGTCCCTGCCCATGGCAGGGGACTTGGAACGAGATGAGCTTTAAGATCCCTTCCAGCACAAACCTTTCTATGATTTAGGGAAGTCATTGTGCCCCTGTACTCAGCACTGGTTAGGCCACACCTTGAGGACTGTGTCCAGTTCTGGGCCCCTCAATTTATGAAGGACTTTGAGGCTCTTGAATGTGTCCAGAGAAGGGCAATGAGGCTGGGGAGAGGCCTTGAGCACAGCCCTGTGAGGAGAGGCTGAGGGAGCTGGGGTTGCTTAGCCTGCAAAAGATGAGACTCAGGGGAGACCTTACTGCTGTCTGCAGCTACATGAATGGTGGTTGTAGCTAGGAAGGGGTTGGTCTCTTCTCCCAGGCAACCAACACCAGAACAAGAGGACACAGTCTCAAGCTGCACCAGGGGAAGTTTAGGCTGGAGGTGAGGAGAAAGTTCTTCCAAGAAAGTGTTAGCCATTGGAATGTGCTGCCCAGGGAGGTGGTGGAGTTGCCATCATTGGAGGTGTTCAAGAGGGGATTGGACACGGTACTTGGAGCCATGGTTTAGTGGTCATGAGGTGCTGGGTGACAGTTTGACGATCTCTGAGGTCTTTCCCAACCTCATTGATTCTATGATTCCATGATAAGCTATAGCCATGCATTTCTTATTTTTAAAACACTTTAACTCCTTCAAATATTGCCACTTAACCTGTTGCCTTTTGCTTTACAGCCCAGCTGGACAATGAACAACCCCTGTGCCCACACACATGTGGATGCTTTTAATGACTGGCTGAAAGACTCATTTTCCTAATTGGAGCTGATAAACACAAAGCTGAATTAGTTGTGTCAGACGATTATTGAACACTCTTCTGCAACAATAACACTGAGAGTCAGAGTCAAAGCTGTTGGAGAGGCTTAAGTGGCCACTTCCATATGGTAACAGCTTTGGATGACTTTTTTTTTTCCAAGCTTAGCCTAATTTTATGAGGCTCTCTTTGGAGATGATTGAAGTGTTTTCTGAAGTTGCTTGCTAATAATATTGTCAAAGAAAATGCCTCTCAGATTTCCCTCCACCACAGTGCAGCTTGTAAGATTTCAGGCTGTCTGCTATAAACTTAATTACAGAATACTTGCTTTGGTACTTCTTAGCACCAGTCAGGTGGATCCCAGCCTGAGCTGCACTCCTGGGTTATGCAAGGTCAGTTCTGGAGACTGAGAAACTCAAGTTTTGAAACTTAGGATTATTGTTTTTCCTAATTGCTTTGGACACCTTCCTGATAGTTAGCAGTTGTGTGTGCAGTAAGAAGAGCCTTTTTCAGCAGCTTCTAGACAAGAGGACATTAGTGCAGTGCTGTAAGAATTAGAAGACCGTGTGAGCTCTATTTGTGTTTCTGTCAGCATTTAATTGCATCGTCTGAGAGGAATTGCTAGGCCTGGAGCAATTACTATCAAGAGCAGAACTATTAGCTTAAATCTTCCATACCCCCTTTCTCCTGTAGAAAACACTTTTCAGAGGTCTTCTAACTTCCCTTGTTTCCTAGAGTTAATCATGAACTTCAGCAGACACAGGATCATGCCCCAGGCTGTTGCTGAGTAAGCAAAACTGCCATTTTATCAGTCTCAATATTTTTCAGGCTGTTAGTTAAACTCCAGAGCTTGTGTTCCACTCTTCAGGGTTAAGTTGATGGAATATCCATGCTTGACAGTATTTCATGGGAATTGGAGTTTGGTGGCTGTCAGGCCAGAGCAGAAAGGTCACAAGCAGGATTTTCCAATCAATTGACCTAGAGACTCCATTTCAAGAGAAGAGCTGTCGGCACCTGCTGAGCTTCCATTATGGTCTGGCTCAGGGAAAAGGACGGTAGGGCTTCTGCCTCCATGCTGCTAAGTGGCTCTAGAGTGCCATGCTTAACACCTGCATTTCCCTTTCTTTGCAGCCCAGATTCTAAAAGTGCCTTGAATAAAAACAAGTTTAAAAGAAATAAGGCAAAAAGCTTATGTAACCCCTTGTGAGTGTGCACTATTACTAATCTTAGGGGTTGCACATATGAAGGACACAACAGAATTTCACCCTCTGAGAAAAAGTGGCTTCCTTTAGTGTTAGCTTTGAGGAGGAATGGAATGGAATGGAATTGAATGGGATGGGATGGGATGGGATGGGATGGGATGGAATGGAATGGAATGAGATGGGATGGAATGGGATGGAATGGAATGGAATGGAATGGAATAGAATAGAATAGAATAGAATAGAATAGAATAGAATAGAATAGAATAGAATAGAACAGAACAGAATAGAATTAACCTGGTTGGAAAAGACCTTCAAGATCATTGTGTCCAACCTATCATCCAACACCACCTAATCAACTAAACAATGCAACCAAGCACCCCATCAAGTCTCCTCCTAAACACCTCCAGGGATGGCAACTCCACCACCTCCCCGGGCAGCACATTTCAATGTTCCTAGAGAGATGGAGTAAAGAGCAGACCAAGAGATCCTGGAGTCTATTCCCAGCTCTTGCCCAAACATTCCCTGCAGCCAATGGACTTTTCTTCTCTCAGCGTCTCAGAAACAGGGTGGCACACAGGGAGGAGTGAAGGAGGCTAAGGGAAGAGTTCTGGCTCTCTACAACTGCTGAAAGGAGGCTGGAGCCAGGCAGGGGTCAACCTCTTCTGCCAAGGAACAAGCAATTGGGCAAAAGGAAATCATAGAATCATAGAATCAGTCAGGGTTGGAAGGGACCACAAGGATCAGCTAGTTCCAACTCCCACTGCCATTGGGCAGGGACACTCTACACTAGATCAGGCTGGCCAGAGCCTCATCCAGCCTGGGCTTAAACACCTCCAGGGATGGGGCCTCAACCACCTCCCTGCACAACCCATTCCAGGGCTTCACCACTCTCATGGTGAGGAACTTCCTCCTCACCCTCAGCCTGAATCTCCTCACCTCCAGCTTCATTCCATTCCCCCTAGTCCTATCACTACCTGAGATCCTGAGAAGTCCCTCCCCACATTGTGCCAAGGGAGGTTTAAGTTGGAAATTAGAAGAACCTCCTTTACTGAAAGGGTTCTCACAGGCTGGAATACACTCCCATGGAGGTCATTGAATCCTCCTTAGTGTTGGATGATAGGTTAGACTCAATGATCTGGAAGGTCTTTTCCAATCTGGTTAATTCTATTCTATTCTCATTGCTGGAGGTCTTTAAAAGACACAGAGATGTAGGGTTGAGGGCCATGGTTTAGCACCAGGCTTGGCAGAGTTAGAGAATGGTTGGACTCAATGATCTTACAGGTCTTTTCCAAATGAAATGATTCTGTGATTCCTTGAACAGTGAGATAAAAACAAACAAGGCACTCAATGAAAGCGGTGACAAAAGAAGTCAAACATTAATCAAGCTTTAAATACTGATAAAGAAAAGAAGTTTCATGCACCTCCAAAGAAAAACAATTGTACTATTAAAGTCAGGAACATCAAAGAGAGAACTGAGAGATTAATCCAGAGGAAGAAAAGAAACCATCATAACAAGGTGGGAAAACCTGGAACAAAAGGTAAGGGATAAGAAGTGTTTGTCTTTTGTTCAAACAGAAGTGTGCATGTAGCATTTGGGAATAACAGTATTTTCCTTTGAAATTTGCATTAAAATGAAATGTTAATCACAATAGAAGGATAATGAAAGCACATGGAGGGGAATAAAGGAAGGCATCTAAACCACACAAAGGAAAAGCAAAATATCAATGACAAATGAAAAGGAGAGCCATCAGGGTAGGATACTAATGAAGACAGCACAAGGGAGGGAGTGAGAAAATGTTGCACTAGAAACAGCTATTTCAGGGAAAACCAGAAGGCAGAGAGCAGGACACTGGAGGGTTATGGATGAACTGTCAAGGGAGGCAGAAGAAAATATGTGTCAGCAGAAACCTATCAGGGTAGGAACCCAAACACTTAATGACTATGGGAGGTGTGCTGCTTTAAACAATACAAACCAACTTCCACTGCACATCTGACTGAGATAAGGGTCTTGTTTGAATTTAAATGCTGCTTTAACATGGGGTTAACTGGCCTGGTGTCTGTAAAGCAAACACATTTATTCATATTGATTCAAAGCCTGCTCTGGTACCTTGAAACTTCTTTATGTTGAAGTCCGATTGTCCTTCAACCATTTAATTGCCTCTGAGACAGAAAACCAAAAGCTTTCCTAAGCACCAAAACATTCTCTTTTGTCTGATACTAAACAGCTACCTACCCCACTCCCTCACTGCAGGCAAGGGTTTGGACTTGTGTAGAAGTGTGGAGGACCCAAGTTTTCCTAGGAATTCCCTCCTATTGCATAGAAGTCACAGCATCACAGTAACACAGTATCACCGAGGTTGGAAGAGACCTCAAAGTACTTCAGATCCTGTTGATGAAGATTGATTTGCCTGGGATGGCTCTTAAGTTTCAGCTGGAAAAGACCTCTAAGATCTTCAAGTCCAACTGTCAAACTAATACCACCATGGCCATTAAACCATATGCTAAAGTGTCATGTCCACACATATCTTGAACACCTCCAGGGATGGTGCTGCCTCCCTGAGCAGCCTGATCCAATTCCTGACCACTCTTGCAGGAAATAAGTTTTTCTTAACCTCCAACTGAAACCTCCCCTGGCACAGTTTCAGGCTGTTTCCACTCATTCTAGCACCTGATACTAGGGAGAAGAGACCACCCCCACCTCACTCCAGCCTTCTTACAGGGAGTTGTAGAGAGCAATGAGATCTCCTCTCAGCCTCCTCTTCTCCAGAGCAGCATCAGGAAAAATGAGGAGGGAGCAGAGAATCACAGAATCACCAAGGTTGGAAGAGACCTCAAAGATCATCAAGTCCAACCTGTCACCACAGACCCCATGACTAAACCATGGCACCAAGTGCCACATCCAATCCCCTCTTGAACACCACCTCCCTGAACTTCAGCTGGATTACACAGGCTAGTGCATGAAGATGTTGAACAGGACCAGACCCGGCACTGATCTCTGGGAGACTCCACTGTGTACAGGTCTCCAGCTGGACTTGGCACCACTGATCACCACTCTGTGCACTCTGCACACTGTGCAAAGACCTGCCTGTGCCCAGATAGTTTCAGGCTCAGTGTTACAGCCCCCCACTCCTGCAGAGAGAAGGCAGGATGGGAAAACCTTGTAGGCTGAGCATTTTCCAGTGACAGTCTCCAGCCTCCTCAGGCTAGTTTCAAGGATGATGCTTGAATCCAGCTCATGACCTGGCCATGAGTCATCTGGTATAAAGCAGGGAAAAGGACTGAATTACAGAGAACAGATAATCTTTGTTCTTATGCCTTTAATGCTATCACTTTCTCTGCAGCTGCTATACACATAATAACAGCTTAGCTCTCATTACATATACATATTTATTATTTTAAAGTCAGTATCCTCCTGTCCCTGCAGAAGCAGCATTGCTTTCATGCATTTAAAGCCATCTTTTTTGACCACAGGGTATTACACCCTATGTCATTCCCTGGAATAGCCTTCTAGGAATATGTATTTTTCACCTTTGTTATTGAAATGACTTCAGTCAGCACGAGCCCACGGAACAGAATTGCAAATGATGCCTGCAGAAAGTTAGCACTAAGCTGTATTTCTCCTGTTGATGTGCTGTGGGGACCCTTAGGAATGAGACTTAATACATATTCTAATTGTAGGGGTCTTTAGGGGCAAGAGGTCTTGGGTGACAGGTTGGACTTGATGATCTTTCAGGTCTTATTGATTCTATGAGAGGTGGGTGGAGGAGAACCTCATGAAGTTCAAGGGCAACTGTAGAATGGGGAAGAACAACATGTACCAGTAGAGGTGAGAGACTGAGCTGCTGGGAAGGAGGACCTTGGAGTCCTGGTGGACAAGTTATTCATTGGATAGCAACGTGCATTTGTAGCCAAGAAGGTCTCCTGGGGTGCGTTTCAAAGCGTGCGGCCAGCAGGTCAAGGGAGGTTCTCCTCCCCCTCTGCTCTGTCATGGTGAGACCACATCAGGATTATTGTGTCCAGTTCTGGCCTCCCCAGTTCGAGAGAGATGAGGAATTACTAGAGAGAGTCCAAGTGAGGATACAAGGATACTGAGAAGCCTGGGGCATCTCTGTGAGGAGGAAAAACTGTTTAGCCCGGGGAAGAGCAGAGTGAGAGGGGATCTTCTCTATACTCTGCAGGAGCAAAAGGGTGAGGGTCAAGAAGGTGCTGGTCTCTTTTCAGTGGTGTCCTGTGATAGGACAAGGGGAACAAAGTGGAACACAGGAGGTTCCACCTCAAGATGAGCAAATTCTTTGTTGTGAGGGTGCTGGAGCCCTGGAACAGGCTGCCTGGAGAGGTTAAGTCTCTATCTCTGGAGACTTTCAAGACCCTTCTGGATGTGTTGCTGTGTGACCTGCTCTAGGTGATGATCTTGCTTTGGCAGGGGGATTGGGCTGAAAAAAGCAGGCAATAGTGTTTCCTTCAGAGAGCTGAAATGATTCTAAAACTCATTCATGCTCATTGTGTGAACTGACTAGGTGCTTCAGCAAAGTGATGGTGGGCAACAGAACAGTTTTCCATCTTGGGTAGTGGATTTGTTTAATTTCATAGAAACTCTGAATTGTCAGGGTTGGAAGGGACAGGGAACTGCTTGCAAAGAGTCCAGCACAGAGACACAAGAATGATGAAGAGAGTGGAACACCTTCCTTATGAGGAGAGACTGAGAGAGTTGGGGCTCTTTAGCTTGGGGATGAGGAGACTAAGGGTGACCTCATTCATGCTTATGAATATGTAAAAGGTGACAAGAATAGAATAGAATAGAGTAGAATGGAATGGAATGGAATGGAATGGAATAGAATAGAATAGAATAGAATAGAATAGAATAGAATAGAATAGAATAGACCAGACCAGGTTGGAAAAGACCTTTGAGATCATCGTGTACAACTCATCATCCAACACCATCTAATCAACTAAACCATGGCACCAAGCACCCCATCCAGTCTCCTCCTAAACACCTCCAGTGATGGTGACTCCTCCACCTCCCTGGGCAGCACATTCCAATGGGCAATCACTCTCTCTATGAAGAATTTCTTCCTAACATCCAGTATAAACCTCCCCTGGTGCAGCTTGAGACTGAAGAGGATGGAGCCAGAGTCTTCTTGGTGATGCCCAATGACAGGACAAGGGGCAATGGGTGGAAGTTGAGGCACAGGAAGCTCCATGGAAACTTGAGGAAATTTGTTATGACTGTGAAGGTGATGGAACACTGGAACAGGCTGCCCAGGGGGGTCATGGAGTCTCCCTCTCTGGCGATACTCAGCACCTGCCTGGATGAGTTCCTGTGTGATCTGGCATAGGTGATCCCGCTCTGGCAGGAGGATTGGACTGGATGATCTTTCGAGGTCCCTTCCAACCCCTCACATTCTGTGATTATTAATGTAATGGCATAAACTGTTGCTCCTTTGTAATTCAGAGAGCTGCTGTACTCTCAGCAAGTCTGCTGCTGGGACAGCTCCCCTGATGGCCTCGTGCAGAAGTCTCCCTACCACTCCAGTGTTACTTCTTAGGCAGAACAGAATGAGCCCTGAAGGATAACTCACATCATGAGCTCTCCTCGTCTGTAGAGAGGAGAAGAGTGGTCCCCAACTGGCATACTAGAGAAACAGGAGGTTCATTTCATTTACAAATCTGTCAGCTAAGAATCTGCTCTCAGTAGGCAAGTGAGCCAAACCACCAGAGCAGATGGGTTGATACTCCATATCCCATGACATGAGGCTTATAACACTTTTCAAATAAAGATGAAGCTGCAGCTCCTTCCTCTACTCTTGGGTATTTTTTTCCCTCAATAGGGTAGAATGCAAGGCTTTGAAAGACACAGACCTTTGGGTCCTCAGGTATTACAACTACAATAGTGAGACTGACAGATGAATTTATAACAGACTCTTGAACTGTTCAGCTGTGTTCCAGTATATGAAGGGGGCCTACAAGAAGGCTGGGGAGGGACTTCTTAGGATATCAGGTAGTGATAGGACTAGGGGGAATGGAATGAAGCTGGAGGTGGGGAGATTCAGGATGGACATGATAAAGAAGTTCTTCACCATGAGGGTATTGAAGGCCTGGAATGGGTTATCCAGGGAGGTGGTTGAGGCCCCATCCCTGGAGGCGTTTAAGCCCAGGCTGGATGAGGCTCTGGCCAGCCTGATCTAGTGTGGGGTGTCCCTGCCCATGGCAGGGGGGTTGGAACTAGCTGATCCTTGTGGTCCCTTCCAACCCTGACTGATTCTATGAAAACAAAACCCCATGGCACAGACTAGAAGAGCACAGATATGCAGAGACACACATGTATCTCCTGAATTCCTAACCAAGGAAATCAGCAACAAGAGAAGGATTCAGCCTCTTAGCCTCTGGGTGCAGATGACTGTTACACTTTCCTACCTTTTGGGGGTTTGGTTTTGGGGGCTGTTGTTTGTTTGTGGGGTTCAGGTTTGGTTTGGGTTTGGTTTGGTTGCTTTTTTCTTTGTGAGGTCATCTCTTGTTTTTTTAAAACAAATAAGAAAATAAAACCCTGCCTTTTGACAAGGTGTTTTACATGCTTCCTGGTAACAGCTGCAGGCAAGGGTACCTGCCACACAGAATGAAAGGCAGTTTCTTGGGAGGGTTTGTCTTGTGTGAAATGCGCTGCCAAGACGATGGCAAAGCGTCAAGTCCTCTAATACTCATTCTGCGCAGATCTCTTAGTTTAGAACAGGTGTCTTGAGTTTTAGCAGGTTAATCAAGTGAGAAATGGGTAGGTTGGCTCACCCTTTACTGCTGTAGGAATTTTAGTGCCCAGGCAAGTAATTAAATTGTCCACAAACAAACCACCTCACATTAAAAATGCGTCCGTGACAGGATAATCTTGTTCCTCTCGATGAACCAGACCTCCAGCTCCCGCAGACTGTGTGCATGTGTAAGTTCAGTGTAAGTAATTGTATCATTTGCAAGTTATACTATTACAGTGACTGTGTCTGCAAGAACTGCACAACAACACAGAAAGAGTCCTCAGAAAGAGGAATTGGCCATTGGAATGTGCTGCCCAGGGAGGTGGTGGAGTCATCAGCCCTGGAGGTGTTCAAAAAGGGATTGGACGTGGCACTTGGTGCCATGGTTTAGTAGCCATGAGGTGTTGGGTGACAGGATGGACTTGATGATCTCTGAGGTCTTTTCCCACCTTATTGATTCTATGATTTCTGCATCTATCCCATTTACTGCTTCCCTCTTCATTCTCCATGGAGTCAACCAGCATTTCACTAACGACACTCATAGTACAGAACTTTCTCCTAATATCCAACCTAAATCAACCTGTTCTGGTTTCAACCCATTGTTCCTTGTCCTATCACTACAGGCCCTTCTAAACAGTCTCTCTCCACCTTTCCTTCAGGTCCCCTTCAAATATTGGAATGTGCTGCCCAGGGAGGTGGTGGAGTCACTGTCCCTGGAGGTGTTCAAGAGGGGATTGGATGCAGCACTTGGTGCCATGGTTTAGTTAGTCATGAGGTGTTGGGGGACAGGTTGGACTTGATGATCTCTGAGGTCTTTTCCAACCTTATTGATTCTATGATTCTATGAACATGGAAAAATACTTCATGACTGTCATTTATACTGTAGGTCAGTGAGGAGAGTGAGCTTAGAACTGCTTCTGGGAGGAACCAACACACTTTCAAGGTAAGTGCATGGGGGCTTAGGGGCTCAAATGTCCAGAACAGTGGCAATCTGGATAACCGTAGTTGCAACTATATTATCTGGCTGTAAACCTTAAGAGTAGGACTCAAAGCTGTGGCTTTTTAAACTGCTAATATTTGTACATTTTTCTGAGTGTTGACAACAAAAAACCCCAACCAAACAAAACCATATCTGTAAGTGGTTACTTGAACATGTAGCTCTTTTGGGAAGTACAACTTGGCAGGATCTCTAAATTAAACACAGCGTTTCCTTTAGGCATTTCCAGTCACACCCCGCTCTTAAAGTTGCACTTTCCTCTGATTGAAGGATGACACCCCACCCCCACAACCCCCCTCTCTCCTGTCATGCTGGAATCTCAGCAATCTCCAGGTAACAAGTCTAAAACTTCCCAGAGTTTGTCCTGCTCACTGAGTCATCCCAGCTCTGCACTCTGATAAAAATCTCAGGCTATTCTCTCATTTATTTGCCTCTCCATTTGTCTGCCTGCCTCTGTAGATACAAACAGCGGAATTAAGAGAGAGTTACAAGTCACCTCTGGGCAAAGCTTAACTATGGAAAATTCCAAACAGCACAGGAGGTTTTCTTTTCCTTCAGAAAATACCAGTGCTTTGAAAGTAGTGTGATCAAGGATATAGAGAGTCAAGCCACAGCAAGCAGCTACAGCAAGCAGTGTTTTGGACGCTCTTGCTGGAGCAGCAGATACCCAAACTGGGCAGACCTGTCCCAGTGCTCAAAATAGTAAACCCAGAGCCCTTAATTTGCCATGATGATACCTGGGGATTGGAGAGTTTCATCCTGTCTCCAGCCTCAGTGGGGCAAGGCTTCTCTCCAGGTTCTCTCCAGGAGGCTGAGATGCGAGTCCTCAGTGCTTTTCCTCCTGCCATGGCTCTGGAGACCTGCCCAACAACTCCTCTGGCACCTGCTGCCATGGGGCTGAGCTTGCTGGGGCACTTGCTCTGTGCCCTCAAGCAAGGTAGTAGTGGAGAGTATGCCACAGATGCTATTTTCTCCTCATCCCAGGAGCATGGGGGGAGCATGAAATCCCCAGCTTTTCTTTAACAGTTTGCTTAGCAATGCTAGCTGGAGTTTTTGTTCCTGAAGTGTACAAGGGCAAGGATTTAAGAACACACAACTGAAATTGAAAGGAAACAAACAAGCAAGCCAAAACCAGGAAAAAACCAACAATAATAACCCCAATCAAAACCCAAAACACCAAACCAACCCCCAAATAAATTAAAACTAATATCCAACACCCACCCCCCCTGAACTCAAAACCCCACAACCAAACAAAAACCCACCAAATAGATTTTATTGATTTGCTCTTCCCTGGAGGTGTTCAAGAGGGGATTGGATGTGGCACTTGGTGCCATGGTTTAGTCATGGGGCCTGAAGTTTGAAGATTGGAGATACCTGAAGGGAGGTTGTAGCCAGGAGGGGCTTTGGTCTCTTCTCCCGGGCAACCAGCACCAGAACAAGAGGACACAGTCTCAAGCTGCACCAGGGGAAGTTTAGGCTGGAGGTGAGAGAAAGTTCTTCCCAGAGAGAGTTGTTAGCCATTGGAATGTGCTGCCCAGGGAGGTGGTGGAGTCCCCATCCCTGGAGGTGTTCAAGAGGGGATTGGACGTGGCACTTGGTGCCATGGTTTAGTCATGAGGTCTGTGGTGACAGGTTGGACTCGATGATCTTTGAGGTCTCTTCCAACCTTGGTGATTCTGTGATTCCTTTTCTCCTCATACACTAGATTCAAAATTTAGCCTGGAGATGAGGAGGCTCAGGGGAGACCTTCTAGCCAGGAGGGGGTTGGTCTCTTCTCCCAGGCAACTTGCACCAAAACAAGAGGACACAGTCTCAAGCTGCACCAGAGGAAGTTCAGACTGGATGTTAGGAAGAAGTTCTACACAGAGAGAGTGATTGCCCATTGGAATGTGCTGCTGGGGAGGTGGTGGAGTCACCATCATTGGAGGTGTATAGGAGGCAACTTGATAGGGTGCTTGGTGCCATGGTTTAGCTGATTAGATGGTGTTGGATGATGGGTTGGACACAATGATCTTGAAGGTCTCTTCCAATCTGGTTTGTTCTGTTCTACTGTATTCTATTCTACTGTATTCTATTCTACTTCTATTCTACTTCTATTCTATTCTATTCTATTCTATTCTATTCTATTCTATTCTTATTTTATTCTATTCTATGCTATATTTTTACTACATATTAGGTGTCATGAAGATTTCTTTTGTGTTCTTTGTAACCTAATTAATAGGGGAAATGCTATTCCTTATTTTTCCTGAAAGGTCTTGTTAAAGGATTCATGACTCCATTGATTCAAGCAAACAGCAGGGTAACTTGAGTTGCTCAGTTGTTTCTTCACCTGTAAGGCATAATTATCATTAGCAATTAAAATCCCTGCAAACTCTGGGAAGTTCTTAGTGCCTGGATTTGTTTTGTGAACCAGATGTTTACTAATTCTCTAATAATTCAAGGAAGCAGGGAATGACAGAAGCCTGGACTGAGGGTATTCGTGGTTATTTTCCATGTTTCTCTTCACTAAGCTCTGTTGGGGGCTCAGCTGCAGTCCTGTTACTTATGGTTAAGTGACACATTTCTTGGCTTTGAGGATGGTTCACAGAATTTAGATGCTGACTGGAAATTTCAAGACCATTTTGCTGCTTTACTTTTATTTGTCCCCCACCTTTCCTCCTCATTTCTCCCCACAACCAAATTTCAGAGAATCATAGAACCAATAAGGTTGGAAAAGACCTCAAAGATCATCAAGTCCAACCTGTCACCCAACACCTCAGGACTACTAAACCATGGCACCAAGTGCCTTGTCCAATCCCCTCTTGCCCCAATTTCCCTTGCCTCAGGATACTCTGAGTAGTTAATCAGCACATTCAGAGTTTTCTGGACCAGGCTCAAATGTGAATTTCCAAAGCTGACTTCAGTTTGAAGCAAGCTGAACAGTGATCCCCTCTTAAGGAAAAAAGGGGAGGGGGAAAATGTTTCAAATTCTCTTCTTTTTATCCTTGGACTGTTTGCTTTATGTCCCCAGTGTTTTTACTAAGACATCCCTAAGGGAATAGCCAATTCTTCAGGACAAATTGCAATGTAAAGCAGATATAGGCATACAGCATAAAGAGTTTGTAAGGTATTGGAACTGAGTGTACACTCAGCACTCAGCAGGTCTGCAGATGACACCAAGATGAGTCGTCCAGTTGATGCACAAGAGGGACAGGATGTCATCCAGAGGCACTTGGACAAACTTGAGAAGTGGGCCCAAGCCAACACCATGTAGTGGAACAAGGCCAAGTGAGAGGTCCTACACCTAGATTAGGGCAATCACAAGCACAAATACAGGTTGGGCAAGGAGTGGCTCCAGAGCAGCCTTGAAGAGAAGGCCTTGGAGGTGTCAGCTGATGAAAAACTCAATGTGAGTCATTAGCCATTGGAATGTGCTGCCCAGGGAGGTGGTGGAGTCACCATTCCTGGAGGTGTTCAAGAGGGGATTGGACGTGGCACTTGGTGCCATGGTTTAGCCATGAGGTCTGTGGTGACAGGTTGGACTTGATGATCTTGGAGGTCTCTTCCAACCTTGGTGATTCTGTGATTCTGTGTGATTCTCTGAGCTGGCTGTGTGCATTTGCAGCTGAGAAGGAAACCATGTCCTGGACTTCATCAAAAGAAGTGTGACCAGGAGGAAGAGGGAGATGATTCTAGCTCTCTGCACTGCTGTGGTGAGATGCCACCTGGAGTACTGCATCTAACTCTGGTGTGCCCTGCATTAGAAGGACATCAAGCTGTTGGAGTGTGTCCAGAGGAAGGCTACAAAGATGATCAGTGGGCTGGAGCATCTTTCCTAAGGGAACAAGCTGGCAGTTGGTTCTATTCAGCCTGGGGAAGAGAGGGCTTCATGGAAACCTTATGTCAGCCTTCAAGTACCTGGAGGGGACCTACAGAAAAGCTAGGGAGGGACATTATACAAGGGCTTGTAAGGATAGAACAAGGGGTAATGGTAATCTACCCAGAGGAGGGTAGATTTAGACTGGATATTTGGAAGAAATTCTTTACAGTGAGGGTGGTGAGACACTGGAACAGGTTGTCCAAGGAAGGTGTGAAGGTTCCATTATTCACAGAATCACAGAATCACTTGGAGATGTTCAAGGCCAGCTTGGGTGAGGCTTTGGACAATCCAGTCTCGTGGGAGGTGTCCCTGACCATTGCAGGGGGTTTGGAACTAGATGATCTTTAAGGTCCCTTCCAGCCCAAACCATTCTGATTCTGTTCTTGGCTGTCTCCTCAGTGAGTACCCACAAAGTCACTGTCCTGTCCTGCTCTTAGCAATAAGTCCCTGATCCTTGTTTAAGGCACAGCAGAGAATTCTAACAAATGCAACAAAACTGAAAGGACTCAGCCTGTGCCCAGTTTTGAAGATAAAGTTTCATATTTCAGGGCTATCAGCCTGGCAGTTTACAGAAACACTGAACAAACACCCTGAGGTCATCTCAGGATAGATGTGGGAAAAGGCTGCCATCTCAGATCATATCTCTTCAGCTTGTCAAGGGGTCCTGGCTAATCATTCTTTGAGTCACAGTATAATACTGGGTGCTAATAAATCTGCCAGCTCTGATTTATCTGAGTTTGCATCAGTCTAAGGAGGTTTGTGGGGTGGGTTTATTTTTTTTGTGGTTGTTTTGTTTTCTCTTTTAAATAATGTTTTAATTTGCTGCCAATTAAAAACCTCAGCAGCTCAGAGGGAGTGCTGACCTAACACGGCCACTTGGACAAAAGGTTTGGACTGCACGGCAGACACAGTGTGTAAGCACAAGGCTTTATTTGTATCTAGTGAAACCAGCGTGAATTCCACCTCCCTGAGAATACCCATACACACCAGGATGCTTTCTGGGTCTTGAAAGCAAGGAAAGGTTGGCAGATGTTTCGTTTTGGGACCACTGAGGTTGGAAGAGTCCTTTGAGATCACCAAGTCCAGCCGCTCACCCGCAGCTCACAACACCACCGCTATTGCTAAGCCACCACCACTAACCTGCGTCCCTCAGCACTGCATCCATGCATCTTCTAACTACCTCCAGGGATGGGGACTATGCCCCCTCCCTGTGTATCACCTTCCAATTCCTTCATCTCTGCTGTCCTTTTTTGGACCAGAGCCTACCAGGCTGTGTCTTCACTAATAGGCAGCAAACTCCTTCCTATGCTCTCTTCAGGTGCCATTCCTCACAGTCACTTCTTTGAATCATAGAATCACAGAATCCATAAGGTTGGAAGAGACCTCAGATATCATCAAGCCCAACCTGTCATCCAAAACCTCATAACTACTAACCATGGCACCAAGTGCCACATCCAATCCCTCTTTGGACACCTCCAGGGACGGCCACTCCACCACCTCCCTGGGCAGCACATTCCAACAGGCAATCACTCTCTCTGTGAAGAATTTCTTCCTAACATCCAGCTTAAACTTCCCCTGGTGCAGCTTGAGACTGTGTCCTCTTGTTCTGGTGCTGGTTGCCTGGGAGAAGAGAGCAGCCCCCAGCTGGCCACAACCTCCCTTCAGGTAGTTGTAGAGAGCAAGAAGGTCTCCCCTGAGCCTCCTCTTCTCCAGGCTAAGCAACCCCAGCTCCCTCAGCCTCTCCTCACAGGGCTGTGCTCCAGACCCCTCCCCAGCCTCGTTGCCCTTCTCTGGACACGTTCAAGAGTCTCAATGTCCTTCTGAAACTGAGGGGCCCAGAACTGGACACAGGACTCAAGGTGTGGCTTAACCAGTGCTGAGTACAGGGGCACAATGACTTCCCTGCTCCTGCTGGCCACACTATTCCTGATGCAGGCCAGGATGCCATTGGCCTTCTTGGCCACCTGGGCACACTGCTGGCTCATGTGCAGCCAGCTGTCAACCAGTACCCCCAGGTCCCTTTCTGCCTGGCTGCTCTCCAGCCACTCTGACCCCAGCCTATAGAGCTGCATGGGGTTGTTGTGACCAAAGTGCAGCACCCAGTACTTGGACTTGTTGAATGCCATCCTGTTGGACTCTGCCCATCTGTCCAGCCTGGCAAGCTGTAGAAATTTTTCCTAATATGCATCAGCAACCTCCCGTGGCACCACCTGAGGCCCTTTCCTCTTGCCCTGTCACTTTTGGCATGAGAGAAGAGACTGACCCCAACCTCACTCCAGCCTCCTTTGCGGTAGTTACAGCGTGTGATGAGGTCAGTGCTGTCAAGCCTAAGTTAAAATGCAGCATCTTTCTTCACCAACCTATAAAAAGTTAAAATATGAGATTCTGAGCAACATAACAAAATTTCCCTAAATTTATGGAACCTCTGCCTGTCAAATTGTGCAGCTCACATAAATTACTTTTGTGGCTCAGAACAGCAGCAGAACTCTTCTGATAATCACTCTCTTTTCCAACTAAAATGATTCAGTACCTGTAGGGGGGCTAAAAGAATGCCAGGAAGGGACATTTTGCAAGGGCTTGTTGTGGCAGGATGAGAGGGGATGGGTTGAAGCTTGAGAAGGGGAGAGTTAGACTGGATATAAGTAAGAAATTCCTTACAGTAAGGGTGGCAAGATGCTGGAACAGGTTGCCCAGGGAGGTTGTGGATATCCCCTCCCCAGAGGTGTTCAAGACCAGGATGGATGAAGCCTTGAGGAACCTGGTCTACTGGGAGATGTCCCTGCCCATGGCAGGGGAGTTGGACCTATGTGGTCTTTAAGGTCCTTCCCAACCCAAACTATTCTATGATTTAACCAAGAGGTTACTCTCCCTTTTGCCATGTTCAGCCTGTCCAGGGTTGCAAAGCCGCCTGTTTCTTCAGGGCTGCCTCTCTCAGATACTTGCAAGCCGCAGCAAATTGTCCAGGCATGGGAGAGGGGGGCAGGTACAGACATTGTCAGCCATCTGTCAGAGTGTTTTTTCACGTTATCTGATCATGGACAGGTTTGTCTGCAATTTTGAGTGAGGAGTTAGCGTTATTAAATAGATGTCTGGCTTAAAACTATGTTTTGCCACTGCAGATTTAACACTTGATTGACATCTCTGGTGACTGGAGCCTTCTCCCTCCCCGTGGGAGAACAGAACCACAGGCAGTCACAGGCAGCACACATGCTCTCACACCTCTCATCAAGTGTCTCAGCCTGGGAAATCAAGCTGGGAGGAGAAAAAAACAGATTCAGTCTTTGGTCCCGCTAAAAATCTCCAGTAGAAGCTGATGGTTAAGCAATGCATGGTCAAATATTCCCCAGTGAAACTGTCTTTATTCCCTGACAAGCAGAAAGGATCAGAATAGTAGGGGTGGAGAGACACAGGTTAGAGTAGAGTAGAACAGAACAGAGTAGAACAGAACAGAATAGAATAGAATAGAATAGAATAGAATAGAATAGAATAGAATAGAATAGAATAGAATAGAATAGGATAGAATAGGATAGGATAGGATAGGATAGGATAGGATAGGATAGGAGGATAGAATAGAATAGAATAGAATAGAATAGAATAGAATAGAATAGAATAGACCAGACCAGGTTGGAAGAGACCTTTGAGATCATCAAGTCCAACCTATCACCCAACACCATCTAATCAACTAAACCATGGCACCAAGTGCCCCATCCAGTCTCTTCCTAAACACCTCCAGTGATGGTGACTCCACCACCTCCCTGGGCAGCACATTCCAATGGGCAATCTCTCTTTCTGGGAAGAACTTCTTCCTAGAATCCAGCCTGAACCTGTCCTGGCACAGCTTGAGACTGTGTCCTCTTGTTCTGGTGCTGGTTGCCTGAGAGAAGAGACCAACCCCCACCTGGCTACAACTTCCCTTCAGGTAGTTGTAGAGGTTGCCCAGGGAGGTCATGGATTCCCCCTCCATAGAGGTGTTCAAGGCTGGGTTGGATGAGTTCTTGAACAACCTAGTCTGGTAGAACGTTTCCCTGCCCATGGCAGGGAGATTGGAACTAGATGATCTTTAAAGTCCCTTCCAACCCAAAGCATACTATGAATCTATGAATAGTCTGTAGAGGAGGAAGAGCACTCAGCACACCTATACAACTTCACATTATGAAGATAGAGGATTGTCTGATTTTTTTTGAAGGAAGCTTGAGAGACAAACAGAGAACTAGAGCTAGGTGTAGGGGAGCCCATTTCTCTTCATTCCACATGAAGGAAAGCATTGACATCCAACAGGTTGGACGGGAAGTGGGGATTTCGGAATGACCACCCAGAACGTGGCATATAGTGGGGAAATATTTGCCTTAAGACTTTGCATTCTGCTGGAGACCTACTCAAATTTATTCTCCTGGTCAGCCTCTGTTCCTTTAATCTCGATTGTTAACTATTTAGAATCATCGAATCAGTCAGGGTTGGAAGAGACCTCAAGGATCATCCAGTTCCAACCCCCCTGCCAAGGGCAGGGACACTCTACACTAGATCAGGCTGGCCACAGCCTCATCCAGCCTGGACTTAAACACCTCCAGGGATGGGGCCTCAACCACCTCCCTGGACAACCCATTCCAGGGCTTCACCACACCATGCACACCACATACACCATGCGCACCAAGCACACCATGTGCACCAAGCACACCACGCACACCATACACATTGTGCACACCACGCACACTGTGCACACTGTGCACACCGTGCACACCATGCACACCACATACACCATGT
Organism: Colaptes auratus; assembly: GCA_015227895.2. NCBI lineage: Eukaryota > Metazoa > Chordata > Aves > Piciformes > Picidae > Colaptes > Colaptes auratus. The sequence continues at coordinate 5,271,890 of CM037635.1, read as the reverse complement.
GCACCAAGCACACCATGTGCACCAAGCACACCACGCACACCATACACATTGTGCACACCATGCACACCACACACACCGTGCACACCACGCACACCGTGCACACCGTGCACACCATGCACACCACACGCACCAAGCACACCACGCACACCGTGCACGCCACGCACACCACGCACACCATGCACACCACATGCACCAAGCACACCACGCACACCATGCACACCACACATACCACGGACACCATGCATACCATGCTCACCAAGCGCACCGTGCACACCATGCACACCGTGCACACCACACGTACCAAGCACACCACACACCCCACACACACCACGCACACCACGCACACCATGGACACCATGCACACCACACACACCATGCACACCACACATACCATGGACACCGCGCACACCGTGCACACCACGCACACCGCGCACACCGCACACACCACGCACACCGTGCACACTGCGCATACCGCGCACACCGCGCACACCACTCATACCATGCACCCCACGCACCCCACGCACCCCATGCACCCCACGCACACCATTCACACCACTCACACCGCGCACACCATGCACCCCATGCACACCACGCACACCACGCACACCGTGCACACTGCACACACCACTCACACCACGCACCCCATGCACACCACTCACACCACGCACACCGCGCACACCACACACAACACGCACACCACGCACACTGTGCACCCCATGCACCCCACGCACACCACGCACACCACACACGCCATGCACACCACGCACACCGCGCACACCACACACACCACACACTGTGAAATCTGTGGGGGGAAAAGAGACTTGCCACAACCCTGAGTGCAGCTGAACACAGCAGCAATCCAGAGAGCATTGCCAAGAATTGCTTTGTTTCCTACTCTAGGTGTACAGAAAGAAGCCAGGTATTGATGTGAGCAGGGGGGGAAATCACTGGGAAATGATGTAAACACATTTTTCTGGACAAGGAACAACAGGTATCTGCAAAGAGTTCAGGCTTGCCTGGTCTAAATCTGCTGAGCAGAAGCAGAACCTCCCACTGAAGTCGTTTCACCTTTGCCTGACCTTTAATCCCGAGCTGCCATATTTTCCATTAATCTTTCTTCGCTCTGCTAATGCCAATTCCGGAGTGCCACTTGCAGTTCATGAAGCCTTCTTGTTCTTGTGAAAGTCCCTGCTGGTACATGAAGCAGCTCTGGTGCTTGAAGACCGTGATTTGTTAGTTTCTCCAGCAGTGAACGTTGGCATTGCACTTAGAATGACATTTCTGTCAAGGATGACGTAAAGCATTCATTCACCCCAAAGAAACTGCACTGGAACGAATGGTATTGCAGTAGGTCAGTTTGAATTGAAAGTGACAGGATACTTGGTGTTACAGGGGCGGGGGGGGGATGTATCTATATGCCTGTTAATCCAGCAGCTAGGGAAAGCTCAGTGAAAACCTTCCAAATGGCTGCCTTTATTTAAGACTGAAGCCAGTTACACCATCTGGATGAAAAGGATGGAATAAAAAGGCAAAAGGCAATAGAGACTTAGATGAGAGTCCCTCTGAGGCTGAGATTTCCCACAGTTCCCTCTCCCCCTCGAACTGGGGAGCCCAGAATTAAATCATGGAATCATAGAATCAGTCTGGGTTGGAAGGGACCACGAAAATCATCTAGCTCCAACCCCCCTGCCATGGGCAGGGACACCTCACACTACATCAGGCTGGCCAGAGCCTCATCCAGCCTGGGCTTAAACACCTCCAGGGATGGGGCCTCACCCACCTCCCTGCACAGCCCATTCCAGGGCTTCACCACTCTCATGGGGAAGAACTTCCTCCTCATGTCCAGCCTGAATCTCCCCACCTCCAGCTTCATTCCATTCCCCCTAGTCCTATCACTCCCTGATAGCCTGAAAAGTCCTTCCCCAGCCTTCTTGTAGGCCCCCTTCATATTCTGGAAGGCCGCAATGAGGTCACCTCGGAGCCTTCTCTTCTCCATCCTGAAGAGCCCCAACTCCTTCAGTCTGTCCTCATAGGAGAGGTGCTCCAGCCCTCTGATAAACCAGCCCTCTCAAACCAATTCAAATGGGACACTATACTCCAGATGTGGCTTCACCAGGACAGAGTAGAGGGGCAAGAGAACCTTCCTCAACCTGTGGATCAAATGTTATGCTAATGCTGTTGTGGCCAGTGCTGTAGTGGAACCATGTGAAACCCTTTAACCAGCGTGTTGCATGTATGCCCTTAGAATCACTGGGTGCCTCTGTAGTGATGTTCAAGCACTGTACTTGAAACATTCATTCCCTGAAAAACCCTTTCTTTCTTGTTGCTTTCAAATGGGAATATTATTCTCTCTGAAGAAATGGATGTAAATAGAGAAACATTCTGGGATGAATTTATTCTTTTCTTCCCTGCAGATGCATTAGCTCCTGACAATTTCTTTGCACATGAGTATGAAGACAGCAGGTACTGGGTAAAAGCCCATAATAGATTCAACTCTAAGGAGAAAAGGAAACAGGCATGATAAAATTTCTTCCAGAGCTATGGATGCTAGTGAAGTGGCATCTTTTCAGTTACAGCCCTCGAAGGCGCTTGTGCTCCAGAATGTTGCAGGGACAAAGGGAGAAATGAACCTTAGCTGTGGGCTGTGGCAGGGTAAAAGATGCATGAAGGGAGATCCTGCCGAGTTGCTGACATGCTGTGTGTGGCTGTACCTGGAGTAATTTATGCCTGTGTCCTCAAGTGTGAATTGCTCTCCAGTCCTCCTTTTTTCCCAGGCTGACACTCATTAACTGCTGACTTAATTCGTCTGCTTGCTTAGCCATGGCGTGCAGCCCGCCGAGGGAAGGGGAGAAGCTACACTGAGCACGTGAGCCTCCTTTCCTGCTTCACATACTCTGCACAGGGGGAAAAAAAAAGGATGAATGCCTCTGGACAGCATAACCAGGCACGCCAGAGGTGTGTGGTTATTATCCTGCCTCTGTGGGAATGTGGTCCAGTGGCATTCCTGTGGAGTGATGAGGTAGGTACCTGAAACTCTATGCAAACAAAGACTGGGCTGGTTGTTTCACAAACACATTTAAGAAGTCAATCCACCTTCTGCTGCCATTTGTGCTCCATAAAGTTATCCATGGAACAGCAATGTGCCCTTGTGGCCAAGAGGGACAAAGGTATCCTGAGGTGCATCAAGAGAAGTCTGTCTAGCAGAACTAGGGAGGTTCTCCTCCTCCTCTACACTTCCATGGTGAGACTGCACAGGGAATACTGTATCCAGTTTTGGGGTCCCCAGTTCAAGAGAGACAGGGATCTACTGGAGACAGTCCAACAGAGGCTATGAGTATGATTAAGGGACTGGAACATCTGTCTGATGAGAGACCTGGGGCTGTTTAACATGGAGAAGAGAAGGCTCAGAGGGGATCTTATTGAAGTCTATAAATATCTCAAGGATGGGTGTCAAGATAAAGGTTCCAGTCACTTTTTGGTAGTGCCCAAGTAACAGAACAAGGAACAATGGATATAAGCTGGAGCACAGGAAGCTGCACCTCAACACAAGGAGAAACTTCTTTCCTGTGAGGGTGCTGGAGCACTGGAACAGGCTGCCTAGAAAGGTTGTGGAGTTTCAGATCCCACCTGGACACATTCCTGTGTGGCCTGCCCCAGGTGATCCTGTTTTGGCAGGGGGGTTGGACTCAATGTCCAGAGGTCCCTCCCAACTCCCTTCTTTCTATGATCTTATGCAAAGATTATTGTTTCCATCCACTACAGCATTGGGGCAAACAATTTGTACAGCAGTAACATGTCCACTCTTGAACACAAAGCACAGTAAAGTCTTCAGTCTACTAACCTGCAACCTATATTGTCCTTCTCCCAGTGGTCAAGTCCTTGGTGCAACTGAGGTGCCCTTCTCTGGACATGTCCAAGTGTCTCAAAGCCCTTCTTAAACTGAGGGGCCCAGACCTGGACACAGGACTCAAGGTGTGGCCTAACCAGTGCTGAGTAGAGGGGCACAGTGACCTCCCTGCTCCTGCTGGGAGGAGGGATGCATTTCTGATGCATTCTTCTACCTTTGAACACCCCTTCTTGTAATGCCATGTGTCTTACTTCCCTGGAGCACTTGGCTAAAGTAGATCCAGCTACAAATTCTTCTTGCCTTTGTCTAATAGAGTCTTTTTGGAAAGGTGCTTAGCAGTACTGTGCACCAAGCCATAATTTACTTTTCAAAATTGGAAAGAAGGCAAGTCAGCAGATCATTAGAAGGCTCCTGGATATCTTTTGTCAGAGAGCAGAGGGTTTCCAAAGACTTTGTCTGCAGTGTCTCCAGTATGGGTATGGGGAAATGCTTCTAATTGTGCATTACCTAATGTGGTTAGAGTGAGTGACCACTAAGCACTGTCTCTGCAGATGCTTCTCTAAATGGAGTGGAATGGAATGGAATGGAATGGAATGGAATGGAATGGAATGGAATGGAATGGAATGGAATAGAATAGAATAGAATAGAATAGAATAGAATAGAATAGAATAGAATAGAATAGACCAGACCAGACCAGACCAGACCAGGTTGGAAGAGACCTTTGAAATCATTGTGTCCAACCTATCACCCAACACCATCTAATCAACTAAACCATGGCACAAGTGCCTCATCCAGTCTCTTCTTAAACTCCTCCAGTGATGGTGACTCCAACACCATCTGGCAGAGGGTGGAGTACACAGATGATTCTCAGTGTTGTGTAAATCCACTCCAGTTTAGGTGCTGGAATGTAAATATTTCTCCCTCGTAGATTTCAAGTGAATTTCTGTGTGCATCGGCTCCTGAAGGCCAAAACATTGCTCCTGTGGTTCAGTGGGAAGGTTTAGAGAACCATGAGCTCCCCAAGGCTGAGCTTGTTTGCATTGTCAAACTGTCTTTCAATAACTGAACCAGAGCAGCTGAGGCAGCTGAATGAGTGGCCGTGCTGCTGATGGGCAGTGGCAGCCCTGTGGAGAGGCACTGCCTGCATGTGCACTGCCATGTGCATCACCTCCAGACCTTCCTGTGGAATGTGGTGGCTGACTTGAACTGCAGTGCTGGAGAGCTTCTGTGTTGTTGTCAAATGGATATTAGCACTCCTTGGTAAGTTCAAGCACGTGCTTTGTCTGAAGCTTACTGCAGTTTAGAATAGAATAGAATTAACCAGGTTGGAAAAGACCTTCGAGATCATCAAGTCCAACCTATCACCCAACACCATCTAATCAACTAAACCATGGCACCAAGCACCCCCATCCAGTCTCTTCCTAAACACCTCCAGGGATGGTGACTCCACCACCTCCCTGGGCAGCACATTCCAATGGCCAATCTCTCTTTCTGTAAAGAACTTCTTCCTAACATCCAGGCTAAACCTGCCCTGGTGCAGCTTGAGACTGTGTCCTCTTGTTCTGGTGCTGGTTGCCTGGGAGAAGAGACCAACCTCTGCCTGGCTACAACCTCCCTTCAGGTAGACCTCATTCTTCTCTACTGCACCCTGAGAGGAGGTTAGAGTCAAGTGCAGCACCACTTGTGACTGGCTGCCAGCTGGATTTCACTCCCTTGACCACCACTCTTTGGGCTGCTCGCCGAGCCAGTGCTTTGTCCAGGAGAGTGTGTTTTAACGCCATAGAGATAAGATGTGATTTGTTAGCAGGGTGTGCTGAGCTGAAATAAGTTTAGTCCTTTGTTTCTCCGTGTTTATTTGTTCAATTCAGGCTTGTTAATGTATTTCTTTTAGTGGCTGAGTTCCATTTTTAGGTCTTATCACCTTAATTCTGATAGCCCTGTCTCACCGCTGCAAAGGCGACTTGCAGTCTGAGCTGCTGAGCTGGCTGCTGTGGGATGACAAATGCTTCTGACTCAGAAAAGAATGTGAAGCATGTCCAGGCTTTGTTGTTGGTTTTGTTTGGTGTTTTGGTTTGGGTGGGTTTTTTTTGTGGAGGTTTTGGGGTTTTGTTTGTTTGTTTTCTGGTGGTTTATTTTCTCTTTATTTTCACTTCCCCCATGCGTTGGTGTCAGGTCAATATCCTTTACCTAAGCATTTGTAGCTAGGATTTGATGGGAACTCAATTGATGTGAAAAGGGAATTTGTGTTGAGCTGGAGCAGACATGTATTTAAGGCTTTGTACTGCTTGCAGAGTCCTGAGTTTGCTTTTTTCCAGGGACACAGCACAGGATTTCACATGGCTTTGAAGACAAGGGCAACAAAGCTGGGGAGAGGTCTGGAGCACAAGCTCTATGAGGAGAGGCTGAGGGAGCTGGGGTTGCTTAGCCTGCAGAAGAGGAGGCTCAGGGGCGACCTTCTTGCTCTCTACAACTGCCTAAAGGGAGGTTTTAGACATGTGGGGATTGGTCTCTTCTCCCAGGCAACCAGCACCAGAAGAGGACACAGTCTCAAGCTGTGCCAGGGGAGGTTTAGGCTGGAGGTTAGGAAGAAATTCTTCACAGAAAGAGAGATTGGCCATTGGAATGTGCTGCCCAGGGAGGTGGTGGAGTCACCATCCCTGGAGGTGTTTAGGAAGAGACTGGATGGGGTGCTTGGTGCCATGGTCTATTTGATTAGATGGTGTTGGGTGATGGGTGATCCAGCAGCTACCACCCACAGGCGTGGTTGTGGGTCCCTCATATATCTGATGTAACTAAGCTACACAGTTCTCTTGGATCTGCTATGATTTCAATGACTAGTACTGCTGCCACAGAGCTGATGGTATCTTTCAAGTAAAGAAAGCAGATGGTGCATGTAAGCACCTCACAGACAATAGAGGTAATGGACTCAGCAGCACCTGGGAGGATGGGTGGTGGAGAGTTTTCTCCGGGGCAGTCCACTAGCCTGTAGTACTTCTTCAGTCCTGAGGAGGGAATGAAAATTCCTTTCATTTTTCAGCTGTGAGGTGCCTGTTGGATTGAGCCCTCTGTGTCAGCCTGGTGGTTGTTTCAGAGAGGTGCCAGCAGAGACTGCTGCATGATCATGTGGTGAGGAGACAGTCAGTGCTCAAGGTCCACTGTGCAGCCATTCCTGGGTGCAGAAAGCCAGACAGATATTGGAGGCAGCGACCCCAATGTAAGCCCAGGGCTCTTCTTGGAGGGACTGGGTTGTTTTACTCCAGCCTGAAGCCAGAGAGCACTTGGGTCTGCTGTTAGCAGGCTTGACCTGCCTGCATCCCCTTAGGCTGAAGTGCTTTTGTCTTCTGTGGACCATCATTATCTTAGTCTCTTTAGTCTGGAGAAGAGGAGACTGAGAGGGGATCTTACTAATGTTTATAAATATCCAAAGGGTGGATGCCAAGATGAAGGTTCCAGTCCTTTTTGGTGGTGCCCAGTGACAGGACAAGGAACAATGGGTGTAAGCTGGAGCACAGGAAGATGCCCCTCAACGTGAGGAGAAACTTCTTTCCTGTGGTGGTGCTGGAGGACTGGAACAGGCTGCCTAGAAAGGTTGTGGAGTCTCCTTCTCTGGAGACTTTCCAAAGCCACTTGGACACATTCCTGTGCAACCTGCCCTGTGTGACCCTGCTTTGGCAGTGGGGGTTGGACTCAATCTCCTGAGGGCGTTCCCAATCCATATCATTCTGTGACTGTGTGATTCTCTGTTGGGTCGTAGGAAAGGACCACCAGAAAAGAGGCATTTCCAGAAAACTGTAAATCCTTCAGGTGGCTGCAGCCTGACTCACTGGACTTGCTGAGTTGAAAACCCTGACTGGCTTCGTCACCATCAAGGATACAAACTGTCTATGAGTGCTTCCTGAGGGCTGCTGGGACACGGCACAGCATCTCTGCAGGTTATATTAATGACCATGGATTTCCTGAGACCTTGTGCAGCTCAAGGAAGAAGATGTAATCAGGCTTAAAAGGGAAACAGATTTACCAGTTGCTTGAAATCTCTCTGTTGGGACCCATAGCCTGTTGTAAAAATTGCACAGTGTGAATCTGGACTGTGAGAGCAGTTGCCAGGAAGAAGCAGCAGCTCCAAGAGCAGCATAAGACTATTTTCTGAGAAAATGTGAGAGTGGAATGGAATGGAATGGAATGGAATGGAATGGAATGGAATGGAATGGAATGGAATAGGATAGGATAGGATAGGATAGGATAGGATAGGATAGGATAGGATAGGATAGGATAGGATAGGATAGGATAGGATAGGATAGACCAGGTTGGAAGAGACCTTCAGGATCATCGAGTCCAACCTATCATCCAACACGACCTAATCAACTAAACCATGGCACCGAGCACTCCATCCAGTCTCCTCCTAAACACCTCCAATGATGATGACTCCACCACCTCCCCAGGCAACCCATTCCAATGGCCAATCTCTCTGTGTAGAATTTCCTCCTAACATCCAGTCTGAACCTCCCCTGGCAGAGCTTGAGACTGTGTCCTCTCGTTCTGGTGCTGCTTGCCTGGGAGAAGAGACCAGCCCCCTCCTGGCCACAACCTGGGGACTTCAGTTCCAATGAGAGGTGTGCAGAAACCTTCTACCTGAGGATCTTACTCAGTAAATGAACATTATTAGGAGAATGTATGTTACAAGTGTGAACGTTCCAGCTTGGGCCCCCCTGATGTCAGCAAATAGCTGCTGACTTATGACATGCCCTGTTGAAACAATCAAAGAGCACCTTAACTCTTTAATTGGGTAGCCAATCCCAATCAATACTAATCACTGTCAGAAAGTCTAACACTTCCTCTTCAAAAGGCTATCCTGCTGATGAGCATAATCGATAGCACACGTAACAGCTGATGATAAAGAAAGGACATTTAACACTTGTGGAGCACTGTACCACTTCAGATCTGGTACAAACATTTACCTCATGAACTGGAGGGTCATTTCTTTTCCTATTTCTCTTGGAGTCTCTGTTTTTTGGGGTTTGTTTTTGAATCAGCTTCTTTAATACAACAAAATAATCATCTCCTTTTCTACCTCCCATCTCTGCCAAAGTGAGGAGTGCAAAGGAAAAGGAAACCTTTCTCTAATTTGAAGTTTTATGTTTCTTTTTACTCCTCCTCGTTTTCCAACACAGCTTCTGGCCAATTGCCAGGTGCTGCACTTGGGTCACATCCTGGCTGGTATCAGAAATGCTGTGTCCAGCAGGAGCAGGGAAGGGACTGTCCCCTTGTACTCAGCTCTGGGGAGGCCACACATTGAGTATTGTGTCCAGTTTTGGGCACCTCAGTACAGGAGAGATGTGGAGGTGCTGGAGCCAGGGCAGAGGAGGGCAAGGAAGCTGGGAAGGGCCTGGAGGATCAATCTTATGAAGAGTGACCGAAGGAGCTGGGAATGGTTAGTTTGGAAAAGAGGAGGCTGAGGGGAGACCTCATCGCTCTCTACAGTTTCCTTTGACTTTGGTGCTGGAGCTGATCTGTTCTCACAGGTAATTAGTGATAGAACAAGAGGGAGTGGCCTCAAGCTGCCAATGGGTAGGTTTAGACTGGACCTTAAGAAAATGTTCCCAGCAAGACTGGTCAGGCATTGGAATGTGCTGCCCAGGGAGGTGGTTGAGTCACCTGCCCTGGATGTGTTAAAGGTTGCTTGGATGTGGTGCTTGGGGATATGATTTAGGGGTGAACTTTGCAGAGTAGGGTTCTGGGTTGGACTTGGGGATCCTGAGGATCTTTTCCAACATGAGTGATTCTGTGATTCTGTGATTCAATTCATATAATCATAGAATGGCTTGAATCAGAAGGGACTTTAAAGATCAGGGACACCTTCCACTAGACCAGGTGGCTGAAAACCTCATCGAGCCCGGTCTAGAACACTTCCAGGATGGGGTGTCCACAACTTCCCCAGGCAGCCCATCTCAGTTTCTCACCACTGTGAAGAACTTTTTCCTAATATCGAATCTAAAACTTGTCTTATCACCATGTGCCCTCATGAAAAGTCCCTCCTCAGCTTTCCTTCAGCCCTCTTCACTCATGTATCTCTGCATCGTGTAGTCTGGAGAAGAGAAGGCTCAGGGGAGACCTCATTTCTCTCTATAACTAGCTGAAAGGAGGATGTAGTGAGGTGGGTACTGGTCTCTTCTCCCTAGTATCATGTGATAGGACAAAAGGAAATGGTCCAAAAGCATGCCAGGGGTGTTTTAGGCTGGCTATTAGAATGATTTCTTTGCTGCAAGAGTCCTGGCATCAGGCGTTGGAGCAGGCAGCCAAGGAGAAGGTGGAATCACCATCCCTGGAGGTGCACCAAAAATGTGTGGATATGGTTAATGGCCGTGGGGGTGCTGTGGTGTTATGTCAGTGGTGGGACTCAATTTTAGAGGTCTTTTCCACCCAAAATAATGTTATGATTCTATCTGAATTTTTTTTTTTTTTTGGGTGGAGGGGTTGGGGGTTGAGACTTTCATCTTCTGTCTACAGCAGCAGTTAATGAATTTTTTCATCCCCTGTTTTCTGCTTGTCTACAACAGCAATGTATGGCAGATACATTTTGACTGAATTCATGGAGATCCTTAGTTGCTGGTAGCACCCCATTCCAGCTCTAGTTCCAGCTGGGAAGGGCCTATACTTCTCCCAGGCAACCAGTAACAGAACAAGAGGACACAGTCCAAGCTGCACCAGGGGAAGTTTAGGCTGGAGGTGAGGAGAAAGTTCTTCCCAGAGAGAGTTGTTAGCCATTGGAATGTGCTGCCCAGGGAGGTGGTGGAGTCACCATCACTGGAGGTGTTCATAAGGGGTTTGGATGTGGCACTTGGTGCCATGGTTTAGTAGTCATTAGGTGTTGGGTGACCGGTTGGAGGTGTTGGGTGACCGGTTGGACTTGATGATCCTTGAGGTCTCTTCCAACCTTATTGACTCTAATGATTCTGTGATTCTATATGCATAACCAGAAGATTCCTCAGTGTCATGGAGAAGCTCATGATCACAGAATCACCAAGGCTGGAAGGGACCTCAAAGATCATCGAGTCCAACCTGTCACCACAGACCTCATGACTAAACCATGGCACCAAGGGCCACGTCCAATCCCCTCTTGAACACCTCCAGGGATGGTGACTCCACCACCTCCCTGGGCAGCACTTTCCAGTGCTGAATGACTCGCTCTGTGAAGAACTTTCTCCTCACCTCCAGCCCTCTTGCCTAGAAAGCTGAGGCTTAACTCAGTGGTAGCACTTTCCACTTGAACGTCGCCTAAACTGCGTTAACGCCCGAGTTCCGCCCCACATTCAAGAGCTGCCAAGGAAAAACAGCATTTTGTTGTGCATGCAGGTACTAAAACAAAAGCATTGCTTCTTCTGATGGCAGGCCTGCACATTGAAGCCACTCCTTCCCACCAGTCAGATGATATCTGCCACTGCCATGTGCACAGAAGCATAAAATCCCTTCACGAGATTAAACAGCACCTATCTGTGGGTAGCATTATGTTTATTAGATTTTGCTCAGTTAATACATTCTCCTCTATCTTTCCTGCTCCTTACTGTGGAGTGGAAAATGTGCTGATTCAACCCCCATTCAGTTAATGGTTGTTACATTCACTGGTATTATAATTGGCCAAATAATTAAGTTTTATGCTCGCCAGAGAATTACGACAGGGCAAAAATCACCTTAAAATTTAACTTTAAAGAGGCAGGGAAACAGCTGTGAAATGAAGTTGCTTTTTAAGGGATGCAAGCTACCTGCTACAATAGCTAGTCCTCCTAAAACATGGTAAATTAAGAGCTGACAGGCAAATAAGAGGCTGGAATGCATAGCTGCTTCAGGACTGTTGTAGCAAGTCCAGGGGAGGCCACAAAGATGATCAGAGGGATGGAGAACCTCCCCTATGGGGACAGCCTGCAAGAGTTGGGGCTGCTCAGCCTGGAGAAGAGAAGGCTCCAGGGAGCACCCTTCCAGTACCTGAGGGTGGGGTACAGGAAAGCTGGGCAGGGACTTTTTTAAGGACTTGTAGTGATAGGATGAGGGGGAATGGATTGAAACTGGAAGGAGGTAGATTTAGACTGGTTATTAAGAAGAAATTCTTGACAGTGGGGGCGGTGAGACGCCGGAACAGGTTACCCAGGGAGGTTGTGGATGCCTCCTTCCTGACAGGGTGCAAGGTCAGGTTGGACCTTGAGCAACCTGGACTAAGGAGGGGTATCCCTGCCCATGCTGAGGAGGTGGAACTAGATGGTCTTTAAGGTCCCTTCCAACCCAACCCATTCTATGAGTTCTGAAAGCCAGGGGGATTGGACAGTCTCAGTGTGCCAGGCAAGGAGGGTAGCAGAGTGTCTCCCCACACTGCAGCTTTGTGTAGGGAACTTAACACCAGAGAATTTAAAAGCAACTTGCTCAATAATGGATTCAATACCTGGGCCAAGGGTGGTAGTGGAACACCAGAAGAGACAGACTCTTTGACCTCCTGCCCAGTGCTTTTTGCCAGGTCTCAGCTCCTGGCTGTTATTCAAAGAGACTCCACCAGGAGAGAGATCTTCATGAGTTGCCAGGGTTTAGAGCTCAGTAAACAATAAATGGTCCTTGTAATATTGAGGTCATTTAGGGAAGTCTGTGCATCTGAACTTTTTGTTACCTGGGGGATAGAAATGGATTAGCTTGAGGATTTAGGAGCCCTGGGATATTTCATTCTCTTTTGCAGCCCGTGTGAAATAAATGCAGTGATGTGTCTATTGTCCAGGTCTGATTTCAGTTTCAAATGTTAGGGTGCTGCTGTCCAAATGACATCTGAAAGTGGATTTGTGAAAAGAGAGCTAGAAAGCTATCTGATGATTCAATGCAGGCATCCTCTCAAGGTATCTTATACTTAGACATTTAGTGAAAGTGGCTGAAGGACATAAAGTGTCTAAGTATGTCACACTCCTAATAGAGTTCTGCTTAAAGTTTGATTCTGCATGAAAGTGATTGCACTGGAGGGGCCTCAGGTTTCCTCAGTTAGTTTATTTGGCCTTGTTAAATTAGCATCCTGATTTTTCTCAGGCTTACCAGAGGTAAAACTAGGTAATTTGGAGGTATCAAGAAGCAGGGGGAAAAAATGGTCTAGAGTGTCTATCTGGTGTAAAATGTATAATTAACAGGATTTGTGGCTTCCTCTGTCAGCTTTGCTACCTGTTTTCCATTAGTTTCAACAGAGGAGTGTGAGTAACAGGTTGGACTGGATGATCTTCGAGGTCTCTTCCAACCTTAGTGATACTGTGATACTGTGATACTGTGATCTTTGAGGTCTCTTCCAACCTTGGTGATTCTGTGAGTGAGGGAGATACTGGAACAGGTTGCCCAGGAAGGTTGTGGATGCTCGCTTCCTGGAAGTGCTCAAGGCCAGGCTGGACAAGGCCATGAGCAATCCAGACCAGTGCAAGATGTCCCTCCCCACGGCAGCAAGGTTGGAAATGGATAATCTTTAAGGCCCCTTCCAACCCAAACCATTCTATGATTCTAACTAGGAGAAACCATTCTGTGATTCTAACTAGGAGAACACTTTGCTACTTAAAGGAACAAAGAGGAGGAAACCCCCCAAGCTGGCAGCCCCATACTTTGGAGCAGGGCCATGAAAAAACCATCATAATCAAGGAAGGGGTTAAATGAAACCGTTTATTCCACTCTGCAGCATGGTGGGTGAGGCACATTCTTTTGTTTGCTCAGTACAGGCAGCAAATATTTTGCTTATCTATACTGCTGTCTGGGTGGAGGGGGAGGAAGAAAAGATAAAAAGGAGGAAAAAAACAACCTGGATGGAGTGATATTCAACTTTGTGACTCTATCTGCCAAATACTTTAGGTTAGATGTGCTACCTAATAATTCACAGGCTTGTATTGCCTGTTCCTTGAAAATAATTCAAGCTTTGTTGTATTGGGTGTAACAGCTGTAATAATAGAGTCCCTTCAAACAGCTCAATTGGAGATGATGACCGTGATTAAGTGAATGCAATAGAAGAGATGAAGTGACTTACCAAAGATAGTCACATCAGCCAGAGACACCGGGTCTCCTGGCTCTCTGCCACCAGCATTGCTTCCCAGGCACCATGCAGTAAATGTCAGTCATGCAGGCAGGGGTGATGGATGGTATAAATTAAATGGCTGTAAGAAAGGAATTTTCATGCTGAATTTGCATAGTCTTGACTACCACAAAAAACATATGGAAAGCAAAATGGGGCATCACAGATTGGGTATCAGAGGCTGTAAAGTGAGAAGATTAGGTTATGCTCACTGAGCCTGGCTTCCTGAACACAAGACACTCACTTCTTCATGCATGGAGCCCAGTACTGAGTTTTAAGTTAGCTTTAACTTTAGCCTGGAGAAGAGGAGGCTCAGAGGAGACCTTATTGCTCTCCACAACTACCTGAAGGGAGGTTGTAGCCAGGTGGGGGTTGGTCTCTTCTCCCAGGCATCCAGCACCAGAACAAGAGTTCAAGCTGCACCAGGGGAGGTTGAGGCTGGATGTTAGGAAGAAGTTCTTCACAGAAAGAGAGATTGGCCATTGGAATGTGCTGCCCAGGGAGGTGGTGGAGTCACCATCCCTGGAGGTGTTTAGGAAGAGACTGGATGGGGTGCTGGGTGCCATGGTTTAGTTGATTAGATGGTGTTGGGTGATAAGTTGGACTCAATGATCTCAAAGGTCTTTGCCAACCTGGTTAATACTAATTCTAATTCTAATTCTAATTCTAATTCTAATTCTAATTCTAATTCTAATTTCTGATTCTAATTCTAATTCTAATTCTAATTCTAATTCTATTTCTAATTCTAATTCTAATTCTAATTCTGATTCTAATTCTAATTTCTAATTCTAATTCTGATTCTAATTCTAATTTCTAATTCTAATTCTAATTCTAATTTCTAATTCGAATTCTAATTTCTAATTCTAATTCTAATTTCTAATTCTAATTCTAATTTCTAATTCTAATTCTGATTCTAATTCTAATTTCTAATTCTAATTCTAATTTCTAATTCTTATTTCTAATTTCTAATTCTAATTTCTAATTCTGATTCTAATTTCTAATTCTTAATTCTAATTCTGATTCTGATTCTAATTCTAATTCTGATTCTAATTTCTAATTCTAATTCTAATTCTAATTTCTAATTCTAAGTCTAATTTCTAATTCTAAGTTTAATTCTAACTAATTTCTAATTCTAATTTCTAATTCTAATTCTAATTCTAATTTCTAATTCTAAGTCTAATTTCTAATTCTAAGCTTAATTCTAACTAATTTCTAATTCTAATTTCTAATTCTAATTTCTAATTCTAACTTGTGCTCAGTTTTAAACTTTCTCCCAGTCACACAATTAGTGAGCTTTTCATTTGGACCAAAGTAGGATCTGTGTAATTTCCTAGAAAGAGACCCAGATTTACAGAATCCCAGTGTGGCAGGGCTTGGAAGGAACTGCTGGAGATTGAGTCCAACCCTTCTTGCCAAGGCAGGTTCACCTAAAGAAGTTCACACAGGAATACATCCAGGTGTGTTTTGAATGTTTCTAGAGATGGAAACTCCCCCTCTGTGGGCAGCCTGTTTCAGTGCTCTGTCACCCTTAAATTAAAGGAGTTCCTCCTCATGTTGACATGGGACTAAGTCCCTTCCAACCCAAACCATTCTATGAGTCTATGAATCTCTTTTGTGATATAGGCTTTTCTGTTCAGGAAGGTGACTCATCTGCAAGCCAAGAGCTTCCACATGGATGGTGAAATGCTCTTTAGCTTTACAAGTCCTGGATAAATTGCAAGGTAATGCCTTGTTCTCATTGTGCCTTGGAGCAAAATCCTGAGTGCACCTCTATCAGTGTCCTGCCCCATGGCAACAGATAGGGCTTGTGTATTTTCTGGGATTGCTCACCTCCTGAACAGCAGAGGCACTTGGAGCATTTTGCCTTTGTTGCTGATGGTCAGGCTGAGTTGTAGGAACCCAGTGAGGAAATGGAAGTCAGATTTGGAGTGAGATACTATCACAGTGGTACACCCTCAGGTCACCTGATGAAATAGTTAAGAGCTCTTGCATCAACAGCAGTGTTTAATGAGTGAGGAGGCAGCCACACTGGGTATTGATTAACTCTTGTATCTGGCTTGTATTGAATCTTCAGGGTCTGTAGATGAAATCCTGACCTCAGGAAAGATGGAGGCATTTTTGCCTAACAGTGGAAAAATGTCCAGCCCTGCATACTAATCAGTACAGCAATTGGCCCCCAACGTCTACATCCTCCTGCAAGACCCAGAGCTGAAAAATTACAATGTTATGCTAATCCTGTCATTAATTGCACAGAGCTTCAGTGGCCATCTTACACTTAGAAGTGGTCCAGGCGTTGACAGGAACTGGTTGGGGAGCCTGTGAAAAGCGCCTACCACCGCTCTCCCTTGCCCTCTGCACAACAGAGACTCTGCTTCCAAAGCAGCACGCCTACCCTGTTCCAGCAAAATCCTTTCTCACTCTCCCCCTTTGTATGAAAAGCCCTGAAAAGTTTCTCTTAGGAACTCAACTTATTACCTTTTGAGATGTTATTTTTTTTTCCTAATTATTATTATTCTTCAGTTAAATACAAGTAATAAGTAATCTCTCAACACCAAGAGGTGGGGGGGGTGGGGTGTGATAAAAAAGGTACTCCAGCTGCCTGAAAAGACTGAGAAAGGAGTGAAAAGAACTGAAACTGTTTCCTTGAATTAAATTCATGGCAATGGATCCTTGTGCATACTATCATGGGTAACATAATGCAAATTGCCAAGGCTGACAAAGCTGCTGCAGAGCCAGAAGCTTTCTCCTTTCAATCCTCCAGTGAAATGGAGATTGATCTCAACTCCCAGCTTAATAGTTAAACAGATTTTTGCCAATCTTTGTTCCTTATCAAATCAAAGTGAAACCGACACATTCCTGCCTAATAATGTAGAAATGCAAATTTCTGTGAAATTGAAACCTAACCAAATGAGCTGCTCCTAAATGGATACATAACACCAAGCAAATATGTAAGGAAACAAAAGCATTAATTGATTTGGCTTCTCGCTGTAATGAACCGGTGCGCAGGGATTAACAGTTCCTTTCTGAAACGCTGAACTCTGACACGATGTTTACATTTCCATACATTTTTAATGATCACACAGTTTGCCATTTGAATAAAACAGCACCATATGCTGGGGCTGTATTAAAGACTGCAAACACTGAGCACTAAATATGGAATAAATCATCTTGTAAAGAGCGTTAATATCGGCGAGGCCTTCTGCGACGTCACAGCGGTTTGGTTGCAACGTGCCGAGACTTTGCTAAAGTGAAATCCCTCCTTTTATTCACTGTGAAGTAAAAAGTGCCTAACAGAAGCTGGGGAAAAAGCACAGCCTGGACATGTCTTCATGTACTCAGCACTGGTGAAGCCACACCTTGAGTACGGTGTCCAGTTCTGGGCCCCCGCAGTTTAGGAAAGAAGTTGAGTTGCTGGAAGGTGTCCAGAGAAGGGCAACAAAGCTGGGGAGGGGGTTGGAGCACAGCCCTGTGAGAAGAAGCTGAGGGAGCTGGGGTTGCTTAGCCTGGAGAAGAGGAGGCTCAGGGGAGACCTCATTGCACTCTACAACTACCTGAAGGGAGGTTGTATCCAGGAGGGGGTTGGTCTCTTCTCCCAGGCAAGCAGCACCAGAACAAGAAGGCACAGTCTCAAGCCGTGCCAGGGGAGGTTTAGGCTGGGTGTTAGGAAGAAGTTCATCATAGAAAGAGAGTTTGCCCATTGGAATGTGCTGCCCAGGGAGGTGGTGGAGTCACCATCCCTGGAGGGGTTCAAGAGGGGATTGGATGTGGCACTTGGTGCCATGGTTTAGCCATGAGGTCTGTGGTGAGAGGTTGGACTCGATGATCTTTGAGGTCTCTTCCAACCTTGGTGATACTGTGATCTCCAGGGAGGGGGCATCCACAATCTCCCTAGATAACCTTGTTCCAGTGTCTCTCCACCCTCACTGTTAAGAATTTCTTCTTAATATCCAGGCTAAATCTCTCCTCTCCCAGCTTCTATCCTTCCCCTTTCGTCCTGTCACTACAAGTCCTTGTAAAATGTCCCTCCTCAGCTTTCTTTTACGTCCCCTTCAGGTACTGGAAGGCCACTCTAAGGTCTCCCTGAAGCCTGCTCTTCTCCAGTCCAGAAGGAAGTCCAGAAGGAAGTCCGGGACTCTGTTCATCCTCTTCTGAAAGTGCCAAGCAGACCTTGACACCAAATATGTCTTTGAAAGGAGTGACATTTAACCAAAAGCTTGATCTGTAATGGGACACTATCTAAATCCTATAATGGAAGTAATTTACCAGATTGGTTTGGAGGCATATTAAGGCAATACAGGAGCCATGGTCTGCATCGTTGATAATGTTATCCATGCACTTGCTAGTCCATTAGCAAAGTGATTCATCTGAGAGCTGCAAAAGGGCCAGACCACTCTCCTAAACATACAAATATCTAGACAAAATAGATCACAGAAGCAACTAACAGCTGTTCTCTTTCCCTGCCATACCTGCTGCTGGCATATGATGGAGCAAATAGTCATTAGGGTTCCTGCTTTTAACAAGATTGCATGTGCCTCTTTTGAAAAATGTCTTTGGAAATGGATGTGTTTTCCTAGCAGATATTACATGTAGCTGCAGTTCCCAAGCTTGCTGCTCAGTTAAGGACAAATCTCAAGCAAAATATGCAGCTGCAAACTACTGAACTTAACCTGGCATTAGGCAGCATTAGAAAGGCATGCTCTGATAACTCCAGCAAGCTGAGGAGGTTATTGAAGGGTGTGTGTCCTTTGTCTCATACAATCACTGAGATTATGTCTTGCTATCTTTTCCTTGTCCTCCCCACCCTGACCCAGGCTGCAGCTGTGGAAACACCAGCTGCATTGGCAGGAGCAGGCACAGCCTCGGGCTCAGGACTGCTGCAAGCGGAGGGTGGAATGGGTCCTGCCCAGGGGAGGTTGAGGTTGGATATCAGGAAACATTTGTGTCCTGAAAGAGTGGCCAGGCATTGGAACAGGCTGCCCAGGGAGGTGGTGGAGTCATCATCCCTGGAAGGTGTTCAAGAAATGAGTGAACATTAGGGCTCATGGTTTAATGGCCGTGGTGGTATAAGGCTGATGGTTGGCTTTGATCATCTTAAATTTCCAACCTTAATGATTGTGGGATTCTGTCACCACTTTCACTACTGGTTATAAGGTCAGTACACAATTCAGCTGTGATTCAGGGCTAAGGAAGCCAACAGACAGGCTGGAAAAAACCTGCTGTATGAGGGAAGGCTGAGAGAACTGGATTTGTTCAGCCTTCAGAAGAGAAGGCTTAGAGGAGACCTTATTACCATGGACCCAGTACAGCAAGGATGGCTACCAGGAGGATGGAGACTCCCTTTTTACAAGGAGTCACATGGCAAAGAAAAGGTGCAATGGGTACAAGTTAGTCCTGGGGAGATTCTTAGTGGAACCCAGAAGAAAATGTTTCACCATGAGAACAGTGACACATTGGAATAATTATAGAATCAATAAGGTTGGAAGAGACCTCTCAAAGATCACCAAGTCCAACCTGGCACCCAACACCTCATGACTGTTAAACCATGGCACCAAGTGCCACGTCCAATCCCCTCTTGAACACCTCCAGATTCTGTGACTCCACCACCTCCCTGGGCAGCACATTCCAATGGCTAACAACTCTCTCAGGGAAGAACTTTCTCCTCACCTCCAGCCTAAACTTCCCCTGGTGCAGCTTGAGACTGTGTCCTCTTGTTCTGGTGCTAATTGTCTGGGAGAAGAGACCAACCCCCTCCTGGCTACAACCTCCCTTCAGGGAGTTGTAGAGAGCAAGAAGGTCTCCCCTGAACCTCCTCTTCTCCAGGCTAAGCAACCCCAGCTCCCTCAGCCTCTCCTCACAGGGCTGTGCTCGAGGCCTCTCCCCAGCCTTGTTGCCCCTCTCTGGACACGTTCAAGTATCTCAATGTCCTTCTTAAACTGAGGGGCCCAGAACTGGACACAATACTCAAGGTGTGGCCTAACCAAAATGCTGAGTCCAGGGGCACAATGACTTCCCTGCTCCTGCTGGCCACATTATTCTTGATGCAAGCCAGGATGCCATTGGCCTTCTTGGCCACCTGGGCACACTGCTGGCTCATGTTCAGCCAGCTGTCAATCAGTACTCCCAGGTCCCTTTTGGTTTGGGAGCTCTCCAGCCACTCTGCCCCCAGCCTGCAGCTCTGCATGGGGTTGTTGTGGCCAAAGTACAGCACCTGGCACTTGGACTTGTCTCCCAAGGGAAGTAGTGGATTCCTCTACACTGGGATTTTAAAACTCAACAGGGTGCTGGGCAATCTCATTCCAGCTATGCCATCACCTAGAAGGGCTGGACCAGATGATCCTTGGGGTCCTTTTCATCCTGGCATTCTGTGATTTCCTCTCAGTGCAATAGGAATCTGTGTGTCATGCACTCAAATGGGTGCAGTTTGTTCAGAGTGTGAGGTTTTGCAAAGGTATAATCAAGAAGGAGAACATTTCATCAGCTTGAGTATAGGCATACAACTCCACTTCAAATACATATAAATAACAATGCTGAAATAATCCCTGAAGTGTCTGTAATTTATTGAGTCCTCCCTGAGTATCACCATCACTATGGGAAGAGAGAGATAAGTGGATTAGTTCTGGATAGGAGCATCTGAACTTATACTTCACTGCTCAACTGAATTGGAGTCTATCACCCTGCTGTAGAGCTCAGCTTGCTCAGTTTTGCTACAGTTCAACCTGCCCAAGGTATTTTCAGTGACAAACAACTTGGGGGGTGGATACAGATGTTCTTTCTTTGATAGAGAGGGAGAAACCCTTCTAATCTCCTATAAATATTATAGCTGTTCATTTCTATTGGTTTCTAACAACCAAGAAACACTGCTTAATTTGGCATGGCCAGCCTGCTGACTCTCCCATTATTTGGTTTTGTTCTGCCTGTCTCTGTTTATCTGCATGCCCCCAGTAACTCTGACATGTGTTCCAGCACTGCAGGCAGATTTGTTTGCTGCTTTTCACTAAACAAAGCAGGTGACAAGCTGCCTCCATCAGCATTGTTCTCTAGCAGGATTAAATGCAGATATAAGGCTGACTTGATGTCCTGCATTGCTTGATGCCCATTTTCCGCCAACCATTAGATGGTGTTGGATGATAGGTTGGAATCGATGATCTTGAAGGTCTTTTCCAACCTGGTCTGGTCTATTCCATTCCATTCCATTCCATTCCATTCCATTCCTTTCCATTCCATTCCATTCCATTCCATTCCATTCTATTCTATTCTATTCTATTCTATTCTATTCTATTCTATTCTATTCTATTCTATTCTATTCTATTCCATTCTATTCCATTCCATTCCATTCCATTCCATTCCATTCTATTCTGCACCTTGAGTCCTGTGTCCAGTTCTGGGCACCTCAGTTTAGGAGAGATGTTGAGCTGCTGGAACGTGTCCAGAGAAGGGCAACAAAGCTGGGGAGGGGTTTGGAACACAGCCCTATGAGGAGAGGCTGAGGGAGCTGGGGTTGCTTAGCCTGCAGAAGAGGAGGCTGAGGGGAGACCTTCTTGCTCTCTACAACTGCCTAAAGGGAGGTTGTAGCCAGGTGGGGGTTGGTCTCTTCTCCCAGGCAAGCAACACCAGAACAAGAGGACACAGTCTCAAGCTGCACCAGGGGGAGGTTTAGGCTGGATGTTAGGAAGAAGTTCTTGACAGAAAGTGAGATTGGCCATTGGAATGTGCTGCCCAGGGAGGTGGTGGAGTCACCATCACTGGAGGTGTTTAGGAAGAGACTGGATGGGGTGCTTGGTGCCATGGTTTAGTTGATTAGATGGTGTTGGATGATTGGTTGGACTTGATGATCTCAAAGGTCTTTTCCAACCTGGTTAATTCTATTCTATTCTTTCTGTGAAGGCATTTTCCAAATATCCAAACTGAACCTCCCATGGCACAACTTGAGGCTGTTTCCTCTTGTCCTGTGACTTGTTGCATATGAGAAGAGATTTATCCCCCCTTGCTCTACCTCCTTCCCAAAGGTAGATGTCCGTCATGGGTCCAAGGGTCATGAGGCTTCCTCTCTGCCTCCACTTCTGCAGACTAAACAATTCCAAGTTCCCTCAGCCATGCTTCACAAAACCTCTTTTAAGGCCATTTCCCCAGCTTCATTGCTCTTCTTTGGACATGCTGCACCTCAATATCCTTCTCATAGTGAGGAAGAATCATAGAATCAATAAGGTTGGAAAAGACCCCAAAGATCATCAAGTCCGACATCTCACCCAAGACCTCATGACTACTAAACCATGGCACCAAGTGCCACATCCAATCCCCTCTTGAACACCTCCAGGGATGGTGACTCCACCACCTCCCTGGGCAGCACATTCCAATGCCTAACAACTCTCTCTGGGAAGAGCTTTCTCCTGCACCCCTCTGGTGCAGCTTGAGACTGTGTCCCCTTGTTCTGGTGCTGGTTGCCTGGGAGAAGAGACCAACCCCCACTTGGCTACAACTTCCCTTCAGGTAGTTGTAGACAGCAAGAAGGTCTCCCCTGAGCATCCTCCTCTCCAGGCTAAGCAACCCCAGCTCCCTCAGCCTCTCCTCACAGGGCTGTGCTCGAGGCCTCTCCCCAGCCTTGTTGCCCTTCTCTGGACTTGTTCAAGAGTCTCAATGACCCCCCTTAAAGAAGGACAAATTTGAAGGAATCAAAATCAAATCAGAAGAACCTTCCCTTTTTTATGTTGCTGGGTTGTAATGAGAAGATGAAATTGCAGCTGGAGACCTTTGATTTGTCTGTGCAATACTGGCTACTCTAAACAACTCAGCATCATACACAGTTTGTGTCTAGTTGCTGACAGTTAGATCTGTGAACTGTTAACACTCTGAACTTGATGGCATTAGCGTCTGGCAGAGGGTGGAGTACACAGATGATTCTCAGTGTTGTGTAAATCCACTCCAGTTTTTAGGTGCTGGAATGTAAATATTTCTCCCTCGTAGATTTCAAGTGAATTTCTGTGTGCATCAGCTCCTGAAGGCCAAAACATTGCTCCTGTGGTTCAGTGGGAAGGTTTAGAGAACCCTGAGCTCCCCAAGGCTGAGCTTGTTTGCATTGCCAAACTGTCTTTCAATAACTGAACCAGAGCAGCTGAGGCATCTGAATGAGTGGCCGTGCTGCTGATGGGCAGTGGCAGCCCTGTGGAGAGGCACTGCCTGCATGTGCACTGCCATGTGCATCACCTCCAGACCTTCCTGTGGAATGTGGTGGCTGACTTGAACTGCAGTGCTGGAGAGCTTCTGTGTTGTTGTCAAATGGATATTAGCACTCCCTTGGTAAGTTCAAGCACGTGCTTTGTCTGAAGCTTACTGCAGTTTAGGATAGGATAGGATAGGATAGGATAGGATAGGATAGGATAGGATAGGATAGGATAGGATGGGATGGGATGGGATGGGATGGGATGGGATGGGATGGGATGGGATGAATGGAATAGAATAGAATAGAATAGAATAGAATAGAATAGAATAGAATAGAATAGAATAGAATAGAATAGAATAGAATAGACCAGACCAGGTTGGAAAATACTTTTGAGATCATCAAGTCCAACCTATCACCCAACACCATCTAATCAACTCAACCATGGCACCAAGCACCCCATCCAGTCTCTTCCTAAATACCTCCAGTGATGGTGACTCCACCACCTCCCTGGGCAGCACAATCTACTTGAGCAGGGTAGCCAAAAAACGGGCACAATACTCACTAGGGCAGTGTAAAGGTGCAGGAGAACTTCTCTTGACCTTGGCCCTGCTGGCCACAAGGGCACATTGCTGTCTCTTGGATAACTTACCTCTCAGCAGGACTCCAAGGTCCTTCTCCATGGAGCTGCTTTACAGCAGGTCACCATCTAACCTCTTCCCTTGCAGCACAGAAGATGCTGGCATGTGTTGAGTAGAAACCAGTAAAACCATGAAGCAAATTTTTTGTCCCCCTGAAACAAAGATGTTGTGGAAGGTTTTGGTGTGGAGGTTTGTTCTGGTTTGGGTTGGGTTGGGGTTGGTTTGTTTTGTGGTTTTGGGGGGTGAGGGGTGGGTGTTGTTTGGCTGGTTGGTTTTTGTTTGGGCTTGTTTGGTTTTGTTGGGTTTTGTTTGGTTTTGTTGGTTTTCTTGGGTTTAGTTTGAGTTTGTTTGGTTTTGTTTGGTTTTGTTGGGTTTTGCTGGGTTTTGTTTGGTTTTGTTGGGTTTTGTTGGTTTTAGTTTGAGTTTGGTTTTGTGGGGTTTTGTTGGGTTTTGTTGGATTTTGTTTGGTTTTGTTGGTTTTTGTTGGGTTTTGTTGGGTTTTAGTTTGAGTTTGTTTGGTTTTGTTTGGTTTTGTTGGTTTTAGTTTGAGTTTGTTTGGTTTTGTTGGGTTTTAGTTTGGGTTTTGTTGGGTTTTGTTGGGTTTTGTTGGATTTTGTTGGGTTTTGTGGTTTTGTGTTGGGTTTTGTTGGGTTTTAGTTTGAGTTTGTTTGGTTTTGTTTGGTTTTGTTGGTTTTAGTTTGAGTTTGTTTGGTTTTGTTGGTTTTAGTTTGGGTTTTGTTGGGTTTTGTTGGGTTTTTTGTTGGGTTTTGTTGGGTTTTGTTTGGTTTTGTTGGGTTTAGTTTGAGTTTGTTTGGTTTTGTTGGGTTTTGTTTGGTTTTGTTGGGTTTTGTTGGATTTTGTTTGGTTTTGTTGGTTTTAGTTTGAGTTTGTTTGGGTTTTGTTTGGTTTTGTTTGGTTTTGTTTGGTTTTGTTGGGTTTTGTTGGGTTTTGTTGGGTTTTGTTTGTTTTTTTGTGTTTTGTTGGGGTTTGTTGGGTTTTGTTGGGTTTTCTGTGGCTTTTTGTGGGTTGGTTGTTTTGTGTCAATATATTGTCTTGAAAAAGCAAGCAGTTGTTCAGTTCAGACAGTGTCTAATGGAGCTGTGAGGCTCCAACTGTGATTTCTTTGCACTGGAGAGGAGTATTTCCTTGTGGTACTCTTAGATGCAACAAAATGTGAATGAAACTGGGCAAAGAGTTTGGAATCTGTCCCTTCCCTTTGCATGGCTGGACAAAACAGACTCAAGAAATGCAGAGGTTACAACTAAATTCTTAACTTGTTGCTCCTTCCAGCCACAACAATGGCACTTGGGACTACTCTGAATGCGTTCAGGGGGACAGTGGAGATAAGCAACCCCAAATCATAGTATCATAGTATCAGTCAGGGTTGGAAGGGACCACAAGGATCAGCTAGTTCCAACCCTTCTGCCATGGGCAGGGACACCCACACTACATCAGGCTGGCCAGAGCCTCATCCAGCCTGCTCTTAAACACCTCCAGGGATGGGGCCTCAACCACCTCCCTGGACAATCCATTCCAGGGCTTCACCACTCTCATGGGGAAGAACTTCCTCCTCACCTCCAGCCTGAATCTCCCCACCTCCAGCTTCATTCCATTCCCCCTAGTCCTATAACTACCTGAGAGCCTGAGAAGTCCCTCCCCAGCCTTCTTGTAGCCCCCTTCAGATACTGGAAGGCCACAATGAGGTCACCTGGGAGCCTTCTCTTCTCCAGACTGAACAGCCCCAACTCCTTCAGTCTGTCCTCACAGGAGAGGTGCTCCAGCCCTCTGCTTATCCTTGTAGCCCTTCTCTGGACACCTTCCAGCACCTCCATATCCCTCTTGTAATAGGGGCTCCAGAGCTGGAGGCAGTACTCCAGGTGGGGTTGTCTGAAATGTTTATCAGAACTTCTTAGCTTGCATAATTGAGTTAGAAATCTTGCAAGAACAGGCTTGTTTTCTGAGTGCATCTAGCACACACCACATCTCCTACATGCCTGCACTTTCCAAAATGTTAATCTCCAATTACTGAGAATAAGTCAACAACATTTGCCATCATGCATAATACTTGCTCTGGTCAGATGTGACATTCATGCTGCCTTTATAAATGGCATCACCAGAGCACAGGCATGGAATGAAGAGTTGAAATGCAATAACCTTTCATGCTTCTCGAGTTAATATTCTGTGTGGTACATAAAGCCAGGTTTCAGGTGACAGGTTTTAATCAACTGATCAATGATCTGGTGCCCCCAGCATAAGAAGGACGCTGAACTACTGGAGCGGGTCCAGAGGAGGACCATGAAGGTGATCAAAGGCTGGAGCACATCCCATATGGCACAGGATGACAAATTGGGGCACTTCAACCTGGAGAAGAGAAGGCTCTGGGGAGACCTGATAGAAGCCTTCCAGCACCTCAAGGGGGCTACAGGAGAACTGGGGAGGGACTTTTTACAAGGGCTT
This sequence comes from Colaptes auratus, assembly GCA_015227895.2. Classification (NCBI taxonomy): domain Eukaryota; kingdom Metazoa; phylum Chordata; class Aves; order Piciformes; family Picidae; genus Colaptes; species Colaptes auratus. The sequence continues at coordinate 5,245,725 of CM037635.1, read as the reverse complement.
GGACTGATAGGATGAGGAAAAATGGATTGAAGCTGGGACAGGGGAGATTTAGACTGGAGAGTAGGAAAAAATTCTTTACAATAAGGGTAGTGACACAGGAACAGGTTTCCCAGGGAGGTGGTGGATGCCCTCTCCTTGTTGAAGGCAGGGCTGGATGAGGCATTGAGCAATCTGGTCTAGTGTAAGATGTCCCTGCCCTTGGCAGTGGGGTTGGATCTAGATGATCTTTGAGGTGCCTTCCAAACTCAGTCTCTCCCCAGCTTTCCTTCAGGTCCCCTTCAAATATTGAAATGAGAGGACAGTCTCAGGCTGTGCCAGGGGAAGTTTAGGCTGGAAGTGAGGAGAAAGTTCTTCCCAGAAAGTGTTAGCCATTGGGATGTGCTACCCAGGGAGGTGGTGGAGTCACCATCCCTGGAGGTGTTCAAGAGGGGATTGGATGTGGCACTTGGAGCCATGGTTTAGTTAGTCATGAGGTGTTGGGTGACAGGTTGGGCTTGATGATCTCTGAGGTCTTTTCCAACCCTACTGATTCTATGATTCTCTGTTTCTATGATTCTAAGTTTCTATGATTCTAAGTTTCTATGATTGTGCTGTAAGGTCTCCCTGCACCTTACCCTTCTCCATGCTGAACAGACTCACCTCTCTCAGCCTGGCTTTGTAGGAGTGGTGCACCTTTGTGGCCCTCCTCTCAACCTGCTTCAGCAAGCTCCTGTCTTTCCTTATTTTGAGGACTCCAGAGCTGGACAGGTGAGGTCTTACCAGAGCAGAGTAAGAGTAAGTTTGTTCCATCATCTGCATTTCCTGAGGCCAAGATGTGGGTGGTTTCAGTGGGGGGGGTGGAGCTGGAGCCTCTTTACACCGAGTTGCACAGCAAATACGTGCCTAGGGATTTGTTGCTTTGGTTTATGTGGATTGCATGTGTGCTGTGCTGGTTCCTCAGGACACTGAGTGATGATGGGGTTTGGGATGTCTGAGCTGTGGGTTTAGATTGCAGAGACCACAGGGCAGGAGGCTGGTGCAAGTCAGGAGAGCAGACAAAACAGTCCTTAGGGGCAAAAGATAAAGAAAGAATCTGGAAACTTGGTGTGGGGTTATTTTTTCCAGCTCACTCTTCAAATCTTCATTTTATTAGAACTAAGAAGATTTTCCACAGAGAAAGGAGGTAGATAACTTGAAAATAAAAAGGGAAGTATTGTTGCTGCTATTTTTTTTCTCTCCTCGATGGTAGTTGTTTAATCCACTGAGAAAGCTGAAGCTTGCAGTGACTTCTCAGCCTGCTCAGGAAATGAGCAAATAAGATATTCCCTGTGCTGGGCCTGCAAGAGCTACTGACTAGCCTGGGAGTTATTTGTGTTGCATAAGAGGAAGAAGCATTCCTTCACAAAAGGCTGTTTTGTCAATCCTTCCAGCGTCCACCTAGGTGACTGGAGTTTGGTGTGAAGGCTCAGACTGAGGCTTGCCAGCTGAGGCAAGTCAGAAGAACTTGCACCTCTCCTGAAGGACATGTAAAGGAAGCAGAAGATCACTGCTTAAAATCTTCCTTGATTTTACAAGACTGGCTATGTTTTTCCCCCACCCTGTTTAAAGATAAGTGTAATGTGTGGAAAGTAACAAAGGAAACAGAGTGATAAGCAGGCGTTTTTCCAAGCTGGACTCTTTTGTTCCCTCTGGTGACAAGAGCACTGAGCAATACTATTTACAGTATTGTAATGGGCCTTCCACTGTTCTTTTAAAGACCTTTCAGGGATGAAAGCAAATGTGCTGGAGAAAAAGTACTGCAATTGCCAAAGAGGAAACACATGCCTTGACTTTGCAGAGAAGCATTTGCCTTTCTGGTTTTTGTTAGAGGAATTCAGTATCCCAGGTGCCTCGTGGCCATAGTGTTAGATTTAAGACAGGAATTCTCAGCTCTTGATCACACTATCTAGTGTATATAGCTCACAGAATCACAGGATGGTAGGGGACACCTTCCTCTAGACCAGGTTGCCTCAAGGCCCTATCCAATCTGGCCTTTAACACCTCCAGGGAGGGTATTATCTGCAACCTCCCTGGGCAACCTCTTCCACTGCCTCACCACCCTCACTCTAAAAGAATGTCTCATAGAATAGACCGAACCAGGTTGGAAAAGACCTTTGAGATCATTGAGTCCAACTTATCATCCACCACCATCTCATCAACTAAACCATGGCACCAAGCACCCCATCCAGTCTCTTCCTAAACACCTCCAGGGATGGTGACTCCACCACCTCCCTGGGCAGCACATTCCAGTGGCCAAATCTCTCTTTCTGGGAAGAACTTCTTCCTAGCATCCAGCCTGAACCTGTCCTGGCACAGCTTGAGACTGTGTCCTCTTGTTCTGGTGCTGGTTGCCTGGGAGAAGAGACCAACCCCCACCTGGCTACAACCTCCCTTCAGGTAGCTGTAGAGAGCAATGAGGTCTCCCCTGAGCCTCCTCTTCTCCAGGCTAAGCAACCCCAGCTCCCTCAGCCTCTCCTCATAGGGCTGTGCTCCAAACCCCTCACCACCTTAAAATCTTAATATCCAGCCAGCATCTACCCTCCTCAAGCTTCAATCCATTTCCTCTTGTTCTATCACTGCAAGCCCTTGTAGAAAGTCCCCCCCAGCTTTCCTTTAGGTCCCCTTCAGGTACTGAAAGGCTGCTGTAAGGTCACCCTGAAGCCTTCTCTTTTCCTGGTTGAACAGCCCCAACTCTCTCAGCCTGTCTCCATAGGAGAGGTGCTCCAGCCCTCTGCTTATCTTTGCAGCCTCCTCTGGACCTGCTGCAGCTGACCCATGTCCTTCCTGTGCTGGGTGCCCCAGAACTGGACACAGTACTCCAGAAGGGGTGCCACCAGAGCAGAGCAGAGGGGCAAAACTACCTCTCTGCTGGTCCTGCTGTCCTGCTGGTCACGTTTCTTTTGATGCAGCCCAGGACATGATTGTCTTCTGGGCTGCCAGCAGCCATTACTGGCTCACATGGAGTTTCTCATCAGCTGGCATTCCCAAGTCCTTCTTCTCAAATGTGTGACCAGTAATGCAAAGAAGTCTTACATTCAGTCAGGACCTGGAAAAAAAACCAAATAAATCTTTTCCTGGGCTTTAGAATTGTGTGAGAAAATCATAAGGTGCTTTGAGGGGTCTGCAGTGATGCAGAAAGGAATAACAGAAGTGAAATCTGCAGGAAGGAGTACCAGAAGTGAAATCTCTGAAGATACCTGAGCAGAAAACTGCTGTGAGAAGTGGTGGGTAGGATCCTGAGGGTCTGTCTGTACCACTAACCAAACGCACACAGGGAGGGAGATCTTGGGCTCTCCTTGTCTCTGCTGCTTTCTGAGCTGGCTCAGCTCCTGGCTCACCTTCAAAGTATTCCAAATATTTATTTCCAAGACAAAACTGCTACAGAAAGGGCAGCTTTCTGGCCCTGGGGCCCAAGGCTGGCTCTTGGCTGGCTTTTATTTAGTTGCATTAACATAACCCAATTGACCAGTGCACTCTGTTATGTCCTCATATTCATCCCCGGCCAAGGAAGCACTTAAATTCCATCTTAGCTTTAGGCACAGGGCTCAGTCACAGAATCACAGGATGGTAGGGGTTGGATGGCACCTCTGGAGATGGAGTCCAACACTCCTGCCAAGGCAGTTTCCTGTAGAGAAGAAAGTCACACAGGAACGCATTCAGGCAGGTTTGGAATGTCTCCAGAAAAGGAGACTCCAGCACCTCTCTGGGCAGCCTGCTCCAGGGCTCCACCACCCTTAAATTAAAGAAGTTCCTCCTCATGTTTAGATTGAACTTCTTATGTTCAAGTTTGTGCCCATTACCCCTTGTCCTGTCACTGGGCACCAATGAAAAAAGACTGGTCCCATCCTCCTGACACCCACCCTTGAATTATTGATAAGCACTGATGAGATTCCTCCTCAGTCTTCTCTTTTCCAAGCTAAAAAGCCCAAATTCTCTCAGTCTTTCGTCATCAGAGTGATGCTGCAGTCCCCTCAGCATCTTTGCAGCCCTTTGCTGTAACCTCTCCAGCAAGTTTCTGTCCTTCTTGACCCAAGGAGGCCAGAACTGGACTCCTGAAACATTTTGCATGCACAGTAAAAATCTGTTCATATAGTCTGGAATTGTTCAATGTACCTTTTAGGTGCTACTGAAGTTATGATTTTCCTTTAGTGAAAGGTGGACCCAGGGGTTCTTAAGCACAGTTAAAAGAAAGCAGATGGTATTTTAATAAACAAAGATCATTGCTTACAATTTCCTCCAAAGTATAGAACATAATAAAAGAAAGAGACTGTGAGAAATGGATCCTTGGTTTGTTTGGGTAGAGAATTCCTTGGCTGCTAAGGCAACTGTCCTGCTGCCTTGAAGACTTAAGGAATGTGATCATAGAATCATGTAACCATTGGGGTGGAAGAGGCCTTTGGGAGCATCAAGAGGAACCACTCACCTAGACCTCACATTTCCCCCACTACTGCTAAGCCACTTACCATACAGTTCCTATAAATACAATACAATACAATACAATGAATCCAGGTTGGAAGAGACCTTCAAGATCATCACATCCAACCTATCAACCAATCCAACCCACCCAAACAACTAAACCATGGCACCAAGCACCCCATCAAGTCTCCTCCTGAACACCTCCAATGAAGGTGACTCCACCACCTCCCCAGGCAGCCCATTCCAATGGGCAATCACTCTCTCTGTATAGAACTTCCTCCTCACCTCCAGCCTAAACTTCCCCTGGCACAGCTTGAGACTGTGCCCCCTTGTTCTGGTGCTGGTTGTTAGACAGAAGAGGCCAACTCCTTCCTGGCTACAACCTCCCTTCAGGTAGTTGTAGAGAGCAATGAAGTCTCCCCTGAGCCTCCTCTTCTCCAGGCTAAGCAACCCCAGCTCCCTCAGCCTCTCCTCACAGGGCTGTGCTCAAGGCCTCTCCCCAGCCTCGTTGCCGCTCTCTGGGACACGTTCAAGTGTCTCAATGTCCTTCTTAAACTGGGGGGCCCAGAATTGTAGAGGGCAATGAGGTCTCCTCTCAGCCTCCTCCTCTCTGCTTCCTCCTCTCTGCTCTAAACAACCCCTTTTCCCTCATAGGACTTGGGTTCAAGGTCCTTCACCAGCTCTCTTGCTCTTCTTTGGACATGCTCCTCACCTCAGTGTCTTTCTTGAAGTGAGAGGTCCAAAACTGGCCCCAGAACTCAAGGTGTGGACTCACCAGTGCTGAGTAGAGGTGCAAAATGTTTACTGCAAGTTCTCCAGTGGCACTGTGGGCTGCCTGGGCACCAAGGAAGAGACCTTTCTAGCTTCAGAAGTGTCACACATGGCATTTCCTGAACCTGCTTCCTTTTTAACTCCCTGGAGACTTGGAAGAGAATCCGCATCAAGGTCATGTATAAGACAGAGGATACTTGAGGCTGGCAGCTGCTTCAGTTCTGTTACAGACAGAACAAGAGGCTGTGGGGAGGAGAGAGAAAACACACAAATTCAAAAGGATTATTCCAGTCCAGCTCAGTTTGACTTGTTAAAAGCGTGTGCATGCTGGTTTCTAATTAAAGCTGCCTTTAGAAGCACTTTGATAGATTTATTTCTCTTTAAGGCTTAGAATGCTCTATGTGTATGTAGATATTTACAACGCCCTATAAGGTTTTGTTAAGCCATGAGAAGATGGCAAGCCTGCTGCCTGGTGATTGCAGCTGAGACCTTCTGGAGCATGCCCATTTTTCAGCACTCCTAAACCCCTGCAAACTATGATGTGTGTATAAATCATAAGTAAACATGGTTCTGAGCAGGACTGGAACTGGTGGAGGGTCAGAACAGATTATTCTCCCTTGTCCCCCTAACCAGGTTATTTTTATTTCTTTGGAGGTTGTGTTTTTCTCTCTGTACAAACTCCAAAGGCAGAGTAACAAATCCTTTGGTAATGCTACTAAATGCTGGTTCTTTATTGAAATGCTGTACTGGGCCCCTCAGTTTAAGAAGGACATTGAGACTCTTGAATGTGTCCAGAGAAGGGCAACGAGGCTGGGGAGAGGCCTGGAGCACAGCCCTGTGAGGAGAGGCTGAGGGAGCTGGGGTTGCTTAGCCTGGAGAAGAGGAGGCTCAGGGGAGACCTTATTGCTCTCTACAACTACCTGAAGGGAGGTTGTAGCCGGGAGGGGGTTGGTCTCTGCTCCCAGGCAACCAGCACCAGAACAAGGGGACACAGTCTCAAGCTGTGCCAGGGGGAGTTTAGGCTGGAGGTGAGGAGAAAGTTCTTCCCAGAGAGAGTTGTTAGCCATTGGAATGTGCTGCCCAGGGAGGTGGTGGAGTCCCCATCCCTGGAGGTGTTCCAGAGGGGATTGGATGTGGCACTTGGTGCCATGGTTTAGTAGTCATGAGGTCTTGGGTACTAGGTTGGACTTGAAGATCTTCACAGAAAGGTTTATGTGATGTTGGAACAGGCTGCCCAGGGAGGTAGTGGAGTCACTCTCCCTGGAGGTGTTGGAGAAATGTGTGAGCACAGCACCTAGGGACACGGTTTACTGGCCACGGTGGCGCTGGGTTGATGGCTAGACCTGACGATCTTAGAGGTCTTTTTCCGAGTGAGGCAATTCTGTGACCACTGGAGTGCTGAGCTGACTCTGCTTGCATGCAGCTGAGGGTTGTAAAAACCTTGACAGGTGCCTCTGACAGGCAAACATCTCCAGTGTTATAACCTCAGAATGTGCAATATTTAAAGCATTTCCTGTCTGAAGCACGGGGAAGTACAAGTAAATACTGCCCGATCGGAGGTTAACGGCTCCGCTTCCCTCAGGCACAGCGAGCAGCTTTTGCATGGTCAGAACAAAGCCACAAAAATCCCCAAGCTGCTGTCACATTTTTAATTCATTAGGAGCAACTCCCACGTATTCCCAGAGCTACTTTTAACAGCAGGTCTTTTCTAGACGACGGGGAGGGGTGCGTTCAGAGGTAGAAAGGCTGAGCCGAGTGAGAAGTTTCGTGGCTAAATGCTGAAATAGTCAGAACAAAACTTAGTTGAGCAGCTGAGGAAGGGTCTTGAGTACATGTCCTGTGAACAGTGGCTGAGGGAGCCAGGGATGTGTAGCCTGGAGGAGGCTGAGGACTGAGGGGAGACCTCCTCACTCTCTGCAGCTCCCTGGAAGGAGCTTCTAGTGGGGTGGATGTTGGTCTCTTCTCCCAGCTAAAAAGTGATAGGACAAGAGGGAAATGGCCTCTGGTTGCACCAGGGGTGGTTTTGGCTGGATATTAGGAAAAATTCCCCACTGAAAAGGATCATCAGCCACTGGAACAGACTGCCCAGGGATGTGGAGTCATCATCCAGGGAGGTGTTTTAAAGATGTTTGGATGAGAGGCTTAGGGACATAGTCTCACTGTTGTGTACAGGGAGATGTGGGGCTGTAGCTGGACTTGATGACCTTAAGGTCTTTTCCAACCAGGCAATTCTATGATTCTGTTCTGATTCCCTTTATACAGAAAGGGAAGAATTTGGTTTGCCTTTGTTTTCCGTTTGGGATTTCCTTGGGGTTTATTTTGCTTGGTTTATTGTTGCCTTCTGCTTGTCTGTTTGAGAAATGGTGCTGAACTTCCCCACACTTCTTCAGATGCAGACTCCATAGATATCTGTGAACCTTTGCATTTTCCAGCTCTGGATGGCAGCCTAGACAGCTTTTTTGGTATATATTTATGTGTCTAAAGCACCTATCAACATATTGATAAACATTCTTTGGGAAGTAGAGAGGGTGTGAAAACGGGTGGGCTTAGAGGAGCAGCTGAAGTATCTCTCTGCAATTGCTCCATTGAAGTCAGCAGAACTTGATCGATTTAAGGCTAGATTTGGCTCATGATTGAATTTTACATGTCTTTAGAGGCGTCACTGTGCATGGCAGATGAAACAAACAGACTGCTGCTTTTCCTCTCCACGTCTTTCTTGCTCATCCAGCATTAAGACGTAATAAAAAGCATGTAGATATGTGCCTGCGTGCACATAGATCTCATCGAGCTGGGAGGGGCCCCCAAAGATCATCTTGTGTAACCTCCCTGCAGTGAGCAGTGACACCTCCAACGGGATCAGGTTGCTCAGGGCCCCATCAAGTCTAACCTTGATTGTCTCCAGGGATGGGGCTTCCACCACAGAATCAGCCAGGTTGGAAGAGACCTCCAAGATCATTAAGTCCAAGCAATCACCCAACCCTAACTAATCAACTAGACCTTGGCTCTAAGTGCCTCATCCGGTCTTGTCTTAAACACCTTCAGGGGAGGCTGAGCCCATCACCTCCCTGGGCAGCACATTCCAATGGCCAATCACTCTTTCTGGGAAGAACTTCTTTCTAGGACCAAGCCTAAACTTCCCCTTGCTCATCTGGAGACTGTGTCCTCTTGTTCAATCACAGGTTGCCTGGGAGAAGAGACCAACCCACACCTGGCTACATACTCCCTTCAGGTAGTTGTAGAGAGCAATGAGGTCTCCCCTGAGCCTCCTCTTCTCCAGGCTAAGCAACCCCAGCTCCCTCAGCCTCTCCTCACAGGGCTGTGCTTCAAACCCCTCCCCAGCTTTGTTGCCCTTCTCTGGACATATTCCAGCAAGTCAACATCTTTCCTAAACTGAGGGCCCCAGAACTGGACACAGGACTCAAGGTGTGGCCTAACCAGTGCTGAGTACAGGGGCACAATGACTTCCCTGCTCCTGCTGGCCACATTGGCTATTGGGCTTCTTGGCCACCTGGGCACACTGCTGGCTCATGTTCAGCTTACTGTCAACCAGTACCCCCAGGTCCCTTTCTGCCAGGCTGCTCTCCAGCCTCTCTGACCCCAGCCTGTATCACTGCCTGGGGTTGTTGTGGCCAATGTGCAGAACCCGGCACTTGGATGTGTTCAATCTCCTGCCCTTGGACTCTGCCCTACTGTCCAGCCTGGCAATGTCCCTCTGCAGAGCTCTCCTGCCTTCTAACAGATCCACACCTACTCCCAACTTGGTGTCATCTGCAAACTTACTGATGATGGACTCAATCCCTTCATCCAGCTCAGGATCTGCCCACATGTCTGGGCAACCTGTTCCAGTAGCTCACCACCCTCACAGTCAAAACATTCTTTGCAATGTCCAATCTAAATCTACCCTGTTTCTATTTGAAATAATTGGCTCTCATCCTAGCTCTACAGGCTCTTGTAAACAGTCCCTCACCAAGCCTTCCTGTAGGTCCCCTTCAGATACTGAAATGCAGCTATAAAGTCTTCCCAGAGCCTTCTGTTCTCCAGGCAGAATAGCCCAAACTCTCCCAACCTGTCCAAACAGGAGAGGCTTTACAGCCTTCTGAGCATCTTCATGGCCCTGTACACACTTGCACACACAGAGAAAAGGCCTTTTCTTACCAAATTTGCATTGCAATTTTGAAGGCTCAGAAGATCTGGACAGCTCAGATAAAACTCCAGAGAAGCATCTCAGGGTTTAGATGCTTATCTTAACCAGCTGTGAAATCATATTCCCCCCATGGCTCAGGGAAAGCTCTCCCCTAAGGAAGCCTGTTTAGGGGGTAGCATCCATGCAGAGAGCTGTGGCTGTGCAGCATCCATTACTTGTGAGTGGAAAGCTTGCCATATGGCTGCTTTGTTTCCAGTAGCTATAATGTAATTGAATCAATTGCCCTCACATGATATGGGTGTAGTAAATGAACATACATCATTTATTTCTGGGTTTTGAGGCTTGTAAGGAGTGGAGGGCAAAGCCCCTGAGGATAAATCAGTCTAGTTTGTCTTCAAGAAAAATGGGTTGAAATCTGACCTGTGGTGCAGGCACAAATCAATTCAGTAGTTCTGACAGTCCCACATGGATACTTCTCTTCATTTGGAAATTATCCTCTGATGAAGGTTGCTGTCAGTCTTTACGCAACTAGGACACAAAAAGCAGGCATCTGCTGAAGTGAGGGTCATCGGTAAGTAATGTGCAAAACTCAGACACAGCTAAACTCAGCTAGGGAAAGGGGTAGCAGCAATTCTCAGGGTACTGTCAGGAGGTAAATCATCAGGTGAAAGAAGGGAGCAGAGGAGAGGGGGCTGACAAAGGCTGACTTCACAAGCTGTGAAGCAATGTGTGATGTCTACAGCTACCTGAAGGGAGGTTGTGGCCAGGTGGGGGTTGGTTTCTTCTCCCAGGCAACCACCAACAGAACAAGAGGACACAGTCTCAAGCTGCACCACGGAGGTTCAGGCTGGATGTTAGGAAGGAATTCTTCATAGTGAGAGTGATTGCCCACTGGGATGGGCTGCCCGGGGAGGTGGTGGAGTCACCATCACTGGAGGTGTTTGGGAAGAGACTGGATGGGGTGCTTGGTGCCATGGTTTAGTTGATTAGATGGTGTTGGGTGATAGGTTGGACTTGATGATTTCAAAGGTCTCTTCCAACCTGGTCTGGTATATTGTATTGTATTGTATTGTATTGTATTGTATTCTATTCTATTCTATTCTGTTCTATTCTATTCTGTTCTGTTCTGTTCTGTTCTATTCTATTCTATTCTATTCTATTCTATTCTATTCTATTCTATTCCATTTCATACCATTCCATTCCATTCCATTCCATTCCATTCCATTCCATTCCATTCCATTCCACTGTATTCAAGCTACATAAATCATTCCCAGCAAAACCAAGATGGTCTTAGCATCACTGCTTCTTCTTCCAGTATAAAGCTGAAAATTTAGCCCTATGGAAAAAGAAGGCCAAATGCCAAGGCAAGATGGGACAGTTTTTCACAGAATCACAGAATGTCACCTTGGCAGGGATCCTAAGGATCCTCTGGTGCCACATTCCTATCTAATAGTAGAGCTGAAATCAGATGACCAACCACTCTACCAAGCTGAGCGTTCAACCTGTTCAGTGTAGGGAACCCTCTGCTTCCCTTGGGAGAAGATTCCAACATCTAACTGTTCTCATGATGAAACATTTTCTTTGGGAGATTTTTGGAGGGTGGAGAAATAAACTGCCTAAAAGTGTCTTATCTAAGCCAACCACCTGGGCTTCTGGTGCTAGGTAGCATGGGACGAGCTTGTCCCTGCAAGTGAGTATTTATTGGAGTGGGAGAATGTGTCTCCTGGTGGTGCCCATCTCTTTCTATTTACAATCAGTCCTGGATAACTGGCTTCCCAGAGCACCAGCTAACAAACTGGGTGAGTTGCACAGATCTTGTGGGTGCGGCTAAAGGAGGTATTCTTTGAAGCTGAAGCTTGGTTTGATGGAATTTGTGCTGCAAGCCTGAGGAGAGGAATCTGGACTTAGACTCTGATATCCTCCTTCCCCTTCATTAGCATTTTTGGGGGCTTGAAATTTGGAGTGCTGGGGATCATTTATCAGCAATTTGTCACCTCATCAGAGAGCTTGGGAAGTGTGGTTCAGACATTTCAGCTATTTTTGTGTCTGTGCAAGATTGTTTCTCGCAGTCTGCCTCCCGAAGCAGAAATTGAAAAGCTGGTCTTTCAGAGTCACTATTCAGGCCATCCTTCCTGTTCATCTATTAAGCCTTTTTTTTCCCCATGCCAGATTCTGTAAAAATGCATCTTATTTTTCTCAGCTCTTTTGTTGTGCCACTATGTTTATACTTCTCTCATTTCTTGCTTCCCTTCTCTACTGGTTAATTCCTTTCAGGTCTTTGAGTTTTGTGGCCCTACAATAGCATAGGTAAATATCAGAGGCTGAGGGAGCTGGGGTTGCTTAGCCTGGAGAAGAGGAGGCTCAGGGGAGACCTCATTGCTCTCTACAACTACCAGAAGGGAGGTTGCAGCCAGGTGAGGGTTGGTCTCTTCTCCCAGGCAACCAGCACCAAAACAAGAGGACACAGTTTCAAGTTGCACCAGGGGAGGTTTAGGCTGCATCTTAGGAAGAAGGTCTTCACAGAAAGAGTGATTTGCCACTGGAATGTGCTGCCCAGGGAGATGATGGTGGTGTTTAGGAAGAGACTGGACGGGGTGCTTGGTGCCATGGTTTAGTTGATTAGATGGTATTGCATGATAGGTTGGACTCGAAGGTATTTTCCAACCTGGTCAATTGAATTGAATTGAATTGAATTGAATTGAAATTAATTGAATTGAATTGAATTGAATTGAATTCAATTCAACTCTATTCTATTCTATTCTATTCTATTCTATTCTATTCTATTCTATTCTATTCTATTCTATTCTATTCCATTCCATTCCATTCTATTCCATTCCATTCCATTCCATTCCATTCCATTCTACTCTATTCCATTCCATTCCATTCCATTCCATTCCATTCCATTCCATTCCACTCCACTCCACTCCACTCCACTCCATTCCATTCCATTCCATTCCATTCCATTCCATTCCATTCCATTCCATTGCATTCCATTCCATTCCATTCCATTCCATTCCATTCCATTCCATTCCATTCCACTCCATTCCATTCCATTCTATCAGTATGGCACAGAAACAATAGAATCATATAATTGTTTTGGTTGGAAAAGACCTCCAAGATCATGAAGTCCAGTCGTCAATGCAACACCACCACAACCACTAAACCATGTCCCAAAGTGCCATGGCCACACATTTCTTGAACACCTCCAGGGATGATGATTCTACCACCTCCCTGCACAGCCTGTTCCAGTGCCTTCCCACTCTTTCAGAAAATTATTGGTCCCTAATCTCCACCCTAAACCTCCCTTGTACAATTTCAGGCCATTTTCTCTGGCTTTAAACATAGGTGATACTATGAAGCTGTGCAGCAGGGGAAGACAAAAGCAGGAGAAGGCAGAACCAGCCCCTCTGCAAATTGGTGGGAGGCTGACCAGCAAGGTCATCCAAGCTAATATTGGTAGCAGAGCCTCTTCGTTGTGCCTTCTTGGTAAATCTATACCTTTAGACCATTCCTTACTTCTATTTCTCTATTTCCATTTCCACTAAATTGATTTTTCTTTCTATTTCTGCTCCTTGGAAACTTAATTCTCTGGCCACCGAATACCCTCTTAGTGCAGTCCCTGTACAGACACATTAGGTCAGAGTTGAAATATACAGATGCAAGACACAAAACCTGCACTGAAAAACGTTTTTGTTCCTGTCTAACTTTGGACAGGAAATGTGGGTTTAAGGAAATAGAAAGCAAGTCCATCACCAACTCACAGCAGTAAAGGGGTGCATTATTAATAATTGTACCCCACAACAGAATAGAATAGAATAGAATAGAATAGAATAGAATAGAATAGAATAGAATAGAATAGAATAGAATAGAATTAATAGAGGGGAGAAGAATAGAATAGAATAGAATAGAATAGAATAGAATAGAATAGAATAGAATAGAATAGAATTAATAGAGGGGAGAAGAATAGAATGGAATAGAATAGAATAGAATAGAATAGAATAGAATAGAATAGAATAGAATAGAATAGAATAGGATAGAATAGAATAGAATTAATAGAGGGGAGAAGAATAGAATGGAATAGAATAGAATAGAATAGTTTCATAGTTTCATAGTTTCAGTTAGGGTTGGAAGGGACCACAAGGATCATCTAGTTCCAACCCCCCTGCCATGGGCAGGGACACTCTACCTAGATCAGGCTGGACAGAGCCTCGTCCAGCCTGGGCTTAAACACCTCCAGGGACGGGGCCTCAACCACCTCCCTGCACAACCCATTCCAGGGCTTCACCACCCTCACGGTGAAGAACTTCCTCCTCACATCTAGCCTGAATCTCCCCACCTCCAGCTTCATCCCATTCCCCCTAGTCCTATCACTCCCTGATAGTCTGAAAAGTCCCTCCCCAGCCTTCTTGTAGGCCCCCTTCAGATACTGGAAGGCCACAATGAGGTCACCTCGGAGCCTTCTCTTCTCCAGACTGAACAGCCCCAACTCCTTCAGTCTGTCCTCATAGGAGAGGTGCTCCAGCCCTCTGATCATCCTCGTGGCCCTTCTCTGGACACCTTCCAGCACCTCCAGATCCCTCTTGTAATAGGGGCTCCAGAACTGGAGGCAGTACTCCAGGTGGGGTCTCAGCAGAGCTGAGTAGAGGGGGAGAATCACCTCCCTTGCCCTGCTGGCCACACTTCTCCTGCTGCAGCCCAGGATCTGATTGGCTTTCCGGGCTGCAAGTGCACCCTGAGAGCTCATGTTGAGCTTCTCGTCCACCAGCACCCCCAAGTCTCTCTCCTCTGGGCTGCTCCCCAGCCAGTCACTGCCCAATAGAATAGAATAGAATAGAATAGAATAGAATAAGCCAGGTTGGAAGAGACCTTCGAGATCATCGAGTCCAACCTATCATCCACACCACCTAATCAACCAAACCATGCAACCAACCACCCTATCAAGTCTCCTCCTGAACACCTCCAAGATGCTGTCAGTTTTAATTCTTTTTTCTTAATATGAAAAGCCAGCACTTTCCTTTCAAACACCTTCTAATTCCTTCATCTCTGCTGTCCTTTATTTGGACCAGAGCCTACCAGGCTGTATCTTCGCTAATAGGGAACAAATTCCTTCCTATGCTCACTTCAGGTGTCATTCCTCACAGTCACTTATTTGAATCATAGAATCATAGAATAAATAAGGTTGGAAAAGACCTCAGAGGTCATCAGGTCCAACCTCTCACCCAACACCTCCTGGCTACTAAACCATGGCTCCAAGTACCATGTCCAATCCCCTCTTGAACACTTCCAGGGATGGTGACTCCATCACCTCCCTGGCAGCACATTCAAATGGCTAACAACTCCCTCTGGGAAGAACTTTCTCCTCCCCTCCAGCCTAAACTTCCCCTGGTGCAGCTTGAGACTGTGTCCTCTTGTTCTGCTGCTGTTTCTGGGAGAAGAGACCAACCCCTCCTGGCTACAGCCTCCCTTCAGGTAGATGTAGACAGCAATGAGATCTCCCCTGAGCCTCCTCTTCTCCAGGCTAAGCAACCCCAGCTCCCTCAGCCTCTCCTCACAGGGCTGTGCTCAAGGCCTTTCCCCAGCCTTGTTGCCCTTCTCTGGACACGTTCAAGAGTCTCAATGTCCTTCTTAAACTGAGGGGCCCAGAACTGGACACAGTCCTCAAGGTGTAGCCTAAGCAGTGCTGAGTACAGAGGCACAATGACTTCCCCTCTCCTGCTGGCCACACTGTTCCTGATGCATTCTTGTGCCTTTGATCACCACTTCTTATAATGCCATGTGTCTTACTTCCCTGGAGCACTTGGCTAAAGTAGATCCAGCTACAGATTCTTCTTGCCTTTGTCTAATAGAGTCTTTTTGGAGAGGTGCTTAGCAGCACTGTGCACCAAGTCATAATTTAATTGTCAAAATTGGAAAGAAGGCAAGTCAGCAGACCATTAGAAGGTTCCTCTGGGCACCTCTCTGAGCAGCCCAGGGCTTGGAGTGCATCCAGAGAAGGGCAACTTAGACACTAAAGGGTCTGGAGAGGAAGTCCTAAAAGGAGGGGCCAAGGAATCTGGGGTTGTTCAGACTGGAGAAGAGGAATCTGAGGGGAGAACTCATTGCACTCTACAACTCCCTGAAAAGAGATTAGAGTGAGGTGGGAGTTGGTCTCTTCTTCCTTGTATCAGGTGCTGGAAGGAGACAAATGACCTGCAATTGTGCCAGGGGAAATTTACATTGGATATTAGGAAATATTTCTTTCCTGAAAGAGTGCTCAGACATTGGAATAAGCTGCCCAGAGAGGTGGTGGAGTTACAGTCCCTGGAGGTGTTCAAGAAATGTGTGTCCATGACACTCTGGGACATGGTTTAATGGCTATAGTGGTGTAATTCAATGGTTGGACTCAACAATCTCAGAGGTCTTTTCAAACCAAAGCAATTCTGTGATTCTAAAATGATGGCTTAGATGCTAGGGGTTCTTTAGACCTAAGTGTTAATTGGCTCCCTAATAAAATCATCTAGTTAAACTCTCTGCTCAGTGGTATAACACTGCAGTGAAGGAATTTTTGAAGGCACCCTGCTGAGCTGATCTGCTGCTAGATAATTAATTGAAACAAGGAAAATAGCACACACAAAGAAATAATACATTGCAGATTTTCCTCTGCTCTTAGACACACCTTCAACCTAACACCACCATGGCCATTAAACCAAAGTGCCATGCCCACAACCTGGTTGATTCTATTCTAGTCTTATTCTATTCTAGTCTTATTCTATTCTATTCTATTCTATTCTATTCTGTTCTATTCTATTCTATTCTATTCTATTCTATTCTATTCTATTCTATCCTACTCTACTCTACTCTACTCTATTCTAATTATACTCTGTTCTATTCTACTCTACTCCTATTCTATTCTATTCTATTCTATTCTATTCTATTCATTCTATTCTATTCTACTCTATTCTACTATATTCTACTCTACTTCTATTCTATTCTATTCTACTATACTCTATTCTATTCTACTCTACTTCTACTCTATTCTATTTTATTCTATTCTACTCTAGTCTACTCTACTTCTATTCTATTCTACTCTATTCTACTCTATTTCTATTCTATTCTATTCTACTCTATTCTACTCTATTCTATTCTACTCTACTTCTATTCTATTCTATTCTATTCTATTCTATTCTATTCTATTCTATTCTATTCTATATAAAAATAAACTACTTGAAGGGAGGTTGTAGCCAGGTGGGGGTTGGTCTCTTCTCCCAGGCAACCAGCACCAGAACAAGAGGACACAGTCTCAAGCTGTGCCAGGGGAAGTTTAGGCTGGAGGTGAGGAGAAAGTTATTCCCAGAGGGAGTTGTTAGCCATTGGAATGTGCTGCCCAGGGAGGTGGTGGAGTCACCATCCCTGGAGGTGTTCAAGAGGGGATTGGATGTGGCACCTGGTGCCATGGTTTAGTAGTCATGAGGTGCTGGGTGAGAGGTTGGACTTGATGATCTTTGAGATCTTTTCCAACCCTATTGATTCTATGATTCTATAATTCTATAATCAAACAAACAAGATCATTTCCATTCTCTCCTGCTCATTTCTGGTTTCCCCTGTTTAGCTTTTGCCCTACTGCACCGCAGTCCTCTTGACATATATCAACCCAGGATCATATAGTTTTCTGTGTAATTGTTTTCTGAGTGTTTATTTTGTTGCTAATCCTGCACTGGAAACTCTTGCACATTCTTGGCTATATTCTAAAATTGATTTTGTTTCCTTTTCTTCTTGTCTTGGTTACAAATTAGATCTTGGTTGGGGTTTTTTTGCTTGATATGTTTTAGGGTGATTGATTACAGAATGAATCAAGTTCACCCACAAGCTAATCCCTTTAGTGCCAGAGATTTCAGAGCATGTAAACTGAAGTTATAGGGCACTCTGGAAATAAGGGTGGTGGATGTTTTGCCAGGAGATTGGACAGCTGTGCCTCTGGCTACCCAGATTGGGCTCAAGCACCCATCCTTGCCAAGGCATAGAGTTAAACCCCAATTTCTATCATGTCAGTGGATGTCTGTGGCTGTCAGATGAAAGTGAGCTGTTTGTTTCCAAGCCTTGAAGACATGAGATCTACAAATCAAAAGCTGGTTGGTCAGAAGGTTGGGAGAGGTGATTCTTTCCCTCTGCTCTCCTGAATCTCCATCTGTAGCTCTGGAGCCCCAAAACAAAAAGGACGTGGAGAAGGTCCAGAGGAGGGCCACGATGACCATATGAGGGCTGGAGCACCTCTCCTATGAGGACAGGCTGGGAGAGTTAGGTCTGATCAGCCTGGAGAAGACAAGACTGTGGGGAGACCTCATAGCAGCCTTCCAGCACTTGAAGAGAGTCTACAGGAAAGCTAGAGAGGGATATTTTACAAAGGGTTGTTGTGATAGAATGAGAGGGAGTGGTTTCAAACCAGAGCAGGGTACATTAAGATTGCACATCAGGAAGAAGCTCTTTACTATGAGGGTGGTGTAACACTGGAGCAGGTTGCCTAGGGAAGTTGTGGATGCATCATCCCTTGAAGACCAGGCTGGATGAGGCTTTGGGCTGGATGAGGCTTTGAGCCACCTGGTCTAGTGGGAGGTGTCCCTGCCCATGGCAGAGGGAGTTGGAACTGGATGATCTTTACGATTCCTTCCAGTGCAAGGCGTGCTGTGATTCCGTGATGATTCTGTGGAGTCTCAGGCTATTTAGGGAGTATGCTTCTGTATATGCAGAGCACTTTGTTTTCTTTGTGAGGAAGAGGTGTGGGAGGAACGTTTGATAACAGACACTCACATGTATGTAAAACAGTGACTTGAGAGCAGTGAGAAAAACTCTGTATCCTATTGTACCAGAAATATCCTCTGAAGTCCCTTTCTTGAAGATAACTGAGCTTGTCTTGATCAGATGAACTCACTGTGAGCTTGACACTGCACACAGTGCACTTGAAAACATTTTGTCCCCTCCCAGTCTTCCCTAGAAGGGTAACAAAAAGCTGAAGCGTGTGCTGCAGTGGACTTGATCAGATATCTGCCACCATACATATCTCTGTGAACCTGAGCTTCAAGGTATGGTGAGCTGGAATTACCCAGGGCATCCATGACTGGGGCTTCTGCACCATCAGGTGTGGAGTAGAAATGAAAGATCTGCAAACAGCACAGCTTGTGAGGGCTTGTTGCTGATAGGCTTTTCATTCCTGAGGTTGAAAAACTCTTACAAGCCTCCTGTCATCTGCATTCCTCTTCTGAGCTTTTTCTGGTTGTTGTCACCACTTGGTCCTGAGCCTTCTGCTCTGAGTGCCATAATTACCTCCATCTTCTTCTGCGGCTGCAGATGAGCAGAGAGGAAAAGTTCATTAATCAATTATCTGAATTTTGGAGAGACCCAGAGTAATGATAGCCTCCTGTTTCCTGGAGGTTTGAAAGATGCCTTCTTCCTTCAGAAGCAGACACAGCCCCAGTTTAAACAGGAAGAGGGGGGAAAAAGGAGCGGGAGAGTGGCTGTGTCACACATTTGACCTAGTAGCGTGCAAAAGGTAAGGCAAGACGTTTCAGGAACAGAGAAAGGCCTGAAACTACCCCTATCTGCAAATATTCCCCACAAAAAGTCTAGTGTGTGGATGCATAGATGAGAGAGAACAAGTTTAGGTTATAGAACACATCTGAAGATCTTTCTCCCTGTTACAGAGGGGTGACATGCCTTCAGGACTGCTTTGATGCATCTTGCCTGTCAAACTCTGTTGAGCTATGTGGCTTGGGAAGTTAATCTTGTATTACTAGTTCTGGGAAGCTGTTATACAGAATCACAGAATGGAAGGGTTTGTAAGGGACATCTGGAGATCATCCAGTCCAACACTCACTGCCAAAGCAGGATCACCTAGGGCAAGTCACACAGGAATGCATCCAGAGGAGTCTGGAAAGTTTCCAGAGAACAGACTCCACAACCTCTCTGGGCAGCCTGTTCCAGTGCACCAGCACCCTTTAAGCAAGGAAGATTTTCCCTCATGTCGAGGTGGAACTTCCTTGGTTCCAGTTTGTGTCCATTGTCCCTCATCATATCACTGGGAATCACCCTCTCAACCTTTTCTGTTCCAGGCTAAAGAGCCCCAGATCTCTCACCCTTTCTTCATCAGGTAGATGCTCCAGTCCCTTCATCATCCTTACAGCCCTCCATTGGACTCTCTGTAGCATATCCCCATCCCTCTTGAACTGAGGAGCTCAGAACAGGACACAATACTCCAGATGTGATCTCTCTAAGGCAAAGTAGAGGAGCAGGAGAACCTCCCTTGTCCTGCTGGTCACACTTCTTAATGCACCCCAGGATGCCATTGGCCTTGGCCACAAGGGGCACATGGCTCTTTCATTGTCTACTTACTGTCCACCCAGACTCCAAGGCCCTTCCCTGTGGAGCTGTTTTCCTAGATGTTTCCCATATAACTTCTCTTCTCCTACTTACTCTCTCAGCCATTTGGCCTCAGTGTCGTCTTTCCACCTTTTCTTTGGTGACCACTATTGTGAGCACTCCCACTACTTCCCTCTCATGTCCCAGCCTCCTCTCAGGATTTCCACAGAGAGAATGTGTTTCCCAGGGATGTGCTTGCTGCAAAGGGTTGTGGGGAGAAGATGTGGGAAGGAGTTGGCAAAACTGCAGTTCAAAATGCAAATGAGCACTTCGCTTGGAGAAGGAAGCAGGAACAAGGATATCTATTTAGCTCCATTTAAGAGTACATCCAGTGGGATTACTGCTCAAGGAGTAAGTTTTAAGGCCACAGAGCAAGAGAGAGTGTTACTAGAAACAGCAATAAATGCAGCAGTGGAAGCAGCAACAAAACAAATTAAAACCCACTCATAGAATTATGAAACTTTTGAGGTTGAAGAAGACCTTTGAGATCACCAAGGCCAACTGCTCAGTCATTACTACATCATCCGAGTTTTAACACAGCAAAACATTAAGGATGTGCTCAAACCCTGTAAGACTTCCAGCAGAGCTAAGAACAAGCACATTGAGGTGATTTGTTTTACCATATGTATGATATATGTTCATCTCTCTGAATTGATGGCTATAAAGGGGCACCTAATGGCTCCGTTGATACCAATCCCTGCTAGTTTGGCTCTCACTGTGTTTCCATATAGCCCAAATCCCTTTTATATAGTGAAGGGTCTAGAGAGCAGGTTTCATGCAGAGTGACTGAGGGAAATGGGATTGTTTAGCCTGGAGAAGAGAAGGCTGAGGGGAGACCTCATTGCCCTCTACAGCTGCCTGAAATTAGGTGGGAGTCAGGTCGAGGTTAGACTCTTCTCCTTAGTATCAGGGGGTAGAATGAGGGGAAGTGGCCTGGAATTTTGCCAGGGGAGGTTTAGGTTGAATATGAGGAAAAAATCTCTTTCCTGAAAGGGGGGTCAGGCATTGAAACAGGCTGCCCAGGGAGGTGGTGGAGTCACAGTCCCTGGAGATGTTCAAGAAACATTTGGATATAGCACTTTGGAGCAGGATTTGATGGCCATGGTGGTGTTAGGTCAATGGTTGGACTTGATGGTCTTAGAAGTCTTTTTCCACTCAAAACAATTCTAGGATTGCAGAGAAAAAAACCCAAATAATGAAATTAGGTTGCACAAAGCTAGAAACAAGCTGTAGGGAAGTATTCCTTTTTCATTAGGTCACCTTTTTTGTTCTTATCAACACAGAAAGAAATACAGTGCACTATAATCTGACAAAAAGTTTAGCCTTGAGGGTAGAAGGAAATTCCTTACAGTATGTGAGTAAGGGAGGTGAAATAAACATGGAACAGGTTTCCCAGGGAAGTTGTAGATGCCTCTTCAATGAATTTGTTCAAGGCCAGGTTGGAGAGGGCCTTGAGCAACCTGGTTTAGTGGAAGGTGTCACAGAATTGACAGGCTGGACAGATGGTCAGAGTCCAACATGATGGCATTCATCAAGTCCAAGTGTTGGGTGAAGCACTTTGGCCACAACAACCCCAGGCAGAGCTACAGGCTGGGGGCAGAGTGGCTGGAGAGCTGCCAAACAGAGAGGGACGTGGGGGTGCTGATTGACATCCGCCTAAACATGAGCCAGCAGTGTGCCCAGGTGGCCAAGAAGGTCAAGAATAGTATGGCCAGCAGGAGCAGGGAAGTCATTGTGCCCCTGTACTCAGCACTGGTTAAGCCACACCTTGAGGACTGTGTCCAGTTCTGGGCCCCTCAGTTTAAGAAGGACATTGAGACACTTGAATGTGTCCAGAGAAGGGCAACGAGGCTGGGGAGAGGCCTTGAGCACAGCCCTGTGAGGAGAGGCTGAGGGAGCTGGGGTTGCTTAGCCTGGAGAAGAGGAGGCTCAGGGGAGACCTCATTGCTCTCTACAACTACCTGAAAGGAGGTTGTGGCCAGGAGGGGGTTGGTCTCTTCTCCCAGGCAACCAGCAGCAGAACAAGAGGACACAGTCTCAAGCTGTGCCAGGGGAAGTTTAGCTGGAAGTGAGGAGAAAGTTCTTCACTGGGAGAGTTGTTAGCTATTGGAATGTGCTGCCCAGG
>CM037635.1:5196223-5223362 GCA_015227895.2 Colaptes auratus | reverse complement strand
GACTCCACCACCTCCCTGGGCAGCACATTCCAATGCCTAACAATCTCTCTGGGAAGAACTTTCTCCTCACCTCCAGCCTAAACTTCCCTTGGCACAGCTTGTGTCCTCTTGTTCTCGTGCAAATCACTTCTACATCAGGTAAAGAAGATGCTATGTTGATTGCTTACAGGTTGTTACAGCCAAAGGAGACAGAGACAGGAACAAGGATAAAATAGAAGTTCTAAAGTTAAACAAAAAGGCAGAGAAAAGAGGGAAGATTGATTGCTGAAGTCACAAAAGGCAGAAAAATGAAGGGTGAAGTAAAAAGCCTATTAAATGGAATACGTCTGCCCTTTTAGGGCATTGATAAAGGCTGGGGATGTGCAGTGTAAAGGCAGAGACATATCTAACTAGGGTTGCAGCTGATGAAACAATAATTTATGGTTAGAGAATAAAAAGGACTATTTGGATGATGTGAGTATCATCTCTAGACTATCAGGTATTGGGAGGCTGGAGGGAGCACACATCACTAGATACATGAAGCAGGTGTCTGAAGACCATCCAGCTGTGAAAGACAAAAAGCCCCAACAACTCCTGTTTATTGCTTTGCTTGCTTCCCTACCTTCTCCTGCTTGCTTCCCTACCTTCTCCTGCTTGCTTTAAGGAAATCAGATGAAAAACTAAGTCGTGTTCTGTGTTCCCCATTATAATTGACAATAGGAGAAACAATACCTTAATTATGCCTCAGATTGAAGCCTAACAAGCATCTTCATTAACGGGCTAGAAATGAAACCCAAAGATTTAGAGGTGTTTGCTCTCCAAACACAGCCAAGCCAGGCTATGAGAGAGATTTGGGCAAGCACAATTAAAAGAATGAAAAATGATGGGGAAAACTTGGATAGTGACAGGACTAATCAGGAGAAGGATGGTTGTGCTCAGTGAGCAGGCTTCTTTATATGGTTATATTAACACACTGTAAATTGTCTCAGCCAGTGTGGTGGCCCAGCCTCAGAGTGGCTTCATGTTTCTTTCCTACCAGCTGCAGAGTCACAGTCATGAGGAAGCAGATGTGCATTCTCATCTACAGAGGGCATTGTACCATATCCACTGGAGCCCACAGAAAACAGCTAGATCATTCCCTCCTTGGCGAGTTCTCCCTCGCTTTTTTTTTGCCTGCCACTGTTCAATTCTGCACAGACCTGCTCTTTGCATCTCTGAAGCCTTTTGAACCTTTTTGAATCTGTCTCTGAATCTCTTTGAATCCTTCAGTCTTTTTTTAATCAGTCTTTGAATGGTCGAGGTTGGAAGGGACCTCTGGAAAATCGTTGAGTCCATCCTAGGCCAGCCCATGTGGATATTTAATCTTCAGTTACATTTTCCTTTCCTCAGATGTTCTCTTCAAGCCCCCTTACCCCATCAAATCATAGCATCATAGGATTGTTACGGGTGGAAGGGACCTCAAGGGTCATCTAGTTCAAAGCCTGCTGCCATGGGCAGGGACACCTCACACTACATCAGGTTGCTCACAGCCACATCCAGCCTGGCCTTAAAAACCTCCAGGCATGAGGCTTCCACCACCTCCCTGGGCAACCTGTGCCAGTGTCTCACCACCCTCATGGGGAAGAACTTCTTCCTAACATCCAATCTGAATCTACCCATTTCTATTTTCTTTCCATTCCCCCCAGTCCTATCATTACCTGACAGCCTAAAAGTCCCTCACCTGCTTCATCTTTCCCCTTTTTCCCCTCAAACCCACAGCACCTGGGCTCTGTTGGAGTCTCCTCCCACCCCAGGTGTGGCCACTTGACCCTCCCCACCCACTTCCCCTATTTAATCCCTCCCAGGAAGGGCAGCAGCCCTAAGCTGAGCCCATCTGGGCTGAGGATCCTCCTCTCATCACCGGTGAGTGCCCACGGTGCACACTGGGTGTTGGTGGTGGTGACAACAAAGGCCGGGGGGCCTGCTGGCCCCCCGGCTAGGTAGGGCATTTATTGCTGACTCCTCCAATATCCCCCACGGGTGCTGGCTGGGCCTCCTTATGAGGCTGAGCTCCTCTGTGTGGTATCTTGGCTGGTGAGGGTCTTGGCTCTTGGTAAAGAACTTCTTCCTAACATCCAATTTTGAATCATAGAATTAACAAGGTTGGAAAAGACCTCAGAGATCATCAAGTCCAAGCTGTCACCCAACACCTCGTGACTAACTAAACCATGGCTTCAAGTGCAGCCATTTCTGGTGTTTTTGCTATTCTCCCTAGTCCTATCACTCCCTAACACCCTAAAAAGTCCTTCACTAGCTTTCTTTCAGGCCCCCTTAAGATACTGAAGGGCCACAATAAAGCCTCCTTGGAGCCTAGGGAGGAACATGCAAACCCCAGAGTACAATTTACAAATACATAGTGTGGGATCTTTGATCAAAGCTCTTTTCCAGGAAGCCTATAATTTCATTCTGTAGAAAGCCAAACTGAATTTGCCTACTCTGGAGAGCAGTGTGTTGTAAGAAAAAATTGAATCAGACTTCTGCACTTGATGACAGGAATAGCTCTTCTCTACCTGATGTAGAAGTGATTTGTAATATATGTAATTACTACAGAACTATGGATGTGTAATATGGGACATCATATCCTTGGACACTTTCATTACAGCTTTTCCAGAGTCTCTCAAGTGTTTGGTCTGGAGAAGGCAGTCCATCACAGCTGTCTCTTTTACTCAGTGTCCCATCATCACTGAAGGAAACAGACTGTAATCAAATGAAAATGTCTACCCCCTTCTTGCCATCACTGGGGATAGTGGGGTGGTGGAGTAAACTCCTCACCTTGCTTGCTCTTAGAGACTCGTGAGGGAAAGCCCAATGTATGTGGAAAAGAGATGACCTTGTGAATCAGTTAGGCTTGCCTCTGATTTCCAGCTACACCAATGGTTTCCTGTGTGGCAACGTTTGTGAGGATGTCTTCCTCTGTGAAATGGCACTGATAGCTGCTCACCTTCCTCCTTCTCTGAGGAGGACATGGAAACACTCTCTGAGTCTTTGGTGTTACTGATAAAAGCAGCCACCCTGCAAGCCCGTGCAGTGGATTCTTCCACAGTGCTCTGCAGCTGACAGTGGTGCTCATAACCTCTCACTGTGCAATCAGCACTTCATTGAAGGGTGATGGAGCTGAGCATTGCCCATGGATACCCTTCTGCATAAGGAATTAAGGCTCTTCTACAATTTATGTTGGACATCAAGATGAAATTCTTCCCCATGAGGGTGATGGAGCACTGGAATGAGTTTCCCAGGGAGACTGCAGAAGTGTTCAAAGCCATGCTGGGGCCTTGATCAACTTGGCATCATAGTTTAGCTGATTAGATAGTGTTGGGTGTTGGACTTGATGATCTCAAAGGTCTTTTCCAACCTACTCCACTCCACGAAGGTGTCCCTGCCTGCAGCAGGGTGGTTGGAATTAGATGATCTTTAAGGCCCCTTCCAAACCCAAACCATTGCATGATTTGGACCTGTTTTGACCCCACAAAGCAGAAATGTGTGCATGTACAAACCTGTATTAGTGTGCATGCCTGTGCATGCATGGGAGAGATGAGGAGGAGCACGCCTCTCTCCCTTGGATTACTCCAGGGATTTGCTGGATGCTGTGGTGAAGTGATTGTGAATTTTCACATTTCAAAGCTGGGATTTACATGGTGACCTATGCAAATGGCTTTTGCTTGTCAGACCTCTGTGTCTTCATGTCTCCTTTCATCAGGGGGTAGGCCCTTTCTTTTCCCTTTTTACTTTCCCCTTTTGTTTTTGTTTTTGCCATTTCCCCTCTTTTATTTTTCCTTTCCTTCCTTTTTTATCACTTGACTTTTTTTTTCTACCCTTTCCCCCCCCCCCCCCCCCCCCCCAAGATTTTCCCTTCCCCCTTTCCTACAGCAGGCTTTTTAGCCAAAAATTCCTGAAAGCTGACTTAGGTATTTCTGACCTAGGTCCAAAAAAGTAATGTATTGGCTGAGCTCACCTTTAAGTTCTATTTTTTTTCCCCAGTCCTTGGAGGCCAGAAGTGAGCTGGCTTCCTGATGCAGGCTATTTCTCCTAGCAGTGCACCTTCTGCCTTGCTCTCAGGTGTGACTGATTTGGTGTGGTAGAGATTTGTTGCAGGAAAAGCCATCACTTCTTGGGTTTTATGAAGTTGGGCCAGTTGCACTGAAAATACCTCCCAGAGGGAATAACCCTCTTCTTCCTGAGCTCTTTCTGTCTGCTCTGAATTGCTCTCCTCCAGGAAACCATTGCTCCCAAGTTTTGAGGCTTCTGCATCTTCCAAGTGACTTCATTTTATTGGAAGGAGCAACTCCTTTACCTCACTCTGTTTCTAAGACTTGCCCTGTGACGTTCCTGCAGGCTGCTTGCACTTGTATATCATCACTGCCCTGCCTCAGGGGAGTTAGAATGGAATTAACAAGATTGGAAATAGACCTTTGTGATCATCCAGTCCAACCTATCACCCAACATCATCTGATCAACTAAGCCATGGCACCAAGTGCCTCATCCAGTCTCTTTTAATCCAATACAATAAACCAGGTTGGAAGAGACCTTCAAGATCATTGCAGCCAACCTATCAACCAATCCAACCCACCCAAACAACTAGATCATGGCACCAAGCACCCCAGCAAGTCTCCTCCTGAACACCTCCAATGA
Organism: Colaptes auratus; assembly: GCA_015227895.2. Lineage (NCBI taxonomy): Eukaryota > Metazoa > Chordata > Aves > Piciformes > Picidae > Colaptes > Colaptes auratus. The sequence goes on along the minus strand of CM037635.1, from coordinate 5,218,715 downwards.
TGGTGACTCCACCACCTCCCTGGGCAGCCCATTCCAATGGGCAATCACTCTCTCTGTGTAGAACTTCTTCCTAACATCCAGTCTAAACCTCCCCTGGTGCAGCCTGAGACTGTGTCCTCTTGTTCTGGTGCTGGCTGCCTGGGAGAAGAGACCAACCTCTGCCTGTCTACAACCTCCCTTCAGGTAGTTGTAGGGAGCAATAAGGCATCTCCCCTGAGCCTCCTCTTCTCCAGGCTAAGCAACCCCAGCTCCCTCAGCTCTCCTCATAGGGCTTGTGTTCCAAACCCCTCACCAACCTTGTTGCCTCCAGTGATGGTGACCCCACCATCAGTTCTCTGATGCTATTTCATCCTGCTTTGCATCAGTATAGAACCACAGGATAGTTTTGGTTGGAAAAGACCTCTGAGATCATCAAGTCCAGCCATCAACCTAGCACCACCATGGCCATTAAACTACAGCCCTAAGTGCAGTCTCCAAATGTCTCCAGGGGCTGTGACTCCACCACCTCCCTGGGCAGCCCATTCCAATGCCTGACCACTCTTGCAGGAAAGAATTTTTTCCTGATATCCAACCTAAACCTCCCCTGATGCAATTCCAGGCCATTTCCTCTCATCCTATCACCAGATACTAGGGAAAAGAGGCTGACACCCGCCCCCCACTTCACTCCAACCTCCTTTCAGGGAGTTGTAGAGGGCAATGAATGTGCTTCCCAGTACGGACTGGGTTTGTGTCTCAAAGCAATCACAACATCCAAGAATTGTAGGGGTTGGAAAGGACATCTGGGGATCACTGAGTCCCCCCACCACCATCACCACAGCAGGTTCACCTAGGGTGCAACAGCTTCAGAGGAAAGAAGAACCTGCTCAAGTCATGCTGCCAAAGTAAGTAGACTTTTTTTTCCAACTAAAGAAAAAAAGAGGGGAAAAAAGTCAAAACAAAAAGAACTGCAAACCCAAAACACCTTTGAGGAGCACATCAGGCACCCAACACTCTGAATTGCCTTAGGAGGACTACAATTTCACAGGAGAATGGAGTAACACCCTGACTACTGCTTGAAGCTTCTTTCAGCAGGGGAGGGAAGCATCGCTTGTGGTTCCATCAGAAGTGATAATGGGAAAGCACACGTCACAGCTTCAGTCCTGTTGGGACCAAAATCTTGTGACTGAGCTCTGCCTCCTGATGACACAAACCAGGCTCTAAGCAGCTCCCTTTACACAAACCTGTTCAGTCTGGTGAAATTATTGCATCCTTGAATTTTCTCACAACTCTCCATGTTGGCAGATATCTTTTCCTGCTCAAATCTGCCTTCTTTCAGCCTTTCCCCACCACATGCATACCCTCCTCTTCCTTCCTCCTCCTTTCCTGTGGCAATCCTAGCTTCTTGCTTGCCATTAGAATCACAGCAGCCCTTCTATCCCATCCACTTTGTGTTTTTCCTGCATCACTGCATCTCAGATCTCTATGGCAATGCATTTCAAACTGTTTTTCCCACTTCTGCCTGCTTCCTTAGTATCTGCTTTTCCAGATACCATTGCCTGGGGAGGGGTTTGGAGCACAGCCCTGTGAGGAGAGGCTGAGGGAGCTAGGGTTGCTTAGCCTGGAGAAGAGGAGGCTCAGGGAGACCTTCTTGCTGTCTACAACTACCTGAAGGGAGGTTGTAGCCAGGTGGGGGTGGGTCTCTTCTCCCAGGGGAGGTTTAGGCTGGGTGTTAGGAACAAATTCTTCCCAGAAAGAGAGATTGGCTGTTGGAATGTGCTGCCCAGGGAGGTGGTGGAGTCACCATCACTGGAAGTGTTTAAGAGGAGACTGGATGAGGCACTGGGTGCCATGGTTTGGTTGATAAGATAGTGATGGATGATGGGTTGGACTTGATGATCTCGAAGATCTTTTCCAACCTGGTCTGGTCTATTCCTATTCCATTCCATCACTTCAATTCACTGTGACAAAGGTAAAAAAAGGAAGGAATCCTTCTTCACACTCCTCTCCCATGCTCCTCAGATGCATTCCTTTGATTTTGCCCTCTCTAACTCTGAGTCTTCAGGGCACTGATGATCCTAATAAAGAAAAATAGAAAACCAACCAACCAAACCCCCAAACAAACAAAAAAATACCCTAGAAGAACCCACACCAAACTAAACAAACCCTGAAACAGCAGCAAAACTTCCACTTTCTGAACTTCTACTTAGGAGAAAATATTATTAATTTTTAAAAAATATGGCTTTCACTTTATAAAATCAAAGGGGTTGGAAGAAGCCTTTGGAGATTGATCCCAACCCCCTGCCAAAGCAGGATCACCCAGGGCAGGTCACACAGGAATATGTCAAAGGAGCCATTGGAGAAGGAGCCTCCACAATCTCTCTGGGCAGCCTGCTCCATGGCTCCAGCACCCTCACCACAAAGTAGTTTTTCCTCAAGTTGAGGTGTAACTGTCTTCCAGTTTGTGTTCCTTGCCCCTTACCCTATCACAGGGAAGCAGTGAAAGAGACTGGCTCCATCTGCTTGACACTCTGAAGGTATTTGCAAACATTAGTAAGATGCCTCTCAGCCTTCTCCTCTTCAGGCTAAACAGCCCAGATCTCTCAGCCTCTCCTCAGACAGATGCTCACATTCCTTCAGCAGCCTCATAGCCTCTCTGGGCTCTCTCAGTACAATACAATACACCACCAGGTTGGAAGAGACCTTCAAGATCATCACGTCCAACCCATCAACCAATCCAACCCACCTAATACAATACAATCCAATCCAACCCACCTAAACAACTAAACCATGGCACCAAGCACCCCATCAAGCCTCTTCCTGAACACCTGCAGTAGTTCCCTGTGGGAAGCCCAGAACTGGACACACTACTCCAGATGTGATCTCACCAGGGCAGAGTAGAGAGGCCGGAGAACCTCCCTTGACCTGCTGGCCACACTCCTCTTAATGCACCCTAAGACACCAGTGATCTTCTTGATCATGGGGACACATTGCTGTCCCATGGATAACTTATTGTCCACCACAGAGCTTGAGCACAAAAGTAAATGCAATCCAGCACTTGGCAGAGATCCCCACTATGCAATTGTACAGCTCTGTGTTATAACACACAGTGTCACTGGGAGTGGGGTTGTACCTACTGTACGACCTGCACTGCAGATGGATGCATTGCGTGAAAGGATGGGGAAGCTGCTTTTTCTCATTCAGAGATCTGAACTGTGCCCTAAGGCCTCGGTTCCTACTCCAGCAGATGTGTAGGCCACTGCCAAAGAGCTCTGGGTTGGGTGGCTTGTTGCTTTGTGCCATATACCAGCTGCTGTGCCTGCACAAAAAGTAGCTGGAATCTTTTGCTCTCTCTTGATGCCCCTGAAGTAATTCTCCCTTTATGTTAACTGTGTTTGGTTGCTAATTCTCAACCACTGGTGAGCTTTGCAAAACACAGCTGTTAAAAAAGAAACCAAAGCAGAAGGTGGTAGCTGAGTCAAATGGGAAGTGGTGAAGAGCAAGCAAATATGACATGTGTCCTGCTATCATAGGATCATGGAATTGTTCTGGCTAGAAAAGACCTCTAAGGTCATAGAGTCCAACCTTCAACCTGACACCACCATGGCCATTAAACCATGTCACAAAGTGCCATGTCCATGAGTTTGTTGAACAGCTCCAGGGATGGTGACTCCACCACCTCCTTGGGCAGCCTGTTCCAGCGTGTGACCACTCCTTCAGCACAGAAATATTTCCTAATATCCAAACTAAACCTCCCGTGGCACAACTTGAGGCCACTTCCTCTCATTCTATCACTTGATACTAGGGAGAACAGACTGACCTCCACCTCACTCCCACCTCCTTTCAGGGAGTTGTAGAGAGCAAGGAGATCTCCCCTCAGCCTCCTCTTCTCAAGGCTAAACAACCCCCATTCACAGAATCACACAGAAGCACAGAATCCCCAAGGTTGGAAGAGACCTCAAAGATCATCAAGTCCAACCTGTCACCACAGACCTCATGACTAAACCATGGCACCAAGTGCCACATCCAGTCCCCTCTTGAACACCTCCAGGGATGGTGACTCCACCACCTCCCTGGGCAGCACATTTCAGTGGCTAACAACTCTCTCTGGGAAGAACTTTCTCCTCACCTCCAGCCTAAACCTCCCCTGGCACAGCTTGAGATTCCCTCAACTGCTCCTTATTTTCTTGTCCCTTGACCTGCTTTATTGCCCTTTTCTGGGTATGCCACACCACCTCAATGCCTTTCCTCTAGTGAGGGGCCCACAAACTTATTCAGCTCTCTGCATTACAACTGAAAACAGTAAGCATAGGGTTTTTTTCTTGTAGCTCAAAATAAGTCCTTCACCTCCTGCAGATGTCTTCTGGAGTAGAGCTACAACTCCTCCTCTATTAATGCAGATTTGCTATCTGCCTTCATCAACAGGTTGCAAAATCCTGAAGGTAAACTCACTTTTCCTCCCTCCTGCCCACAGACCTAGGTGATCCTGGAGGGGGGGGTGGAATTTAGATTGGCAACTGCTTTCCAAGATGTTTCCTATTATTTTCCTTATCTTCCTGTAAATGTATTCAGAGCAAATGTTTAATAGGCTGCAGATAATGTAGTTACTGATAATGGATCCTCGCTGCTAGGAGACGTGCAGTGATTTACCTTCATCAAATTAAATCAGAACAGGTGTTGCCAGCTCAATTCTGAATCAGAAGGTGAGCAGGTGCCACCAAGTTGCATCTGTCAGTGGGAGGAAACAAATCTAGGCCAGGGAGTTGGTGAATGAGATGATTTTTAATTTGCTGCACAACCTAAGTAATCAGAAGCAGCTTTCCAAGGGCTCTCCTGCACAGGCCTCTTCTACCCAGTTAAGGAGCAGTGGCAGAGGATCACTGTAAGAAAACAATATTTGGATTAGAGTGTGCTGTAAATATTGTCTCTGCTACTTGAGGCATTGTCTTTGTCTTTGTCAGGGATTTGTGCATGTAGATACAATCTAGGATTCCATGGCTCTGTGATGTGCTCCACAGTGAATGGCCTCATTTTGGAAAGGCTGGGGAGAGGCCCCTGGGGGAGAGAAGGGAGAAGTTGATGATGCACTGCAGTGAGTACAGCCTTGGTAGAATAGAATAGAATTAACCAGGTTGGGAGAGACCTTCAAGAGCATCGCATCCAACCCATCATCCAACACCATCTAATCAATTGAATCATGGCACCAAGCACCCTACCAAAACTCCTCCTAAACACTTCCACTGATGGTGACTCCACCACCTCCCCAGACAGCCAATTCCAATGGGAAATCACTCTCTGTGTAGAATTTCTTCCTAACCTCCAGCCTAAACCTCTCCTGGTGCAGCTTGAGACTGTGTCCTCTCTTGTTCTGGTGCTGGTTGCCTGGGAGAAGAGACCAACCCTGACCTGGCTACAACCTCTCTGCAGGTAGTTGTAGAGAGCAATAAGGTCTCCCCTGAGCCTCCTCTTCTCCAGGCTAAGCAACCCCAGCTCCCTCAGCCTCTCCTCACAGGGCTGTGCTCCAAACCCCTCACCAACTTCGTTGCCCTTCTCTGGACACGTTCCAGCAAGTCAACCTCCTTCCTGAACTGAGGGGCCCAGAACTGGACACAGGACTCAAGGTGTGGCCTAACCAGTGCAGTGTACAGGGGCAGAATGACCTCCCTGCTCCTGCTGGCCACACTGCTCCTGGTACAACTTAGAGAATGGTTGGACTGGAACCATTCCGTGCTCCATAGTGGTGAGCGTGAGTCCCTTTGTACCCTGAAAGCTGCCTCCCATGAGAACAAAACATCACTGCAGAAGGTTTATTAGGAATGCTCTGACCCTGCACTGCAGTGTAGGGGTGGAGACAACATGAGATCCCCACTTCAAGAGGGACAGGGAAATGCTAGTGAGAGTCCAGTGGAGGACTATGAAGATGATGAAGGTACTGGAGGGAAGGCTGAGCACCTGGATCTGTTTAGCCTGGAGAATAAAAGGCTGAGAGGGGATCTGATTAATGTCCACAAATACCTTAAGGGGGGTGTCAAGAAGATGGGGTCAGTCTCCTCTCACTGGTGCATTGTGATAAAATGAGGGGCAATGGACACAAACTGATGCAAAGGAAGTCCCACCTCAATCTGAGGAAAAGAATTCTTTGCTGTGAGGGTGCAGGAGCATCCTAAAACGCTGCTGAGAGAGGTGGTGGAGTCTTCTTCTCTGGAGAATCTCCAAACCTGCCTAGGCATGTTCCGGTGTGTCCTGCCCTAGGTGATCCTGCTTTGGCAGGGGAGTTGGACTCACTGATCTCCAGAGATCCCTTCCAACCTTTACCATCCACGATTTCAGGGCTGGATGTGAAATGAGACCCATGCTCCTTCCGTGTAAGAATACCCTGGGCCCCTCCTTTAGTAGCGATCCGAATATCTGTATCTGATTCTCCATATTTGGCTGTAGTCAGTGGGTTTTTTGCAAGAGTGGATTAGATCCTCTCCCTGCTGCATGTAAAAGCATTTTTGACTAAGTCATTTTCGACCAAGCAGCGCTCAGGCAGGGCAGTAAATCACACAAACAACGTTAATCACTCTTCGGTCATGTTTAATGGCCTTAAATTGCCTTAGAAATTGCTTTACCTAATTTTATTTCACTGGGGCTCCACCAGGGGTCCAGCTGCACATAACCACTCTCAGACTCGAGGCTGAGTTGCTGCAAAATACCTTGGTGGAAGGTAAGGCAGATCCCTCAGTTCGTAGAAATTGGTGCAGCCCTGCTGATGTCTGTGATGTTATGGTGATTGATACCAGCAGGGCCATAATCCAGCTAAAAGTAAATGGGCTGCAGTTTTAAATGCTTGCTGTTAATGGGTCCCATGATAAATCAATGGCTGGCTTGTTAGTTTCTCCTTAAAATGGACTCAGAAGTTACATTAGTGGAAAGGAAAACAACCAACAATCCAAAGCAAACAAAAAAACCACCCCTACAAAAGCACGAGACAAAAGTCAGGTTAGCAGAGCAGTGGCCAGCAGAGGTAACCCTGCAGCCAATGTGGTTCACATTTGCATTTAAACACAAGGGCCTGATTTCTTGCTGTTGCAGCTGGCCAAGGGCAAATCCTGCCTGGCAAACCTGGTGGCCTTCTATGACAAGGTCACAACATCAATAGATGAAGGCTGAGCGACTGACACCATTTACCTGGACCTGAGCAAAGCCTTCCACACTGTCCCACACCACAGCCTGGTCCCCAAGCTGGTGCAGAATGGGTTTGATGGGTGGACCATGCAGTAGATAAAGAGCTAGCTTGATGGCTGCACCCAAAGAGTGGCTGTCAATGGGACCATGCCCAAGTGAAAGCCAGGGACAAGTGGAGTCCCTCTGGGATCAGTCCTGGGACCAGGCTTGTTCAACATCTTGGTGGGTGACAGGGACAGTGGCATTGAGTGCACCCTCAGCAGGTTTGCTGATGACACCAAGCTGTGTGGTGCAGCAGACAGGCTGGAGGGAAGGGATCCATCCAGAGGGACCTGGACAGGCTGGAGAGGTGAGCCCATGACAACCTCATGAGGTTCAACAAGACCAAGTGCAAGGTCCTGCAGCTGGGTCGGGGGAATCCCAAGCACTGATATAGGCTGGGGGGTTGGAACTAGATGATCCTTGAGGTCCCTTCCACCCTAACAATTATATGATTCTATGACTATGCCAGCACAAGATAGCTCTAAAACAAAACCTCACTCCTAGACCAGCACAGCTGCTGTTCTGATTGCCCCAAGCTGATGTTATAACCTTCTGTGACTGGGATCAGACTTGCACATCTCTGGGCCCTGCAAATAACTTCATTACTGCTTTTCAGCCATTTTAATGCAAGTCAAGAAACAAAAGGCCTTGGGTGCTCTTCCAGTGGAACTCAAACAAGAGAAAGTTACTGTGGCCAAGAAGGCCAAAGGCACCCTGGTGTGCCTTAAGAAGAGTGTGGCAAGCAGGTTGAGGGAGGTTCTCCTCTCCCTATTCCCTGCCCTGGTGAAGCCACATCTGGAATACTGTGTTCGGTACTGGGCTCCCCGGTTCAAGAAGGGTAGGAGCTTGCTGCAGAGAGTACAGAAAAGGGCTGCAAAGACACTGAGGGGACTGGAACATCTCTCTGATGAAGAAAGACTGAGAGAATTGGGGGCTTTTATTCTGAAAAAGAGCAGACTGAGAGGGGATCTCATCAGTGCTTCTCAGTACTTAAAGGGTGGGTGTCAGGAGCATGGGACCAGTCCTTCTTCAGTGGTGCCCAGTGACAGGACAAGTGGGAATGGGCACAAGTTTGAGCACAAGTAGTTCAATGGAAACATGGGGAGGAGGGCACACAAACTTGAACAGAAGGAGTTCCATCTCAAGCTGAGGAGGAACTCTCTTAATTTAGGGTGCTGGATCACTGGACCAGGCCACCAAGAGATAGAATCTCCATCCCTGAACACATTCAAACCCACCTGGGCGTGTTCCTGGGTGGCTTTCTTTAGGTGACTCTACCTTGGCAGGGGGTTTGAGCTCAAGGTCTGCAGAGGTCCCTTCCACCCCTGCCACTCTGTGATTGTGTGGTGGAAATGAGCTTCCTCACCCTGTCAGGGTTTTCAAGAATTCCAGTATTTTTCCTATACTCTTGAACATGTCCAGAGAAGGGCAACGAGGCTGGGGAAAGGCCTTGAGCACAGCCCTGTGAAGAGAGGCTGAGGGAGCTGGGGTTGCTTAGCCTGGAGAAGAGGAGGCTCTGGGGAGGCCTTACTGCTGTCTACAACTGCCTTGAAGGGTGGTTGTAGCCAGGAGGGGGTTGGTCTCTTCTCCCAGTCAGCCAGAACCAGAAGAAGAGGACACAGTCTCAAGCTGTGCCAGGGGAAGTTTAGGCTGGAGGTGAGGAGAAAGTTCTTCCCTGAGAGAGTTGTTAGCCCGTGGAATGTGCTGCCCAGGGAGGTGATGGAGTCACCATCATTGGAGGTGTTCAGGAGGGGTCTGGACGTGGCTCTTGGTGCCATGGTTCTAGTAGCCATGAGGTGTTGGGTGCCAGGTTGGGCTTGATGATCTTTGAGGTCTCTTCCAACCTTACTGATTCTATGATTCTATATAGGCTTCTGTCCAGTTGAATAAGCCAGCACTGGGCAATGGAAATGAAGGAAGTGTGGGGGGGTTAATCTCATTTTTAAATGAATCCTTTAATCTTTTATTATTTTTTCCCAGGGACCAAGATGATTTATAAAGCCTCCGAGTGATTTATATTCCGTTTGCATGATTTAGTGTCCTCAGCGAATGCAGTTTAGCTGAAAATGGCTTAATGACAAATGGTTTCTTTATAGCATAGATAGAGCTTAATCCATGTTTTCAAAAATCTTTCTGATTAAAGCCTTATAAGGGCTGAGGCCGAGGCAGTGGCTGTTGCCAAGGTGTCTGCTGGAAATGCAGCTCCCAAGGAACAACCTCAAGGCTTTGCGTCGTGACAGACGAAATCGAGTTGCTTTCTGAAATACAGGGGGTGAGACAACTCGGTGTAGCTCCAGCTCACCCAGCAAGATCTGAAGGGAAGAGCAAGGAACTGAAACCAACCTGATTGAATAATTAAGAGAAACTCCAGAGAAGGCCAGATCACCTGTGATCTTACACGAAGACAGACAACTGCCCTTTGATCCTAGCTGCTCAAAGGCTGTGTATTTGGCTCTGAGGTGAGGATGTTGAGATCCTGTCAGAAGACACAGACTCACTGGGGTTGTTTAGCCTGGAGAGGAGGAGGCTCAGGGGAGACCTTCTTGCTCTCCACAACTACCTGAAGGGAGGTTGTAGCCAGGAGGGGGTTGGTCTCTTCTCCCAGGCAACCAGCACCAGCAATACAATACAATAATACAATAAACCATGTTGGAAGAGACCTTCAAGATCATCACATCCAATCTATCAACCAATCCAACCCACCTAAACAATGAGACCATGGCACCAAGCACCCCATCAAGTCTCCTCTTGAACACCTCCAGTGATGGTGACTCCACCACCTCCCTGGGCAGCACATTCCAATGGGCAATCACTCTCTGTGTGTAGAACTTCTTCCTAACATCCAGCCTAAACCTTCCCTGGTACAGCTTGAGACTGTGTCCTCTTGTTCTGGTGCTGGCTGCCTGGGAGAAGAGACCAACCTCCGCCTGTCCACAACTTCCCAGAACAAGAGGACACAGTCTCAAGCTGAGCCAGGGAAGTTTAGGCTGGAGGTGAGGAGAAAGTTCTTCCCAGCAAGAGAGATTGGCCATTGGAATGTGATGCCCAGGATTGGCCATGTGGAGTCACCATGGAGGTGGTTGGTCATGTGATCATGTCTGATGGGTGTCAAAAGTCTGGTTGGGTGTTGATAGGTTGCTCTGAGGTGTTGGGTGATAGGTTGGACTTGATGATCTTGAAGGTCTTTTCCAACCTTGTTGATTGTATGATAAGTCTGCTTGTATGATAAGAATGTCACAATGTTGGGCACTGGAAGGGACCTTGAAAGAGATCATCTAGTCCAATTCCCTAAAAAGACCAGTTTTGAGGAATAAATAGATAAGTCCTGGAGTGGGTGTCCTGTAGGATTATCCTGTCTGTGACAAAGTGAGGCAGGAAAAGCTGGAGTTTGGACAAGTCCAAGAGGAATTTCTTTAAGGGTGCTGGAGCAGGCAGCCCTGAGAGGTGCTGGAGTCTCCATCTGTGGAGACATTCAAAACTCACCTGGACATGTTCCTGTGTGACCTTATCTAGACGACCCTTCTTTGGCAGGGAGGTTGGACTCATTCTCCAGAGGCCCCTTCCAACCCCTGCCATTGTTATGCTTCTGTGAGACAGTATCAAGTCTGTTAACTATGTGGATTTTCTGTTGTGGTGGTGCAAATCATTACACAGGGTTACAAGTGGTGAAGAGAGGCCTGGGCTTGTGTTCACACTGCTTTCTAGTCTCATCCCCTTTAGCAGCTGCACATGGGTAACTCGGTGCACAGGAAGAGAGACTCAGAGTCAGATGGTAGAATGACATTTGCCAGGTTAGACATCTGAGATGCTTTTGTGTGGACAGGTTGGACTTGATGATCCTTGGGGTCTCTTCCAACCTTGGTTATACTGTGATACTGTGGATGTGCAGGAGAGGGGCAGTCAGGTACCAAAGTGGATTTTCCATGCAGAACAGAAGAAGCAACAAATAGGAGGGAACATATAGAATCATAGAATTATTTTGGGTGGAAAAGACCCCTAAAAATTATCATGTCCAACCATCAGCCTAACACCACCGTGGCCAGTAAGCCACATCCATATGTCAAAGAAGGAATTGTCTTCTAAAATGGCTAGTGAAACAATGGCAAATTGTGGCCTTCCAGTATCTGAAGGGGGCCTACAGGGAGGCTGGGGAGGGACTTCTCAGGCTATCAGGTAGTGATAGGGCTAGGGGGAATGGAATGAAGCTGGAGGTGGGGAGATTCAGGCTGGAGGTGAGGAGGAAGTTCTTCACATGAGAGTGGTGAAGCCCTGGATGGGTTATCCAGGGAGGTGGTTGAGGCACCGTCCCTGGAGGTGTTTAAGAGCAGCCTGGATGAGGCTCTGGCCAGCCTGATCGAGTGTGGGGTGTCCCTGCCCCTGGCAGGGGGGTTGGAAGTAGATGATCCTTGTGGTCCCTTCCAACCCTAACTGATGCTATGATACTAATAATTAAAAAGAAACAAGAGATATTTCACCTTGGCATGCAATATAGAGGCTCCAGTTCAGCTAAATGCCTTAAAGTCCATGTTTGATCATCTCTGAGCATGCTTAGATGCTGTTCTCAGTGAAGATCTTAGAATGGATTGGATTGGATGGGACCTTAAAGATCATCTAGTTCAAACCCCCACTGCCTTGGGCAGGAGCACCTCCCACTAGACCAGGTTGCTCAGTGCCTCATCCAACCTGTCTTTGAACACCTCCAGGGAGGGGGTATCCACAACCTCCCTGGGCAACAGATCCAAGTGTCCCACTGCCCTCACTATAAAGAATTTCTTCTTAATGTCCAGTCTAAATGTCCTGTCCTCAAGCTTCAGTCCTGTCCCCTCTCATCCTATTACTGCCAGCCTCTGTAAAAGTCTCTCCCCAGCCTTCCTGTAGCCCCCTTCAGGCACTGAAATGCTGCTATAAGATCTTCCCTGAGCCTTCTCTTCTCCAGGCTGAAGAGATGAACGTACCTGCTTCGGTGTTGTCCTGAGGAGAGGTTTAGATGATGAAGCAAATGGTGAGATTGTTACCCCTCAGGCAGCAGAGCTTCCATTCCCTTTTCACCTTCTTTTTCAGCAGCCTGTTTGTTTTCCTTGAGCCCTGGCTTGAATTCCTGTGTTTTGGCAATAACAGGCTTGACCATTGCTCGGGTTTTCTCCCCCACCACTGCCACCTCTGAAGCTAAGTCTCTTTCTTGTTTTTGTACTTTCTGTGTTTTGGAAGTGGGGGAGTGGAGGAGTTGCTGATAGAGGTAGTAAGTAATGGTGACTAAATGTGTCTGCTTGGTTGACTTTAAGGAAGCATGCCACAAATGCTGAAGGGAACCAAATGGATGATTTGTTATTCTTGGGGTGGGAGAATTCTCCACTTGAAGCAATGCCCCCAAAGACCCATCTGGAATGTTAGTTAGATGAAAGCCAAGGAACCCCCCACAAGTGTGTCAGCAGAGAAAACCTCCTCACAGCGAGGGCCTTGGAAAATTTAGAGCTGAAAAATAATATTCTTGAAAAAAAATAAAAAGAGAGACAATTCTCCTAAGAAAACATAAAGCAAGGAAATTAAAAGCACAACAGGGACTGGTTGTGAAGGGTCTGTCAAGCTCAATGCTGTGAACACAAAACACTGACTTTTTTTTTTCCCCACTGTGCTAATTCAGATGTAGAATGAGAGGAAATAGCCTGAAATTGTGCCAGGGGAGTTTGAGGTTGGCTATTAGGAAAAATTTCTTTGCTTAAAGAGTTGCCAGGCGTTGGAACAGGCTGCCCAGGGAGCTGCTGGAGTCACCATCCCTGGAGTCGTTCAAGAAACGTGTGGAGATGGCACTTAGGGATATGGTATGATGGCCGTGGTGGTCCTAGGCTGAAGGCTGCACTCAATGATCATAGAATCAATGAGGTTGGAAAAAGACCTCAAAGATAATCAAGTCCAACTTATTACCCAACACCTCCTGACTACCTGAACCATGGCTTCAAGTGCCACGTCCAGTCCCCTCTTGAACACCTCCAGGGGTGGTGACTCCACCACCTCCCTGGGCAGCACATTCCAATGGCTAACAACTCTCTCTGTGAAGAAATTTCTCCTCACCTCCAGCCTAAACTTCCCCTGGCACAGCTTGAGACTGTGTCCTCTTGTTCTGGTGCTGGTTGCTAGAGAGAAGAGACCAACCCCCACCTGGCTACAACCTCCCTTCAGGTAGTTGTAGAGAGCAAGAAGGTCTCCCCTCAGCCTCCTCTTCTCCAGGCTAAGCAACCCCAGCTCCCTCAGCCTCTCCTCACAGGGCTGTGCTCAAGGCCTCTCCCCAGCCTCGTTGCCCTTCTCTGGATGTGCTCAAGTGTCTCAATATCCCTCTTAAATTGAGGGATAACTTAGTCAATGCTATTCAGTTTTCTCATGCTTTAATACTGAATTCTATGCTTCTCAAGGAGACCAGCTTCTTGTATAATATTAAAACAGACTGTAAGCTAGGAAATTCCTGGCTTTCAGATCTAATATAGTCAAGGTACCAAGTCCAGGGAGAAAAATCATTCAGCACTGGCAGAAGGTTAAGCACTGAATTTACACACTGCATGTCCTTAGCATGTACTCTTAGAGGTCTTTTCAAACCAAAACAGCTCTGTGATTATGTGTGACAGGCAGATTCTTTTCAGGCAGCATTAAGTTTCACTCAGCAGATGCGCCACAAGGAGGATGGCTCTGGATCTGGACACACGCCTGACACTGAGCAGTGAGCTGACATCATCGATCCGTTCGCTGGGAGTCACGAACAAGGCTTCAGGTTGCAGGGATGTCTTGTTATGGACCAAATTGAATCAGTTGACAGAACATTTGCAGTGCCTGCTCTCCGCTTGCACTGATCAGATGACTCATCTGGACCCCTGGAATTTGCCATGTAACAAATCCTTGTGTAGTTACAAAGCTCAGACTACCGCGAACAGAGGAGGGTCTGTGTGTACTACGCCTTGCAAGATAATGCTTTAGTAACTCAGAGTGATTGACAGAGAATTATTTAGGTTGGAAAAGAACTTCAAGTCCAACTATCAACTCTACAAAGTCCACCACTGAGCTATGTCTCCAAATATTACAACTCTATGGCTTTTAAACCTCCAGGGATGGGATGGGATAGAATAGAGAGGGATGGGATGGAATAGAGAGGGATGGGATGGAATAGAGAGGGATGGGATGGAATAGAGAGGGATGGGATGGAATAGAGAGGGATGGAATGGAATGGAATGGAATGGAATGGAATGGAATGGAATGGAATGGAATGGAATTAACCAGGTTGGAAAAGACTTCAGAGATCATCAAGTCCAACCTATCACCCAACAGCATCTGATCAACTAAGCCATGGCTCCAAGTGCCACCTCCAATCCCTTTTGGAACACCTCCAGTGATGGTGACTCCACCACCTCCCTGGGCAGCACATTCCAATGGCTAACAATAAGTTTGCCCTCTGGAAGTCCAAAGTGAGGGTTCTGTTAGTGTTCCTCCCTATCTCCTTGAATATTGAAATCTTCACTATCTCATGATCACTGCAGTGGGCAGAGACACCTCCAGGTTGCTCAAGGCCCCAACTAGCCTGGCCTTGAACAGCTTCAGGGAGAGAACATCCACGACCTCTCTGGGCAACCTGTTCCAGTGTCTCACCACCCTCACTGTAAACTGTTCCAGCAGTTCACCACCCTCCCTTCCTAATATCCAGTCTCTATCTACCCTCTTCCAGCTTCAGTCCATTCCTTCTCATCCTATCACTACAAGCTCTTGTAAAAAGTCCTTCCCCATCTTTCTTGTATGTCCTTTCCAGTTACTGGAAGGCTGTTATAAGGTCTCCCTGGAGTCTTCTCCAAGCTGAGGAGCCCCATGTCTTGCAGCCTGTCCCCATAGAGGGGGAACTCCCACCCTCTAATCAATTCTGTGGTCCTTCTCTGGACCCACTCCACCAGTTTGATGTCCTTGTAGTACAAAAACTGCCTTCAGTAGAAAATGATGATGTCTGTTCAACAACTTCCCAGCTGATCCAAACACAAGGGTTTAATCTGGTTTCTTATGCAGTTGGTTTTGGTTCTTTGGGTTTTGCTGTTGTTGTTGCTTTTGACATGAATTAAACTTGGCACATCTTCATCTGTAGAACCTGAGAATCGATCAGAGGGGTTTTTTTAACTAAAATTTGGATGTATTTGGGTAGTAGATGTCTTGGGAAATGTCAGAGTGCTTACAGAAATGTGTTGGTGTTCAGTGAAATGAGCCACTGCTCTGCCAAATCTGTGAAGGAGCAACACCTCAGCATGAGCTTAGGTGTATCATAGAACCATACAATTGTCTTGGCTGGAAAAGAGCTCAAAGATCATTGAGTCCAACCAGCAGCCTAACACCACCATGGCCATTAAACCATGTCCCACAGTGTTTTGTCATTGTTTTGACATAAAACCTGTGAATAAGCCGACTATTAGGCATTAAAGAATCCTGGAGAACTTTAATCACAGAGATCTTGTAACAGATGGTCTGGGCAAAACTCTAACTCATGTCTGATTCTCATCTGCTTGTGTAACTCGGCAGTGCTGTCTTGGCTTTGCTAAGACAACAGAAGTTAGCATCAAAAGGCTTCTCTGGTTGGGCTTGCCTGTGTGGTCCCCCCTTCTTTTAACTGGGTGTGCTATTCCTCTTTCTTTCCTCCTCTGCAAACAGAAAGCAGCTTCCAGCATCCTCATTTACAGGTGATGGGAAGTGAGTGTGTCTTCTGAAGGTCTCCTTATTCCCTGTGGTAGAGTCATCACCCTTAATTTTCTACCTAAGGTGGGAAACTGGACTGGAAGAAGTGACACACAAAGGCATAATCACTTGATCTTAAAGCAAGCTGGTTGTCTTTATAAGCCAGCAGGAAAATAAAGGGCTGAAGTGAATGTCAACTGGTAGTAAATCACCTTGTTAGCATTTTAATGCTCACTCATCCTGGCATATACAATCCAGCAAGTTGCAGAGCAGGGCACAGTCAGCCCTCATATCTCAGCTACTGCTTCTGAACAACTGTCACTCATAGGAAACTACTCACCTGCTTCTGACTCTGCTAGAGCATCCAAGATGCACAATTAATTACAGGGTAATCATTACAGTTACTCGGGTACTACAGCTGATAACAGAGCTTGATTTCTCAATAGCTGCTACTTCTCTGATCTGTTGGTACCCAACTACATCACTGAGAGGCCTACTGGAGATAAAGCAACCTGCAAACAACTTAGCACTAAACCATCACTTAGCCTTAACAGTGTAGCCTTCTGAGGCTTAGGTAGAAGTCTGGTGTCATCTGGTATTTTCTGCCCTTGTAGGAGTTCTTAGGGAGTCATGCCAACACCTCCCAGGAGACAAAGTAGTTTGGAGGCATTACCTACAACCTGGCTTAGACTTGCTTCACTGCACTGAGGGAGCTAACCCTTTCATGAGTACATACTAGCTACAGGTATTATGCAGGCTTATTCTACAACCACTTCTCCTCTTCTTTTGGGTTTATGATGCATTTCACCTTCCCTGTTGCTTTGGTGAAATAGTAACAAGCTTCTGTCTTAGGATGCTGTATTGATGATCTGGATGAGGACATTGCCTGTACCTTCAGTAAGTATGCAGAGGACACTAAACTGGGTGGGGCTGTTGACCTGCTTGAGGGTAGGAAGTTACTGCAGAGAGATCTGGCAAGGCTAGATCATTGGGCTGAGGTCAGTTGTATGAGGTTTAGCATAGCCAAGTGCTGGCCGCTGCACCTGAGTCACAAAAACCCCATGGACTCTCCAGGCTTGGCACAGAGTGACTGGAAACTGCCCAGCAGAAAAGGACCTCAGGGTTCTGTTTGACAGCTGGCTGAACATGAGCCAGCACTGAGTTCATGTGGCCAAGAAGACCACCAGTATCCTGGTCTGGATCACCAACAGTGTGGCCACCAGGACCAGGGAAGTGATTGTGTCCCTATACTGAGCACTAGTGAGGCCACACCTTAAATGCTGGATTCAGTTTTGGGCCCTTCAATCCAAGAAGGACATTGAGAGGATGGAGTGTGTCCAGGTGAGGGCAGTGAAATCTGGCAAAGGGTCTGGAGAGCAGCAGCTGAGGGAACTGGGGTTGTTTAGTCTGGAGAAGATGAAAGTGAGGGAAGACCTCATTGCTTTCTACAATTCCCTGAAGGGGGGTGGAAGTGATGTGGGGGTCGGTCTCTTCTCCCTAGCATCAGGTGATAGAACTAGAGGAAATGGCCTGAAATTGTGCCAAGGAAGGTTCAGGTTGGATATTAGAGAACATTTATTTCCTGCAAGAGCGGTCAGGCATTGGAACAGGCTGCCCAGGGAGGTGGTGGATTCAGCATCCCGGGAGGCGTGCAAGACATGTGTGGACACGGCACTTTTGGGGCATGGTTTATTGGCCATGGTGGTGTTAGGTTGATGCTTGGACTCCGTGAAGTCTCCCAACCACAGCAATTCTCTGGTTTTACAAGTTCTGTATCAATAGCAGAGAGGCTGCTCCTCGGATTCGTTTCTTCATGCATGGCACTGTTACGCGAGGACCTTCAGGAGGTGAGATGGAGTTCACCCAAGAAGTCTCAATGTTAAATAACTTTCATGCTATTATTGTTTTCCTAACTGTAGTGTAAGGAAGTTGTAGTAACAGGATAGCCCCCCACTGTGCTAGGGACCTTACAAACAGAGTACAAAAAAGCCAGTGTTTGCCCCAAAGACTTTCAAACTACTTAGCCTTCTCCTTCTGGATACAGTCTCTGTACCTACAGCAAAGAAAAATCTTGTTTGCTTATTTATTTTGACTGAATTCAATTTGGAACAGACAGCTCAGTTTATTTTTCCATTAAAAAGATGATGCCAAACCGAGTGCTAACATCCTTGAAGTACAATCCCTCTGTTTTTAATGGGAGGCAAATGCTTGTGATTCATTTGGCTCATCCTGGGTGAAAAATACAACAAGGATTTGTCTTAATTGGCCATAAGCAGAGTGGATCTTTTAAACAGAAGCAAGCTACCTCTCAAGCTGTGGGTGATGTATTATCTGGTATATGGTATGAAAAATTAGCCAACACATTTACCATCCCCTCTAGGAAGCCCTGTGATTAAATTTAACGTGGCTGACCTTGTTGTCCTAAGTCTAATGAGCCAGAATGGATAGAAATGTCCTTGATCCAGCTGGTGTTTTTTTAGTGTCAGGCTCTACCCTTATATAATTTATCCACCTTAACCCTACCAGTGGTGCAATTGCTTAATGCACTGACCTGTCACCTTTCAAATGGGATTTTTGGTCTGCTTGCTGGAAAGTGAAATTAGGCTCAGCTGCTTGCAGAGGCAACGATACGTGGCTTCAGGCTGGGGAAGCAAAGCCCGGGCTTTGCTCGGAGAACCGTGTGCCTACGAAGGTGAATAGAATGAATTCTGCTGCAGAAGTACCCAGTCTCGAGGACAGCTGTTGCAGGGCAGATGCAGGCTCATTTGTGCTGGGATACAGCTGGTTTGTGACCTTTCAGAGAATGTATGTGCTTTCCACGTGTTTTTGCATGACTTGACCTAAACATTGCGCATCGTGCGTCCAGCACACGCTGTCCCAGACCAGCAGAGGCAAAGAGTTCTCAAACAAAAGGATTAGGAAATGCATTTTTGGCTGCCTGAGTTACATTTCCAGTTTGGAGCTGTAGTCCCCACTGTTAAAACAAGCATGCCTTTTTCCCTTTTTCTTTTGCAGCCCAGTTTTCAGCTCTTTCTGGCGTGTCACATCTTTCACCAGGGAAAGAGATTCAGCCCTTACTTGGTTAGATCCTTTCCCAGAGGTGCAGAAGACTTTGCCCAGCCAAAACTGGCCAAGAAGCCCTAGGCTGCAATTAACAGGGATTCACTTCAACTTTGGTCTATTTAACAGTATCTGAGGTTTGCTTTAGGAGGAGATTATGACAGGCTTTCAAAGTGCCTCTTTTTGTCCAAACGGCTGAGAAAACTGTTTGATTAAGAGCTTGTGTCATACACAGGGAGCTGCTTAAGCCCTGGCTTAGAAAGCCAGTTAGGCACAAGGTTAAAAGCCAACAGCTCCCATAGATTACAGACATGCCTGTGCAAGCATAAGGTTGACTTTCACTGATGTCTTAGGAGTTCTTCCCATTCACATTGTCTACCTACAGACATGAAGGGATGGAAGAAGCCCTGCGGCCAGCAGGAATAGGGAAGTGCCTCTGTACTCAGCACTGGTGAGACCCCACCTTGAATTCTGTCTTGACTTTTGAGGCCCTTACTCCACAAAAGACATTGAGAGGATGGAGCGTGGCCAGGGAAGGGCAGCAAAATCTGCTGAAGCATCTGGAGAACAGGTCTGGTGAGGAGCAGCTGAGGGAACAGCAGCTGTTTAGTTTGGAGAAGAGGAGGGTGAGGCAAGACCTCATCATTGCTCTCTACAATTCCCTGAAAGGAAAGGGGATGGGATGGGATGGGATGGGATGGGATGGGATGGGATGGGATGGGATGGGATGGGATAGAATAGAATAGAATAGAATAGAATAATAGAATAGAATAGAAGAATAGAATAGAATAGAATAGAATAGAATAGAATTAACCAGGTTGGAAGATACCTTTGAGATCATTGTGTCCAACCTATAATCCAACACCTTCAAATCAACTAAACCATGGCACCAAGAGCCCCGTCCAGTCTTTTCCTAAACACCTCCAGTGATGGTGACACCTCCCTGGGCAGGACATTCCAATGGCCAAATCTCTCTCTCTATGAAGAATTTCTTCCTAACATCCAGCCTAAACTTCCCCTGGTGCAGCTTGAGACTGTGTCCTCTTGTTCTGGCGCTGCTAAAGATTGGAGTGACATGAGGGTTTGGTCTCTTCTGCCTAATATGAGGTGATAGAACAAAAGGAAATGGCCTGAAATCATGGCAGGGAGATTTAGGTTGGCTATTAGGGAACATTTCTTTCCTGCAAGAGTGGTCAGGCATAGGAACAGGCTGCCCAGGGAGGTGGTGGAGTCCCCATCCCTGGAGGCCTTCAAGAAACCTGTGGACATGGCACTTTGGGACACGCTTCAGTGGCCATGGTGGTGTAGGCTGATGGTTGGATTTGGTGATCACAGAGGCCTTTTCCAACCCAAAACAATCCTATGTTTCTGCCAGTGAAGAGGGCATTTCTCTTGCTAGGCAGCATTTCAGTGGTGCTACTGCAACTGTCAAGATGAAGGAGATAATGGAAGGAGGGGCACTGAAAGTAAATGTCAGATGGATAAAACATGGGTAGGAGTAATTTAATTTTCCTTCTTTGTTGGGGAAGTTCATTTCATCTCACAACTAAATGCAGGCTCAGCTCCCAGATCTTTGCAAAACCATCTAGACATAATGTAATTTGGGAAAAGAAATGGTCTACATTTTCTTGATGTGACAACATATGGATATTAGCATTTTTTCAGCTCTCCAATCAATATACATAAAGCATGCAGAAGGCAAACAAGTCATGCAATAAGACTCAGATTATTTTTTAATACTGTCAAGATTTTATCAGTCAGCAAATGAGATAAAGAAAGGCTAAGTCAATTTGAAGTAGCATTGGACAGAAGAGAGGCAGACTCCTCTGCATGGAGGCAGTTGGATTTCTTCTCTGGAAAAGTTCTGATGTTTTTGTAAGCACAGGGAACGGAAGGAGAGGAGGACTCTGGGTTGCTTCTCTACAATCCCTCTGCAAGAGCTACTCTTTTAATTTCACAGAGGTTCCCAGCATGTTAACATTTTGTCTTTTATTATTATTATCATAGAATCATAGAATCAGTCAGGGTTGGAAGGGACCACAAGGATCATCTAGTTCCAACCCCCCTGCCATGGGCAGGGACACTCTACACTAAATCAGGCTGGTCAGAGCCTCATCCAGCCTGAGCTTAAACACCTCCAGGGACGGGGCCTCAACCACCTCCCTGGATAACCCATTCCAGAGCTTCACCACTCATGGGGAAGAACTTCCTCCTCCACCTCCAGCTTCATTCCATTCCCCCTAGTTCTATCACTACCTGAGAGCCTGAGAATCCCTCCCCAGCCTTCTTGTAGCCCCCTTCAGATACTGGAAGACCACAATGAGGTCACCTCGGAGCCTTCTCTTCTCCAGGCTGAACAGCCCCAACTCCCTCAGTCTGTCCTCACAGCAGAGGTGCTCCAGCCCTCTGCTCATCCTCGTGGCCCTTCTCTGGACACCTTCCAGTACCTCCAGATCCCTCTTGGAATAGGGGCTCCAGAACTGGAGGCAGTACTCCAGGTGGGGTCTCAGCAGAGCTGAGTAGAGGGGGAGAATCCCCTCCCTTGCCCTGCTGGCCACACTTCTCCTGCTGCAGCCCAGGATCTGATTGGCCTTCAGGGCTGCAAGTGCACATTGAGAGCTCATGTTGAGCTTCTCGTCACAGCACCCCCAAGTCTCTCTCCTCAGGGCTGCTCTCCAGCCAGGCACTTTTTATTATTATTTTTATTATTATTTGAATCTGAGTTATGAAGAGTAGGGACAGAGGGATCTTGCTCAAAGACCCTTGTTATTTTTCCTCCTTGAAAAGGAAAAGTCTTCACAATTAAGGATATGGAATTAAAAAAGCCTTCCTGGGTTGTTTCTGTGGGGGTTTTGAGTGTGGTCTGTGCTGGTTTCCAGTTGACTAACCCAGCTCACACATCAGTTTCTCAGGTGTGGCCCCAAAGGATAAAATTCACTGTGCAACTGGGTTGTGACCTGTGATAAAAAAATAGGATAATGGTTCCTACTAAGTTGTTATGTTGCAGTATTTCCAAGCATTTGTCCACCTGAAATAATTGAAGTGTGGCAAAGGAAACAGAACAAAAAATCCAAACCAAAGCAAGCAAAGAAAACAACCCCACAAAACCCCAGGAATATAATTTGACTTTGCTGTAAAGAAAGCATTAGAACACTCTTTTACCCTCCAGCAAACAGCACAGATAGCAAGCCGGGCCTAAAAAATGCTAAGGATACAAATAAGGAGATATAATACATCTCAAACTTGTGGTTAGGGCTGACTTAAACAGGATTTAATATACCAGCCACATTGCACTGCAAGTGGATTCTCATCTTCTCCAAATACTAACAGATGTTTAATCAATAAGATGGACCATAAAGGGCAGCACAATTAGTAGGTCTGAGAAATGCTCTCGTGTGATGTTGGAAAGCTGTAATTATGGACCAGATCTCATAAGTGTTTTGCACAGATGACACATAATGCCCACACTCCAGCTCAGAGAAAAGCCTGCATGGCACTTTTAATATGGCTACAGGCACAGGGAGACAACAACCCTGATCTTGGGTAATGCATC
>CM037635.1:5150342-5195723 GCA_015227895.2 Colaptes auratus | reverse complement strand
GGAGAAGAAACCAACCCCCACTGGCCACAACCTCCCTTCAGGTAGCTGTAGACATCACACATTGCTTCACAGCTTGTGAAGTCAGCCTTTGTCAGCCCCCTCTCGCCGCTCCCTTCTTTCACCTGATGATTTACCTCCTACAGTACCCTGAGAATTGCTGCTACCCCTTTCCCTAGCTGAGTTTAGCTGTGCTGAGTTTTTGCACATTACTTACCGATGACCCCACTTCAGAAGATGCCTGCTTTTTGTGTCCTAGTTGCGTAAAGAACTGACAGCAACCTCATCAGAGGATAATTTCCAAATGAAGAGAAGTATCCATGTGGGACTGTCAGAACTACTGAATTGATTTGTGCCTCCCACAGGTCAGAGTTCAACCCATTTTTCTTGAAGACAAACTAGACTGATTTATCCTCAGGGGCTTTGCCCTCCACTCCTTACAAGCCTCAAAACCCAGAAATAATGATGTATGTTCATTTACTACACCCATATCATGTGAGGGCAATTGATTCAATTACATTATAGCTACTGGAAACAAAGCAGCCATATGGGCAAGCTTTCCACTCACAAGTAATGGATGCTGCACAGCCACAGCTCTCTGCATGGATGCTACCCCCTAAACAGGCTTCCTTAGGGGAGAGCTTTCCCTGAGCCATTGTGGGATAGATTTCACAGCTGGTTAAGATAAGCATCTAAACCCTGAGATGCTTCTCTGGAGTTTTATCTGAGCTGTCCAGATCTTCTGAGCCTTCAAATTGCAATGCAAATTTGGTAAGAAAAGGCCTTTTCTGTGTGTGTGCAAGTGTGTTACAGGGCCTGAAGATGCTCAGAAGGCTGTAAAGCCTCTCCTGTTTGGACAGGTTGGGAGAGTTTGGGCTATTCTGCCTGGAGACCAGAAGGCTCTGGGAAGACTTACAACGCATTTCAGTATCGAAGGGGACCTACAGAAGGCTTGGTGAGGACTGTTTACAAGAGCCTGTAGAGCTAGGATGAGAGCCAATGATTTGAAATAGAAACGGGTAGATTTAGATTGGACATTGCAAAGAATGTTTTGACTGTGAGGGTGGTGAGCTACTGGAACAGGTTGCCCAGACATGTGGGCAGATCCTGAGCTGGATGAAGGGATTGAGTCCATCATCAGTAAGTTTGCAGATGACACCAAGTTGGGAGTAGGTGTGGATCTGTTAAAGGCAGGAGAGCTCTGCAGAGGGACTTGCCAGGCTGGACAGATGGCAGAGTCCAAGGGCAGGAGATTGAACACATCCAAGTGCCGGGTTCTGCACATTGGCCCACAAAACCCCAGGCAGTGATACAGGCTGGGTCAGAGAGGCTGGAGAGCAGCCTGGCAGAAAGGGACCTGGGGGTACTGGTTGACAGTAAGCTGAACATGAGCCTAGCAGTGTGCCCAGGTGGCCAAGAAGCCCAATAGCCAATGCGGCCAGCAGGAGCAGGGAGGTCATTCTGCCCTGTACTCAGCACTGGTTAGGCCACACCTTGAGTCCTGTGTCCAGTTCTGGGCCCCTCAGTTTAGGAAGATTTGACTTGCTGGAATGTGTCCAGAGAAGGGCAACAGAGCGGGGAGGGTTTGAAGCACAGCCCTATGAGGAGAGGCTGAGGGAGCTGGGGTTGCTTAGCCTGGAGAGGAGGAGGCTCAGGGGAGACCTCATTGCTCTCTACAACTACCTGAGGAGGTATGTAGCCAGGGGGGTTTGGTCTCTTCTCCCAGGCACCCTGTGATTGAACAAGAGGACACAGTCTCCCAGATGAGCAAGGGGAAGTTTTAGGCTTGGTCCTAGAAAGAAGTTCTTCCCAGAAAAGAGTGATTGCCCATTGGAATGTGCATGCCCAGGGAGGTGATGGCCTCAGCCTCCCGTGAAGGGTTTAAGAAAAGACCGGATGAGGGCACTTAGAGCCAAGTCTAGTTGATTAGTTAGGGTTTGGGGTGATTGCTTGGACTTAATGAGCTTGGAGGTCTCTTCCAACCTGGCTGATTCTGTGGTGGAAGCCTATCCCTGGAGACAATCAAGGTAGACTTGATGGGGCCCTGAGCAACCTGATCCCGTGGAGGTGTCCCTGCTCACTGCAGGGAGGTTACACAAGATGATCTTTGGGGGGCCCCTCCCAGCTCGACGAGATCTATGTGCACGCAGGCACATATCTACATGCTTTTTATTACGTCTTAATGCTGGATGAGCAAGAAAGACGTGGAGAGGAAAAGCAGCAGTCTGTTTGTTTCATCTGCCATGCACAGTGACGCCTCTAAAGACATGTAAATTCAATCATGAGCCAATCTAGCCTAAATCGATCAAGTTCTGCTGACTTCAATGGAGCAATTGCAGAGAGATACTTCAGCTGCTCTCTAAGCCCACCGTTTTCACACCCTCTCTACTTCCCAAAGAATGTTTATCAGATATGTTGTAGGTGCTTTAGACACATAAATATTACAAAAAAGCTGTCTAGGCTGCCATCCAGAGCTGGAAAATGCAAAGGTTCACAGATATCTATGGAGTCTGCATCTGAGAAGTGTGGGGAAGTTCAGCACCATTTCTCAAACAGACAAGCAAAGGCAACAATCACCAAGCAAAATAACCCCAAGGAAATCCCAAACAGAAAACAAGGCAACCAAATTCTTCCCTGTCTGTATAAAGGGAATCAGAACAGAATCATAGAATTGCCTGGTGGAAAAGACCTTAAGGTCATCAAGTCCAGCTACAGCCCCACATTCCCTGTACACAGCAGTGAGACTATGTCCCTAAGCCTCTCATCCAAACATCTTTAAAACACCTCCCTGGATGGTGACTCCACCACATCCCTGGGCAGTCTGTTCCAGTGCCTGATGATCCTTTTCAGTGGGGAATTTTTCCTAATATCCAGCCAAAACCACCCCTGGTGCAACCAGAGGCCATTTCCTCTTGTCCTATCACTTTTTAGCTGGGAGAAGAGACCAACATCCACCCCACTAGAAGCTCCTTCCAGGGAGCTGCAGAGAGTGAGGAGGTCTCCCCTCAGTCCTCAGCCTCCTCCAGGCTACACATCCCTGGCTCCCTCAGCCACTGTTCACAGGACATGTACTCAAGACCCTTCCTCAGCTGCTCAACTAAGTTTTGTTCTGACTATTTCAGCATTTAGCCACGAAACTTCTCACTCGGCTCAGCCTTTCTACCTCTGAACGCAGCCCCTCCCCCGTCGTCTAGAAAAGACCTGCTGTTAAAAGTAGCTCTGGGAATACGTGGGAGTTGCTCCTAATGAATTAAAAATGTGACAGCAGCTTGGGGATTTTTGTGGCTTTGTTCTGACCATGCAAAAGCTGCTCGCTGTGCCTGAGGGAAGCGGAGCCGTTAACCTCCGATCGGGCAGTATTTACTTGTACTTCCCCGTGCTTCAGACAGGAAATGCTTTAAATACTGCAAATTCTGAGGTTATAACAGTGGAGATGTTTGCCTGTCAGAGGCACCTGTCAAGGTTTTTACAACCCTCAGCTGCATGCAAGCAGAGTCAGCTCAGCACTCCAGTGGTCACAGAATTGCCTCACTCGGAAAAGACCTCTAAGATCGTCAGGTCTAGCCATCAACCCAGCGCCACCGTGGCCAGTAAACCGTGTCCCTAGGTGCTGTGCTCACACATTTCTCCAACACCTCCAGGGAGAGTGACTCCACTACCTCCCTGGGCAGCCTGTTCCAACATCAGACAAACCTTTCTGTGAAGATCATCAAGTCCAACCTAGTACCCAAGACCTCATGACTACTAAACCATGGCACCAAGTGCCACATCCAATCCCCTCTGGAACACCTCCAGGGATGGGGACTCCACCACCTCCCTGGGCAGCACATTCCAATGGCTAACAACTCTCTCTGGGAAGAACTTTCTCCTCACCTCCAGCCTAAACTCCCCCTGGCACAGCTTGAGACTGTGTCCCCTTGTTCTGGTGCTGGTTGCCTGGGAGAAGAGACCAAGCCCCTCCCGGCTACAACCTCCCTTCAGGCAGTTGTAGAGAGCAATAAGGTCTCCCCTGAGCCTCCTCTTCTCCAGGCTAAGCAACCCCAGCTCCCTCAGCCTCTCCTCACAGTGCTGTGCTCAAGGCTCTCCCCCCCTCGTTGCCCTTCTCTGACACATTCAAGAGTCTCAATGTCCTTCTTAAACTGAGGGGCCCAGTACAGCATTTCAATAAAGAACCAGCATTTAGTAGCATTACCAAAGGATTTGTTACTCTGCCTTTGGAGTTTGTACAGAGAGAAAAAACACAACCTCCAAGAAATAAAATACCTGGTTAGGGGGACAAGGAGAATAATCTGTTCTGACCCTCCACCAGTTCCAGTCCTGCTCAGAACCATGTTGCTTATGATTTATAACACACATCATAGTTTGCAGGGTTTAGGAGTGCTGAAAAATGGGCATGCTCCAGAAGGTCTCAGCTGCAATCACCAGGCAGCAGGCTTGCCATCTTCTCATGGCTTAACAAACCTTATAGGGTGTTGTAAATATCTACATACACATAGAACATTCTAAGCCTTAAAGAGAAATAAATCTATCAAAGTGCTTCTAAAGGCAGCTTTAATTAGAAACCAGCATGCACACGCTTTTAACAGTCAAACTGAGCTGGACTGGAATAATCCTTTTGAATTGGTGTGTTTTCTCTCTCCTCCCCACAGCCTCTTGTTCTGTCTGTAACAGAACTGAAGCAGCTGCCAGCCTCAAGTATCCTCTGTCTATACATGACCTTGATGCAGATTCTCTTCCAGTCTCCAGAGAGTTAAAAA
This sequence comes from Colaptes auratus, assembly GCA_015227895.2. NCBI lineage: Eukaryota > Metazoa > Chordata > Aves > Piciformes > Picidae > Colaptes > Colaptes auratus. Next base: position 5,190,969 of record CM037635.1, on the reverse strand, counting down.
GGAAGCAGGTTCAGGAAATGCCATGTGTGACACTTCTGAAGCTAGAAAGGTCTCTTCCTTGGTGCCAGGCAGCCCACAGTGCCACTGGAGAACTTGCAGTAAACATTTTGCACCTCTACTCAGCACTGGTGAGTCCACACCTTGAGTTCTGGGGTCAGTTTTTGCACCTCTCACTTCAAGAAGGACACTGAGGTGAGGACATGTCCAAAGAAGAGCAAGAGAGCTGGTGAAGGACCTTGAACCCAAGTCCTATGAGGGAAAAGGGGTTGTTTAGAGCAGAGAGGAGGAGGCTGAGAGGAGACTTCATTGCCCTCTACAATTCTGGGCCCCTCAGTTTAAGAAGGACATCAAGACACTTGAACGTGTCAGAGAAGGGCAACAAGGCTGGGAGAGGCCTTGAGCACAGCCCTGTGAGAGAGGCTGAGGGAGCTGGGGTGCTTAGCCTGGAGAAGAGGAGGCTCAGGGGAGACCTCATTGCTCTCTACAACTCCCTGAAAGGTGGTTGTAGCCAGGAAGGGGTTGGCCTCTTCTCTCTAGCAACCAACACCAGAACAAGGGGACACAGTCTCAAGCTGTGCCAGGGAAGTTTAGGCTGGAGGTGAGGAGAAAGTTCTTCCCAGAGAGAGTTTTAGCTGTTGGAATGTGCTGCCCAGGGAGGTGATGGAGTCACCATCCCTGGAGGTGTTCAAGAGGGGATTGGATGTGGCACTGGTGCCATGGTCTAGCCATGAGGTCTGTGGTGACAGGTTGGACTTGATGATCTTCGAGGTCTCTTCCAACCTTAGTGATACTGTGATACTGCAATTGCCTCAATGGAGACTGGATGTGGTGGGGTTGTCTCCTCCCACATGCAACAAGTGAGGAAATGACCTCAACTGTGCCAGGGGAGGTTGAGGTTGGATGCTGGGAGAATTCTTCACAGAAATGGTTTCAGCAGTGGAACAGACTGCCCAGGGAGTGTTGGAGTCAGCATCCCTGAAGGTATGTCACAGACATGTGGCTGTGGTGCTGAGGGACATGGTTAGTGAAGTGCTCAAGCTGCGCCAGGGAGGTTTAGACTGGATGTTAGGAGGAAGTTCTATACCGAGAGAGTGATTGCCCATTGGAATGGGCTGCCCAGGGAGGTGGTGGAGTCACCATCATTGGAGGTATCAGGAGGAGACTTGATGGGTGCTTGGTGCCATGGTTTAGTTGTTTGGGTGGGTTGGATTGGTTGATGGTTGGACACGATGATCTTGAAGTCTTCTTCCAACCTGGATTCATTGTATTGTATTGTATTTACAGGAACTGTATGGTAAGCGGCTTAGCAGTAGTGGGGGAATTGTGAGGTCTAGGTGAGTGGTTGCTCTTGATGTTCCCAAAGGCCTCTCCCACCCCAATGGTTACATGATTCTATGATCACATTCCTTAAGTCTTCAGGCAGCAGGACAGTTGCCTTAGCAGCCAAGGAATTCTCTACCCAAACAAACAAGGATCCATTTCTCACAGTCCTTTCTTTTATTATGTTCTATACTTTGGAGGAAATTGTAAGCAATGATCTTTGTTTATTAAAATACCATCTGCTTTCTTTTAACTGTGCTTAAGAACCCCTGGGTCCACCTTTCACTAAAGGAAAATCATAACTGCAGTAGCACCTAAAAGGTACATTGAACAATTCCAGACTATATGAACAGATTTTTACCGTGCATGCAAAATGTTTCAGGAGTCCAGTTCTGGCCTCCTTGGGTCAAGAAGGACAGAAACTTGCTGGAGAGGTTACAGCAAAGGGCTGCAAAGATGCTGAGGGGACTGCAGCATCACTCTGATGACAAAAGACTGAGAGAATTTGGGCTTTTTAGCTTGGAAAAGAGAAGACTGAGGAGGAATCTCATCAGTGCTTATCAATAATTCAAAGGTGGGTGTCAGGAGGATGGAACCAGTCTTTTTTCAGTGGTGCCCAGTGACAGGACAAGGGGTAATGGGCACAAACTTGAACATAAGAAGTTCAATCTAAACATGAGGAGGAACTTCTTTAATTTAAGGGTGGTGGAGCCCTGGAGCAGGCTGCCCAGAGAGGTGCTGGAGTCTCCTTTTCTGGAGACATTCCAAACCTGCCTGAATGCGTTCCTGTGTGACTTTCTTCTCTACAGGAAACTGCCTTGGCAGGAGTGTTGGACTCCATCTCCAGAGGTGCCATCCAACCCCTACCATCCTTTGATTCTGTGACTGAGCCCTGTGCTAAAGCTAAGATGGAATTTAAGTGCTTCCTTGGCCGGGGATGAATATGAGGACAGAACAGAGTGCACTGGTCAATTGGGTTATGTTAATGCAACTAAATAAAAGCCAGCCAAGAGCCAGCCTTGGGCCCCAGGGCCAGAAAGCTGCCCTTTCTGTAGCAGTTTGGTCTTGGAAATAAATATTTGGAATACTTTGAAGGTGAGCCAGGAGCTGAGCCAGCTCAGAAAGCAGCAGAGACAAGGAGAGCCCAAGATCTCCCTCCTTGTGTGCGTTTGGTTAGTGGTACAGACAGACCCTCAGGATCCTACCCACCACTTCTCACAGCAATTTTCTGCTCAGGTATCTTCAGAGATTTCACTTCTGTTACTCCTTCCTGCAGATTTCACTTCTGTTATTCCTTTCTGCATCACTGCAGACCCCTCAAAGGACCTTATGATTTTCTTACACAATTCTAAAGCCCAGGAAAAGAGTTATTTGTTTTTTTTCCAGGTCGTGCCTGAATGTAAGACTTCTTTGTATTACTGGTCACACATTTGAGAAGGAGGACTTGGGAATGCCAGCTGATGAGAAACTCCATGTGAGCCAGTAATGGCTGCTGGCAGCCCAGAAGACAATCATGTCCTGGGCTGCATCAAAAGAAACGTGACCAGCAGGACAAGAGAGGTAGTTTTGCCCCTCTGCTCTGCTCTGGTGGCACCCCATCTGGAGTACTGTGTCCAGTTCTGGGGCACCCAGCACAGGAAGGACATGGGTCAGCTGCAGCAGGTCCAGAGGAGGCTGCAAAGATAAGCAGCAGGCTGGAGCACCTCTCCTATGGAGACAGGCTGAGAGAGCTGGGGCTGTTCAACCAGGAAAAGAGAAGGCGTCAGGGTGACCTTACAGCAGCCTTTCAGTACCTGAAAGGGGACCTAAAGGAAAGCTGGGGGGGACTTTCTACAAGGGCTTGCAGTGATAGAACAAGAGGAAATGGATTGAAGCTTGAAGAGGGTAGATTCTGGCTGGATATTAAGATATTAAGGTGGTGAGGGGTTTGGAGCACAGCCCTGTGAGGAGAGGCTGAGGGAGCTGGGGTTGCTCAGCCTGGAGAAGAGGAGGCTCAGGGGAGACCTTCTTTCTCTCTACAACTACCTGAAGGGAGGTTGTAGCCAGGTGGGGGTTGGTCTCTTCTCCCAGGCAACCACCAACAGAACAAGAGGACACAGCTTGAGAGCTGTGCCAGGACAGGCTCAGGCTGGATGCTAGGAAGAAATTCTTCCCAGAAAGAGTGATTGGCCACTGGAATGTGCTGCCCAGGGAGGTGGTGGAGTCACCATCACTGGAGGTGTTTAGGAAGAGACTGGATGGAGTGCTTGGTGCCATGGTTTAGTTGATGAGATGGTGGTGGATGATAGGTTGGACTTGATGATCTCAAAGGTCTTTTCCAACCTGGTTAGGTCTATTCTATGAGACATTCTTTAGAGTGAGGGTGGTGAGGCAGTGGAAGAGGTTGCCCAGGGAGGTTGCAGATATACCCTCCCTGGAGGTGTTAAAGGCCAGATTGGATAGGGCCTTGAGGCAACCTGGTCTAGAGGAAGGTGTCCCCTACCATCCTGTGATTCTGTGAACTATATACACTAGATAGTGTGATCAAGAGCTGAGAATTCGTGTCTTAAATCTAACACTATGGCCACGAGGCACCTGGGATACTGAATTCCTCTAACAAAAACCTGAAAGGCAAATGCTTCTCTGCAAAGTCAAGGCATGTGTTTCCTCTTTGGCAATTGCAGTACTTTTTCTCCAGCACGTTTGCTTTCATCTCTGAAAGGTCTTTAAAAGAACAGTGGAAGGCCCATTATAATACTGTAAGTAGTATTGCTCGGTGCTCTTGTCACCAGAGGGAACAAAAGAGTCCAGCTTGTAAAAACGCCTGCTTATCACTCTGTTTCCTTTGTTACTTTCCACACATTACACTTATCTTTAAACAGGGAGGGGGAAAAACATAGCCAGTCTTGTAAAATCAAGGAAGATTTTAAGCAGTGATCTTCTGCTTCCTTTACATGCCCTTCAGGAGAGGTGCAAGTTCTTCTGACTTGCCTCAGCTGGCAAGCCTCAGTCTGAGCCTTCACACCAAACTCCAGTCACCTAGGTGGATGCTGGAAGGATTGACAAAACAGCCTTTTGTGAAGGAATGCTTCTTCCTCTTATGCAACAAAAATAACTCCCAGGCTAGTCAGTAGCTCTTGCAGGCCCAGCACAGGGAATATCTTATTTGCTCATTTCCTGAGCAAGCTGAGAAGTCACTGCAAGCTTCAGCTTTCTCAGTGGATTAAACAACTACCATCGAGGAGAGAAAAAAAAACCCCACACTTGGTAGCAGCAACAATACTTCCCTTTTTATTTTCAAGTTATCTACCTCCTTTCTCTGTGGAAAATCTTCTTAGTTCTAATAAAATGAAGATTTGAAGAGTGAGCTGAAAAAAAAAACCCCCACACCAAGTTTTCAGATTCTTTCTTTATCTTTTGCCCCTAAGGACTGTTTTGTCTGCTCTCCTGACTTGCACCAGCCTCCTGCCCTGTGGTCTCTGCAATCTAAACCCACAGCTCAGACATCCCAAACCCCATCACCACTCAGTGTCCTGAGGAACCAGCACAGCACACATGCAATCCACATAAACCAAAGCAACAAATCCCTAGGCAAGTATTTGCTGTGCAACTCATTGTAAAGAGGCTCCAGCTCCACACCCCCCACTGAAACCACCCACATCTTGGCCTCAGGAAATGCAGATGATGGAACAAACTTACTCTTACTCTGCTCTGGTAAGACCTCACCTGTCCAGCTCTGGAGTCCTCAAAATAAGGAAAGACAGGAGCTTGCTGAAGCAGGTTGAGAGAAGGGCCACAAAGGTGCACCACTCCTACAAAGCCAGGCTGAGAGAGGTGAGTCTGTTCAGCATGGAGAAGGGTAAGGTGCAGGGAGACCTTACAGCACAGTCATAGAAACTTAGAATCATAGAAACTTAGAATCATAGAATCAGTAGGGTTGGAAAAGACCTCAGAGATCATCAAGCCCAACCTGTCACCCAACACCTCATGACTAACTAAACCATGGCTCCAAGTGCCACATCCAATCCCCTCTTGAACACTCCAGGGATGGTGACTCCACCACCTCCCTGGGCAGCCCATCCCAATGGCTAACACTTTCTGGGAAGAACTTTCTCCTCACCTCCAGCCTAAACTTCCCCTGGCACAGCCTGAGACTGTCCTCTCATTTCAATATTTGAAGGGGACCTGAAGGAAAGCTGGGGAGAGACTGAGGTTGGAAGGCACCTCAAAGATCATCTAGATCCAACCCCACTGCCAAGGGCAGGGACATCTTACACTAGAGCAGATTGCTCAATGCCTCATCCAGCCCTGCCTTCAACAAGGAGAGGGCATCCACCACCTCCCTGGGAAACCTGTTCCTGTGTCACTACCCTTATTGTAAAGAATTTTTTCCTACTCTCCAGTCTAAATCTCCCCTGTCCCAGCTTCAATCCATTTTTCCTCATCCTATCAGTCCAAGCCCTTGTAAAAAGTCCCTCCCCAGTTCTCCTGTAGCCCCCTGGAGGTGCTGGAAGGCTTCTATAGGGTCTCCCCAGAGCCTTCTCTTCTCCAGGTTGAAGTGCCCCAATTTGTCATCCTGTGCCATATGGGATGTGCTCCAGCCTTTGATCACCTTCATGGTCCTCCTCTGGACCCGCTCCAGTAGTTCAGCGTCCTTCTTATGCTGGGGGCACCAGATCATTGATCAGTTGATTAAAACCTGTCACCTGAAACCTGGCTTTATGTACCACACAGAATATTAACTCGAGAAGCATGAAAGGTTATTGCATTTCAACTCTTCATTCCATGCCTGTGCTCTGGTGATGCCATTTATAAAGGCAGCATGAATGTCACATCTGACCAGAGCAAGTATTATGCATGATGGCAAATGTTGTTGACTTATTCTCAGTAATTGGAGATTAACATTTTTGGAAAGTGCAGGCATGTAGGAGATGTGGTGTGTGCTAGATGCACTCAGAAAACAAGCCTCTTCTTGCAAGATTTCTAACTCAATTATGCAAGCTAAGAAGTTCTGATAAACATTTCAGACTACCCCACCTGGACTACTGCATCCAGCTCTGGAGCCCCTATTCCAAGAGGGATCTGGAGGTGCTGGAAGGTGTCCAGAGAAGGGCCATGAGGATGAGCAGAGGGCTGGAGCACCTCTCCTCTGAGGACAGACTGAAGGGGTTGGGGCTGTTCAGTTTGGAGAAGAGAAGGCTCCGAGGTGACCTCATTGTGGCCTTCCAGTATCTGAAGGGGGCTACAAGAAGGCTGGGGAGGGACTTCTCAGGCTATCAGGGAGTGATAGGACTAGGGGGAATGGAATGAAGCTGGAGGTGGGGAGATTCAGGCTGGATGTGAGGAGGAAGTTCTTCCCCATGAGAGTGGTGAAGCCCTGGAATGGGTTGTGCAGGGAGGTGGTTGAGGCCCCATCCCTGGAGGTGTTTAAGGCCAGGCTGGATGAGGCTCTGGCCAGCCTGATCTAGTGTGGGGTGTCCCTGCCCATGGCAGAAGGGTTGGAACTAGATGATCCTTGTGGTCCCTTCCAACCCTGACTGATACTATGATGCTATGATTTGGGGTTGCTTATCTCCACTGTCCCCTTGAATGCATTCAGAGTAGTCCCAAGTGCCATTGTTGTGGCTGGAAGGAGCAACAAGTTAAGAATTTAGTTGTAACCTCTGCATTTCTTGAGTCTGTTTTGTCCAGCCATGCAAAAGGAAGGGACAGATTCCAAACTCTTTGCCCAGTTTCATTCACATTTTGTTGCATCTAAGACTACCACAAGGAAATACTCCTCTCCAGTGCAAAGAAATCACAGTTGGAGCCTCACAGCTCCATTAGACACTGTCTGAACTGAACAACTGCCTGCTTTTTCAAGACAATATGTTGACACAAAACAACCAACCCACAAAAAGCCACAGAAAACCCAACAAAACCAAACAAAACCCAACAAACCCAAACAAAACCCAACAAACCCCAACAAAACCCAACAAAACCAAACAAACTCAAACTAAAACCAACAAAACCAACAAACCCAACATAACCCAACAAAACCAAACAACCCAACAAAACCAACAAACCCAACAAACCAAACAAACTCAAACTAAACCAACAAACCAAAAAAAACCAAACAAACTCAAACTAAAAAACCAACAAAACCCAACAAAAACCAACAAAACCAACAAAATCCAACAAAAAAACCCCACAAAACCCCACAAAACCAAACTCAAACTAAAACCAACAAACCAACAAAACTCAACAAAACCCAACAAAACCACCAAAACTCAACCAAACCCAGCAACCAACAAAACTCAACTAAACCAACGAAACCAAACAAAACCCAAACAAAACCCACAAAACCAACAAATCCAACAAACCAAACAAACCAACAAACTCAAACTAAAACCAACAAAAACCAACAAAACCAAACCAAACCAACCAACCACCAAAACCCACAAAACCAAACAGCCCAAACAAACCAGCCAAACAACACACCCCCCCCGCCCCCCAACCCACAAAACAAACCAACCCCAACCCAAACCCAAACCAGAACAAACCTCCACACAAAACCTTCCACAACATCTTTGTTCCAGTGGGACAAAAATTTGCTTCATGGTTTTACTGGTTTCTACTCAACACATGCCAGCATCTTCTGTGCTGCAAGGGAAGAGGTTAGATGGTGACCTGCTGTAAAGCAGCTCCATGGAGGAGGACCTTGGAGTCCTGCTGAGAGGTAAGTTATCCAAGAGACAGCAATGTGCCCTTGTGGCCAGCAGGGCCAAGGTCAAGAGAAGTTCTCCTGCACCTTTACACTGCCCTAGTGAGTATTGTGCCCGTTTTTTGGCTACCCTGCTCAAGTAGATTGTGCTGCCCAGGGAGGTGGTGGAGTCCACCATCACTGGAGGTATTTAGGAAGAGACTGGATGGGGTGCTTGGTGCCATGGTTGAGTTGATTAGATGGTGTTGGGTGATAGGTTGGACTTGATGATCTCAAAAGTATTTTCCAACCTGGTCTATTCTATTCTATTCTATTCTATTCTATTCTATTCTATTCTATTCTATTCTATTCTATTCTATTCTATTCTATTCTATTCTATTCCATTCCATTCCATTCCATTCCATTCCATTCCATCCATTCCTCCCCCCGTCCCATCCCATCCCATCCCATCCTATCCTATTCTAAACTGCAGTAAGCTTCAGACAAAGCACATGCTTGAACTCGCAAAGGAGTGCTAATACCATTTGACAACAACGCAGAAGCTCTCCAACACTGCAGTTCAAGTCACCACCCCATTCCACAGGAAGGTCTGGAGGTGATGCACATGGCATGCACATGCAGGCAGTGCCTCTCCACAGGGCTGCCACTGCCCATCAGCAGCACGGCCACTCATTCAGCTGTCTCAGCTGCTCTGGTTCAGTTACTGAAAGACAGTTTGGCAATGCAAACAAGCTCAGCCTTGGGGAGCTCATGGTTCTCTAAACCTTCCCACTGAACCACAGGAGCAATGTTTTGGCCTTCAGGAGCCGATGCACACAGAAATTCACTTGAAATCTACGAGGGAGAAATATTTACATTCCAGCACCTAAACACTGGAGTGGATTTACACAACACTGAGAATCATCTGTGTACTCCACCCTCTGCCAGACGCTAATGCCATCAAGTTCAGAGTGTTAACAGTTCACAGATCTAACTGTCAGCAACTAGACACAAACTGTGTATGATGCTGAGCTGTTTACAGTAGCCAGTATTGCACAGACAAATCAAAGGTCTCCAGCTGCAATTTCATCTTCTCATTACAACCCAGCAAAATAAAAAAGGGAAGTTTCTTCTGATTTGATTTTGATTCCTTCAAATTTGTCCTTCTTTAAGGGGGTCATTGAGACTCTTGAACAAGTCCAGAGAAGGGCAACGAGGCTGGGGAGAGGTCTTGAGCACAGCCCTGTGAGGAGAGGCTGAGGGAGCTGGGGTTGCTTAGCCTGGAGAAGAGGAGGCTCAGGGGAGACCTCATTGCTGTCTACAACTACCTGAAGGGAGGTTGTAGCCAGGAGGGGGTTGGTCTCTTCTCCCAGGCAACCAGCACCAGAACAAGAAGACACAGTCTCAAGCTGCGCCAGGGGGGTGCAGGAGAAAGCTCTTCCCAGAGAGAGTTGTTAGGCATTGGAATGTGCTGCCCAGGGAGGTGGTGGAGTCAGCATCCCTGGAGGTGTTCAAGAGGAGATTGGACGTGGCACTTGGTGCCATGGTTTAGTAGCCATGAGGTGTTGGGTGAGATGTTGGACTTGATGATCTTTGAGGTCTTTTCCAACCTTATTTATTCTATGATTCTTTCTCACTACGAGAAGGATATTGAGGTGCTACAACATGTCCAAAGAAGAGCAATGAAGCTGGGGAAATGGCCTTAACAGAGGTTTTGTGAAGCATGGCTGAGGGAACTTGGAATTGTTTAGTCTACAGAAGTGGAGGCAGAGAGGAAGCCTCATGACCCTTGGACCCATGACGGACAACTACTTTTGGAAAGGAGGTAGAGCAAGGGGGGATAAATCTCTTCTCGTATGCAACAAGTGACAGGACAAGAGGAAACAGCCTCAAGTTGTGCCATGGGAAGTTCAGTTTGGATATTTGGAAAATGCCTTCACAGAAATAATAGAATAGAATTAACCAGGTTGGAAAAGACCTTTGAGATCATCAAGTCCAACCAATCATCCAACACCATCTAATCAACTAACCCATGGCACCAAGCACCCCATCCAGTCTCTTCCTAAACACCTCCAGTGATGGTGACTCCACCACCTCCCTGGGCAGCACATTCCAATGGCCAATCTCACTTTCTGTCAAGAATTTCTTCCGTACATCCAGCCTAAACCTCCCCTGGTGCAGCCTGAGACTGTGTCCTCTTGTTCTGGTGCTGGTTGCTAGAGAGAAGAGACCAACCCCCACCTGGATACAACCTTCCTTTAGGCAGTTGTAGAGAGCAAGAAGGTCTCCCCTGAGCCTCCTCTTCTCCAGGCTAAGCAACCCCAGCTCCCTCAGCCTCTCCTCACAGGGCTTGTGTTCCAAGCACCTCCCCAGCTTTGTTGCCCTTCTCTGGACACATTCCAGCAGCTCAACATCTCTCCTAAACTGAGGTGCCCAGAACTGGACACAGGACTCAAGGTGCAGAATGGAATGGAATGGAATGGAATGGAATGGAATGGAATGGAATGGAATGGAATGGAACGGAATAGAGTAGAATAGAATAGAATAGAATAGAATAGAATAGAATAGAATAGAATAGAATAGAATAGAATAGAATAGAATAGAATAGAATGGAATGGAATGGAATGGAATGGAATAGACCAGACCAGGTTGGAAAAGACCTTCAAGATCATCGATTCCAACCTATCATCCAACACCATCTAATGGTTGGTGGAAAATGGGCATCAAGCAATGCAGGACACCAAGTCAGCCTTATATCTGCATTTAATCCTGCTAGAGTACAATGCTGATGGAGGCAGCTTGTCACCTGCTTTGTTTAGTGAAAAGCAGCAAACAAATCTGCCTGCAGTGCTGGAACACATGTCAGAGTTACTGGGGGCATGCAGATAAACAGAGACAGGCAGAACAAAACCAAATAATGGGAGAGTCAGCAGGCTGGCCATGCCAAATTAAGCAGTGTTTCTTGGTTGTTAGAAACCAATAGAAATGAACAGCTATAATTTTATAGGAGATTAGAAGGGTTTCTCCCTCTCTATCAAGAAAGAACATCTGTATCCACCCCCCAAGTTGTTTGTCACTGAAAATACCTTGGGCAGGTTGAACTGTAGCAAAACTGAGCAAGCTGAGCTCTACAGCAGGGTGATAGACTCCAATTCAGTTGAGCAGTGAAGTATAAGTTCAGATGCTCCTATCCAGAACTAACCACTTATCTCTCCCTTCCCATAGTGATGGTGATACTCAGGGAGACTCAATAAATTACAGACACTTCAGGGATTATTTCAGCATTGTTATTTATATGTATTTGAAGTGGAGTTGTATGTTGATACTCAAGCTGATGAATGTTCTCCTTCTTGATTATACCTTTGCAAAACCTCACACTCTGAACAAACTGCACCCATTTGAGTGCATGACACACAGATTCCTATGGCACTGACAGGGAATCACAGAATGCCAGGATGAAAAGGACCCCAAGGATCATCTGGTCCAGCCCTTCTAGGTGATGGCATAGCTGGAATGAGATTGCCCAGCACCCTGTTGAGTTTTAAAATCCCAGTGTAGAGGAATCCACTACTTCCCTTGGGAGACAAGTCCAAGTGCCAGGTGCTGTACTTTGGCCACAACAACCCCATGCAGAGCTGCAGGCTGGGGCAGAGTGGCTGGAGAGCTCCCAAACCAAAAGGGACCTGGGAGTACTGATTGACAGCTGGCTGAACATGAGCCAGCAGTGTGCCCAGGTGGCCAAGAAGGCCAATGGCATCCTGGCTTGCATCAAGAATAGTGTGGCCAGCAGGAGCAGGGAAGTCATTGTGCCCCTGTACTCAGCACTGGTTAGGCCACACCTTGATCATTGTGTCCAGTTCTGGGCCCCTCAGTTTAAGAAGGACATTGAGACACTTGAACATGTCCAGAGAGGGGCAACAAGGCTGGGGAGAGGCCTTGAGCACAGCCCTGTGAGGAGAGGCTGAGGGAGCTGGGGTTGCTTAGCCTGGAGAAGAGGAGGCTCAGGGGAGACCTCATTGCTCTCTACAACTACCTGTAAGATGGTTTTATCCAGGAGGGGGTTGGTCTCTTCTCCCAGACAATCAGCACCAGAACAAGAGGACACAGTCTCAAGCTGCACCAGGGGAAGTTTAAGCTGGAGGTGAGGAGAAAGCTCTTCCCATAGAGAGTTGTTAGCCACTGGAATGTGCTGCCCAGGGAGGTGGTGGAGTCACAGAATCTGGAGGTGTTCAAGAGGGGCTTGGATGTGGCACTTGGTGCCATGGTTTAGTCATGAGGTCTGTGGTGACAGGTTGGACTTGATGATCTTTGAGGTCTCTTCCAACCTTATTGATTCTATAATTATTCCAATGTGTCACTGTTCTCATGGTGAAACATTTTCTTCTGGGTTCCACTAAAATCTCCCCAGACTAACTTGTACCCATTGCACCTTTTCCTTGCCATGTGACTCCTTGTAAACAGGGAGTCTCCATCCTCCTGGTAGCCATCCTTGCTGTACTTGGTCCATGGTAATAAGGTCTCCTCTAAGCCTTCTCTTCTCAAGGCTGAACAAATCCAGTTCTCTCAGCCTTCCCTCATGCAGCAGGTTTTTTCCAGCCTGTCTGTTGGCTTCCTTAGCCCTGAATCACAGCTGAATTGTGTACTGACCTTATAACCAGTAGTGAAAGTGGTGACAGAATCCCACAATCATTAAGGTTGGAAATTGAAGATGATCAAAGCCAACCATCAGCCTTATACCACCACGGCCATTAAACCATGAGCCCTAATGTTCACTCATTTCTTGAACACCTTCCAGGGATGATGACTCCACCACCTCCCTGGGCAGCCTGTTCCAATGCCTGGCCACTCTTTCAGGACACAAATGTTTCCTGATATCCAACCTCAACCTCCCCTGGGCAGGACCCATTCCACCCTCCGGCTTGCAGCAGTCCGGAGCCCGAGGCTGTGCCTGCCCCTGCCAACGCAGCTGGTGTTTCCACAGCTGCAGCCTGGGTCTGGGTGGGGAGGACAAGGAAAAGATAGCAAGACATAATCTCAGTGATTGTATGAGACAAAGGATACACACCCTTCAATAACCTCCTCAGCTTGCTGGAGTTATCAGAGCATGCCTTTCTAATGCTGCCTAATGCCAGGTTAAGTTCAGTAGTTTGCAGCTGCATATTTTGCTTGAGATTTGTCCTTAACTGAGCAGCAAGCTTGGGAACTGCAGCTACATGTAATATCTGCTAGGAAAACACATCCATTTCCAAAGACATTTGTCAAAAGAGGCACATGCAATCTTGTTAAAAGCAGGAACCCTAATGACTATTTGCTCCATCATATGCCAGCAGCAGGTATGGCAGGAAAGAGAACAGCTGCTTAGTTGCTTCTGTGATCTATTTTGTCTAGATATTTGTATGTTTAGGAGAGTGGTCTGGCCCTTTTGCAGCTCTCAGATGAATCACTTTGCTAATGGACTAGCAAAGTGCATGGATAACATTATCAACGATGCAGACCATGGCTCCTGTATTGCCTTAATATGCCTCCAAACCAATCTGGTAAATTACTTCCATTATAGGATTTAGATAGTGTCCCATTACAGATCAAGCTTTTGGTTAAATGTCACTCCTTTCAAAGACATATTTGGTGTCAAGGTCTGCTTGGCACTTTCAGAGAGGATGAAAGAGTCCCGGACTTCCTTCTGGACTTCCTTCTGGACTGGAGAAGAGCAGGCTTCAGGGAGACCTTAGAGTGGCCTTCCAGTACCTGAAAGGGACCTAAAAGAAAGCTGAGGAGGGACATTTTACAAGGACTTGTAGTGACAGGACTAGAGGGGAAGGATAGAAGCTGGAAGAGGAGAGATTTAGCCTGGATATTAAGAAGAAATTCTTTACAGTGAAGGTGGTGAGACACTGGAACAAAGTTATCTAGGGAGGTTGTGGATGCCCCCTCCTTGGAGATCACAGTATCACCAAGGTTGGAAGAGACCTCAAAGATCATCAAGTCCAACCTGTCACCACAGACCTCATGGCTAAACCATGGCACCAAGTGCCATGTCCAATCCCCTCTTGAACACCTCCAGTGATGGTGACTCCAGCACCTCCCTGGGCAGCACATTCCAATGGCCAATCTCTCTTTCTGTCAAGAACTTCTTCCTTACATCCAGCCTAAACCTCCCCTGGTGCAGCTTGAGACTGTGTCCTCTTGTTCTGGTGCTGGTTGCCTGGGAGAAGAGACCAACCCCCTCCTGGCTACAACCTCCCTTCAGGGAGTTGTAGAGAGCAATGAGGTCTCCCCTGAGCCTCCTCTTCTCCAGGCTAAGCAACCCCAGCTCCCTCAGCTTCTTCTCATAGGGCTGTGCTCCAACCCCCTCCCCAGCTTTGTTGCTCTTCTCTGGACACCTTGCAGCAACTCAACCTCTTTCCTAAACTGCGGGGGCCCAGAACTGGACACCGTACTCAAGCTGTGGCTTCACCAGTGCTGAGTACATGAAGACATGTCCAGGCTGTGCTTTTTCCCCAGCTTCTGTTAGGCACTTTTTACTTCACAGTGAATAAAAGGAGGGATTTCACTTTAGCAAAGTCTTGGCACGTTGCAACCAAACCGCTGTGACGTTGCAGAAGGCCTCGCCGATATTACGCTCTTTACAGATGATTTATTTCCATATTTAGTGCTCAGTGTTTGCAGTCTTTAATACAGCCCCAGCATATGGTGCTGTTTTATTCAAATGGCAAACTGTGTGATCATTAAAAATGTATGGAAATGTAAACATCGTGTCAGAGTTCAGCGTTTCAGAAAGGAACTGTTAATCCCTGCGCACCGGTTCATTACAGCGAGAAGCCAAATCAATTAGTGCTTTTGTTTCCTTACATATTTGCTTGGTGTTATGTATCCATTTAGGAGCAGCTCATTTGGTTAGGTTTCAATTTCACAGAAATTTGCATTTCTACATTATTAGGCAGGAATGTGTCGGTTTCACTTTGATTTGATAAGGAACAAAGATTGGCAAAAATCTGTTTAACTATTAAGCTGGGAGTTGAGATCAATCTCCATTTCACTGGAGGATTGAAAGGAGAAAGCTTCTGGCTCTGCAGCAGCTTTGTCAGCCTTGGCAATTTGCATTATGTTACCCATGATAGTATGCACAAGGATCCATTGCCATGAATTTAATTCAAGGAAACAGTTTCAGTTCTTTTCACTCCTTTCTCAGTCTTTTCAGGCAGCTGGAGTACCTTTTTTATCCACCACCCCCCCCCCCCCCCCCCCCCCCTCTTGGTGTTGAGAGATTACTTATTACTTGTATTTAACTGAAGAATAATAATAATTAGAAAAAAAAAATAACATCTCAAAAGGTAATAAGTTGAGTTCCTCAGAGAAACTTTTCAGGGCTTTTCATACAAAGGGGGAGAGTGAGAAAGGATTTTGCTGGAACAGGGTAGGCGTGCTGCTTTGGAAGCAGAGTCTCTGTTGTGCAGAGGGCAAGGGAGAGCGGTGGTAGGCGCTTTTCACAGGCTCCCCAACCAGTTCCTGTCAACCTGGCAATGCCTGGACCACTTCTAAGTGTAAGATGGCCACTGAAGCTCTGTGCAATTAATGACAGGATTAGCATAACATTGTAATTTTTCAGCTCTGGGTCTTGCAGGAGGTTGTAGACGTTGGGGGCCAATTGCTGCACTGATTAGTATGCAGGGTTGGACATTTTTCCACTGTTAGGCAAAAATGCCTCCATCTTTCCTGAGGTCAGGATTTCATCTACAGACCCTGAAGATTCAATACAAGCCAGATACAAGAGTTAATCAATACCCAGTGTGGCTGCCTCCTCACTCATTAAACACTGCTGTTGATGCAAGAGCTCAACTATTTCATCAGGTGACCTGAGGGTGTACCACTGTGATAGTATCTCACTCCAAATCTGACTTCCATTTCCTCACTGGGTTCCTACAACTCAGCCTGACCATCAGCAACAAAGGCAAAATGCTCCAAGTGCCTCTGCTGTTCAGGAGGCGAGCAATCCCAGAAAATACACAAGCCCTATCTGTTGCCATGGGGCAGGACACTGATAGAGGTGCACTCAGGATTTTGCTCCAAGGCACAATGAGAACAAGGCATTACCTTGCAATTTATCCAGGACTTGTAAAGCTAAAGAGCATTTCACCATCCATGTGGAAGCTCTTGGCTTGCAGATGAGTCACCTTCCTGAACAGAAAAGCCTATATCACAAAAGAGATTCATAGACCCATAGAATGGTTTGGGTTGGAAAGGACTTAGTCCCATGTCAACATGAGGAGGAACTCCTTTAATTTAAGGGTGACAGAGCACTGAAACAGGCTGCCCACAGAGGGGGAGTTTCCATCTCTGGAAAACCCACCTGGATGTATTCCTGTGGGAAAAACCCATTCAAAACCCACCTGGAGGTATTCCTGTGTGAACTTCTTTAGGTGAACCTGCCTTGGCAAGGAGGGTTGGACTCAATCTCCAGCAGGCCTTTCCAAGCCCTGCCACACTGGGATTCTGTCAATCTGGGTCTCTTTCTAGGAAATTACACAGATCCTACTTTGGTCCAAATGAAAAGCTCACTAATTGTGTGACTGGGAGAAAGTTTAAAACTGAGCACAAGTTAGAATTAGAATTAGAATTAGAAATTAGAATTTTAATTAGAATTAGAAATTAGAATTAGAATTAGAATTAGAAATTAGAATTAGAAATTAGAAATTAGAATTAGAAGTAGAAATTAGAATTAGAAATTAGAAATTAGAATTAGAAGTAGAAATTAGAATTAGAAATTAGAAATTAGAATTAGAATTATAAATTAGAATTAGAAATTAGAAATTAGAATTAGAAGTAGAAATTAGAATGATAATTAGAATTAAAAATTAGAGTTAGAATTAAACTTAGAATTAGAAATTAGACTTAGAATGACTTAGAAATTAGAATTAGAATTAGATTAGAGTCAGAATCAGAATTAGAATTAGAAATTAGAATTAGAATTAGAAATTAGAATTAGAAATTAGAATTAGAATTAGAAATTAGAATTAGAATTAGAAATTTGAATTAGAAATTAGAATTAGAATCAGAATCAGAATTAGAATTAGAATTAGAAACTAGAATTATAATTAGAATTAGAAATTAGAATTAGAATCAGAATTAGAATTAGAATAAGAATTAGAAATTAGAATTAGAATTAGAAATTAGAATTAGAATCAGAAATTAGAATTAGAATTAGAATTAGAATTAGAATTAGAATTAGAATCAGAATTAACCAGGTTGGCAAAGACCTTTGAGATCATTGAGTCCAACTTATCACCCAACACCATCTAAACACCTAAACCATGGCACCAAGCACCCCATCCAGTCTCCTCCTAAACACCTCCAGTGATGGTGACTCCACCACCTCCCTGGGCAGCACATTCCAATGACAATCTCTCTTTCTGTGAAGAACTTCTTCCTAACATCCAGCCTTAACTTCCCCTGGTGCAGCTTGAACTCTTGTTCTGGTGCTGGATGCCTGGGAGAAGAGACCAACCCCCACCTGGCTACAACCTCCCTTCAGGTAGTTGTGGAGAGCAATAAGGTCTCCTCTGAGCCTCCTCTTCTCCAGGCTAAAGTTAAAGCTAACTTAAAACTCAGTACTGGGCTCCATGCATGAAGAAGTGAGTGTCTTGTGTTCAGGAAGCCAGGCTCAGTGAGCATAACCTAATCTTCTCACTTTACAGCCTCTGATACCGAATCTGTGATGCCCCATTTTGTTTCCCATATGTTTTTTGTGGTAGTCAAGACTATGCAAATTCAGCATGAAAATTCCTTTCTTACAGCCATTTAATTTATACCATCCATCACCCCTGCCTGCATGACTGACATTTACTGCATGGTGCCTGGGAAGCAATGCTGGTGGCAGAGAGCCAGGAGACCCGGTGTCTCTGGCTGATGTGACTATCTTTGGTAAGTCACTTCATCTCTTCTATTGCATTCACTTAATCACGGTCATCATCTCCAATTGAGCTGTTTGAAGGGACTCTATTATTACAGCTGTTACACCCAATACAACAAAGCTTGAATTATTTTCAAGGAACAGGCAATACAAGCCTGTGAATTATTAGGTAGCACATCTAACCTAAAGTATTTGGCAGATAGAGTCACAAAGTTGAATATCACTCCATCCAGGTTGTTTTTTTCCTCCTTTTTATCTTTTCTTCCTCCCCCTCCACCCAGACAGCAGTGTAGATAAGCAAAATATTTGCTGCCTGTACTGAGCAAACAAAAGAATGTGCCTCACCCACCATGCTGCAGAAACGGAGTGGAATAAACGGTTTCATTTAACCCCTTCCTTGATTATGATGGTTTTTTCATGGCCCTGCTCCAAAGTATGGGGCTGCCGGCTTGGGGGGTTTCCTCCTCTTTGTTCCTTTAAGTAGCAAAGTGTTCTCCTAGTTAGAATCACAGAATGGTTTCTCCTAGTTAGAATCATAGAATGGTTTGGGTTGGAAGGGGCCTTAAAGATTATCCATTTCCAACCTTGCTGCCGTGGGGAGGGACATCTTGCACTGGACTGGATTGCTCATGGCCTTGTCCAGCCTGGTCTTGAGCACTTCCAGGAAGCGAGCATCCACAACCTTCCTGGGCAACCTGTTCCAGTATCTCCCTCACTCACAGAATCACCAAGGTTGGAAGAGACCTCAAAGATCACAGTATCACAGTATCACTAAGGTTGGAGGAGACCTCGAAGATCATCCAGTCCAACCTGTTACTCACACTCCTCTGTTGAAACTAATGGAAAACAGGTAGCAAAGCTGACAGAGGAAGCCACAAATCCTGTTAATTATACATTTTACACCAGATAGACACTCTAGACCATTTTTTCCCCCACTTCTTGATACCTCCAAATTACCTAGTTTTACCTCTGGTAAGCCTGAGAAAAATCAGGATGCTAATTTAACGAGGCCAATAACTAACTGAGGAAACTGAGGCCCCTCCAGTGCAATCACTTTCATGCAGAATCAAACTTTAAGCAGAACTCTATTAGGAGTGTGACATACTTAGACACTTTATGTCCTTCAGCCACTTTCACTAAATGTCTAAGTATAAGATACCTTGAGAGGATGCCTGCATTGAATCATCAGATAGCTTTCTAGCTCTCTTTTCACAAATCCACTTTCAGATGTCATTTGGACAGCAGCACCCTAACATTTGAAACTGAAATCAGACCTGGACAATAGACACATCACTGCATCATTTCACACGGGCTGCAAAAGAGAATGAATATCCCAGGGCTCCTAAATCCTCAAGCTAATCCATTTCTATCCCCCAGGTAACAAAAAGTTCAGATGCACAGACTTCCCTAAATGACCTCAATATTACAAGGACCATTTATTGTTTACTGAGCTCTAAACCCTGGCAACTCATGAAGATCTCTCTCCTGGTGGAGTCTCTTTGAATAACAGCCAGGAGCTGAGACCTGGCAAAAAGCACTGGGCAGGAGGTCAAAGAGTCTGTCTCTTCTGGTGTTCCACTACCACCCTTGGCCCAGGTATTGAATCCATTATTGAGCAAGCTGCTTTTAAATTCTCTGGTGTTAAGTTCCCTACACAAAGCTGCAGTGTGGGGAGACACTCTGCTACCCTCCTTGCCTGGCACACTGAGACTGTCCAATCCCCCTGGCTTTCAGAAGTCATAGAATGGGTGGGGTTGGAAGGGACCTTAAAGATCATCTAGTTCCACCTCCTCAGCATGGGCAGGGATACCTCTCCTTAGTCCAGGTTGCTCAAGATCCAACCTGACCTTGCACCCTGTCAGGAAGGAGGCATCCACAACCTCCCTGGGTAACCTGTTCCAGCGTCTCACCGCCCCCACTGTCAAGAATTTCTTCTTAATAACCAGTCTACATCTACCTCCTTCCAGTTTCAATCCATTCCCCCTCATCCTATCACTACAAGTCCTTAAAAAAGTCCCTGCCCAGCTTTCCTGTACCCCACCCTCAGGTACTGGAAGGGTGCTTTAAGGTCTCCCTGGAGCCTTCTCTTCTCCAGGCTGAGCAGCCCCAACTCTTGCAGGCTGTCCCCATAGGGGAGGTTCTCCATCCCTCTGATCATCTTTGTGGCCTCCCCTGGACTTGCTACAACAGTCCTGAAGCAGCTATGCATTCCAGCCTCTTATTTGCCTGTCAGCTCTTAATTTACCATGTTTTAGGAGGACTAGCTACTGCAGCAGGTAGCTTGCATCCCTTAAAAAGCAACCTCATTTCACAGCTGTTTCCCTGCCTCTTTAAAGTTAAATTTTAAGGTGATTTTTGCCCTGTCGTAATTCTCTGGCGAGCATAAAACTTAATTATTTGGCCAATTATAATACCAGTGAACATAACAGCCATTAACTGAATGGGGCTTGAATCAGCACATTTTCCACTCCACAGTAAGGAGCAGGAAAGATAGAGGAGAATGTATTAACTGAGCAAAATCTAATAAACATAATGCTACCCACAGATAGGTGCTGTTTAATCTCGTGAAGGGATTTTATGCTTCTGTTCACATGGCAGTGGCAGATATCATCTGACTGGTGGGAAGGAGTGGCTTCAATGTGCAGGCCTGCCATCAGAAGAAGCAATGCTTTAGTTTTAGTACCTGCATGCAAAACAAACTGCTGTTTTTCCTTGGCAGCTCTTGAATGTGGGGCGGAACTCGGGCGTTAACGCAGTTTAGGCGACGTTCAAGTGGAAAGTGCTACCACTGAGTTAAGCCTCAGCTTTCTAGGCAAGATGGCTGGAGGTGAGGAGAAAGTTCTTCACAGAGCGAGTCATTCAGCATTGGAATGTGCTGCCCAGGGAGGAGGTGGAGTCACCATCCCTGGAGGTGTTCAAGAGGGGATTGGATGTAGCCCTTGGTGCTGTGGTTTAGTCATGAGGTCTGTGGTGACAGGTTGGACTCGATGATCTTTGAGGTCCCTTCCAACCTTGGTGATTCTGTGATTATGAGCTTCTCCATGACACTGAGGAATCTTCTGGTTATGCATATAGAATCACAGAATCATAGAGCCAATAAGGTTGGGAGAGACCTCAAGGATCAAGTCCAACCTGTCACCCAACACCTCATGACTACTAAACCATGGCACCAAGTGCCACATCCAAACCCCTCTTGAACACCTCCAGGATGGTGACTCCACCACCTCCCTGGGCACACATTCCAATGGCGAATGACTCGCTCTGTGAAGAACTTTCTCCTCACCTCCAGCCTAAACTTCCCCTGGTGCAGCTTGGACTGTGTCCTCTTGTTCTGTTACTGGTTGCCTGGGAGAAGTATAGGCCCTTCCCAGCTGGAACTAGAGCTGAATGGGGGTTCTACCAGCAACTAAGGATCTCCATGAATTCAGTCAAAATGTATCTGCCATACTTTGCTGTTGTAGACAAGCAGAAAACAGGGGATGAAAAATTCATTAACTGCTGCTGTAGACAGAAAGGAGATGAAAGTCTCAACCCCCAACCCCTCCACCCCGAAAAAAAAGAAAAAATTCAGATAGAATCATAACATTATTTTGGGTGGAAAAGACCTCTAAAATTGAGTCCAACCACTGACATAACACCACAGCACCCCCACGGCCATTAACCATATCCACACGTTTCTGGTGCACCTCCAGGGATGGTGATTCCACCTTCTCCTTGGCTGCCTGCTCCAATGCCTGATGTCAGGACTCTTGGAGCAAAGAAATCATTCTAATAGCCAGCCTAAAACACCCCTGGCATGCTTTTGGACCATTTCCTTTTGTCCTATCACATGATACTAGGGAGAAGAGACCAGTACCCACCTCACTACATCCTCCTTTCAGCTAGTTATAGAGAGAAATGAGGTCTCCCCTGAGCCTCTCTTCTCCAGACTACACGATGCGAGATACATGAGTGAAGAGGGCTGAAGGAAAGCTGAGGAGGGACTTTTCATGAGGGCACATGGTGATAAGACAAGTTTTAGATTCGATATTAGGAAAAAGTTCTTCACAGTGGTGAGAAACTGAGATGGGCTGCCTGGGGAAGTTGTGGACACCCCATCCTGGAAGTGTTCTAGACCGGGCTCGATGAGGTTTTCAGCCACCTGGTCTAGTGGAAGGTGTCCCTGATCTTTAAAGTCCCTTCTGATTCAAGCCATTCTATGATTATATGAATTGAATCACAGAATCACAGAATCACTCATGTTGGAAAAGATCCTCAGGATCCCCAAGTCCAACCCAGAACCCTACTTTGCAAAGTTCACCCCTAAATCATATCCCCAAGCACCACATCCAAGCAACCTTTAACACATCCAGGGCAGGTGACTCAACCACCTCCCTGGGCAGCACATTCCAATGCCTGACCAGTCTTGCTGGGAACATTTTCCTAAGGTCCAGTCTAAACTTACCCATTGGCAGCTTGAGGCCATTCCCTCTTGTTCTATCACTAATTACCTTTGAGAACAGACCAGCACCAGCACGAAAGGAAGCTGTAGAGAGCGATGAGGTCTCCCCTCAGCCTCCTCTTTTCCAAACTAACCATCCCCAGCTCCTTCAGTCACTCTTCATAAGATTTATCCTACAGGCCCTTCCCAGCTTCCTTGCTCTCCTCTGCCCTGGCTCCAGCACCTCCACATCTCTCCTGTACTGAGGTGCCCAAAACTGGACACAATACTCTGGGTGTGGCCTCACCAGAGCTGAGTGCCAGGGGACAGTCCCCTCCCTGCTCCTGCTGGACACAGCATTTCTGATACCAGCCAGGATGTGACCCAAGTGCAGCACCTGGCAATTGGCCAGAAGCTGTGTTGGAAAACGAGGAGGAGTAAAAAGAAACATAAAACTTCAAATTAGAGAAAGGTTTCCTTTTCCTTTGCACTCCTCACTTTGGCAGAGATGGGAGGTAGAAAAGGAGATGATTATTTCGTTGTATTAAAGAAGCTGATTTAAAAACAAACCCCAAAAAACAGAGACTCCAAGAGAAATAGGAAAAGAAATGACCCTCCAGTTCAGAGGTAAATGTTTGTACCAGATCTGAAGTGGTACAGTGCTCCACAGGTGTTAAATGTCCTTTCTTTATCATCAGCTGTTGCTGTTACGTGTGCTATCGATTATGCTCATCAGCAGGATAGCCTTTTGAAGAGGAAGTGTTAGACTTTCTGACAGTGATTAGTATTGATTGGGATTGGCTACCCAATTAAAGAGTTAAGGTGCTCTTTGATTGTTTCAACAGGGCATGTCATAAGTCAGCAGCTATTTGCTGACATCAGGGGGGCCCAAGCTGGAACGTTCACACTTGTAACATACATTCTCCTAATAATGTTCATTTACTGAGTAAGATCCTCAAGTAGAAGGTTTCTGCACACCTCTCATTGGAACTGAAGTCCCCAGGTTGTGGCCAGGAGGGGGTTGGTCTCTTCTCCTAGGCAAGCAGCACCAGAACGAGAGGACACAGTCTCAAGCTGTGCCAGGGGAGGTTCAGACTGGATGTTAGGAGGAAATTCTACACAGAGAGATTGGCCATTGGAATGGGTTGCCTGGGGAGGTGGTGGAGTCATCATCATTGGAGGTGTTTAGGAGGAGACTGGATGGAGTGCTCGGTGCCATGGTTTAGTTGATTAGGTCGTGTTGGATGATAGGTTGGACTCGATGATCCTGAAGGTCTCTTCCAACCTGGTCTATCCTATCCTATCCTATCCTATCCTATCCTATCCTATCCTATCCTATCCTATCCTATCCTATCCTATCCTGTTCTATCCTATTCCTATTCTATTCCTATTCTATTCTATTCTATTCTATTCTATTCTATTCCATTCCATTCATTCCATCCATTCCATTCCATTCCATTCCATTCAGCCTTCCACTCTCACATTTTCTCAGAAATAGTCTTATGCTGCTCTTGGAGCTGCTGCTTTCTCCTGGCAACTGCTCCCACAGTCCAATTCACACTGTGCAATTTTACAACAGGCTATGGTCCCAACAGAGAGATTTCAAGCAACTGTAAATCTGTTTTCCCTTTTAAGCCTGATTACATCTTCTTCCTTGAGTGCACAAGTCTCAGGAAATCCATGGTCATTATATAACCTGCAGAGATGCTGTCCGTGTCCCAGCAGCCCTCAGGAAGCACTCATAGACAGTTTGTATCCTTGATGGTGACGAAGCCAGTCAGGGTTTTAACTCAGCAAGTCCAGTGAGTCAGGCTGCAGCCACCCTGAAGGATTTTCCAGTTTTCTGGAAATGCCTCTTTTCTGGTGGTCCATTCCTACGACCCAACAGAGAATCACACAGTCACAGAATGATATGGATTGGGAACGCCCTCAGGAGATTGAGTCCAACCCCCCTGCCAAAGCAGGGTCACACAGGGCAGGTTGCACAGGAATGTGTCCAAGTGGCTTTTGAAAGTCTCCAGAGAAGGAGACTCCACAACCTTTCTAGGCAGCCTGTTCCAGTCCTCCAGCACCACCACAGGAAAGAAGTTTCTCCTCACGTTGAGGGGCATCTTCCTGTGCTCCAGCTTACACCCATTGTTCCTTGTCCTGTCACTGGGCACCACCAAAAAGGGACTGGAACCTTCATCTTGGCATCCACCCTTTGGATATTTATAAACATTAGTAAGATCCCCTCTCAGTCTCCTCTTCTCCAGACTAAAGAGACTAAGATAATGATGGTCCACAGAAGACAAAAGCACTTCAGCCTAAGGGGATGCAGGCAGGTCAAAGCCTGCTAACAGCAGACCCAAGTGCTCTCTGGCTTCAGGCTGGAGTAAAACAACCCAGTCCCTCCAAGAAGAGCCCTGGGCTTACATTGGGGTCGCTGCCTCCAATATCTGTCTGGCTTTCTGCACCCAGGAATGGCTGCACAGTGGACCTTGAGCACTGTCTCCTCACCACATGATCATGCAGCAGTCTCTGCTGGCACCTCTCTGAAACAACCACCAGGCTGACCCAGAGGGCTCAATCCACCACCTCACAGCTGAAAATGAAAGAATTTTCATTCCCTCCTCAGGACTGAAGAAGTACTACAGGCTAGTGGACTGCCCCGGAAAAACTCTCCACCACCCATCCCCCAGTGCTGCTGAGTCCATTACCTCTATGTCTGTGAGGTCTGCACCATTACCTCTGCCTGTACATTGGTGCCTGCACCTCTCTGCTTTCTTTTACTTGAAAGATACCATCACTCTGTGGCAGCATACTAGTCATTGAAATCATAGCAGATCCAAGAGAACTGTGTAGCTTAGTTACATCAGATATATGAGGGACCCACAACCACGCCTGTGGGTGGTAGCTGCTGGATCACCCATCACCCAACACCATCTAATCAAATAGACCATGGCACCAAGCACCCCATCCAGTCTCTTCCTAAATACCTCCAGGGATGGTGACTCCACCACCTCCCTGGGCAGCACATTCCAACAGGCAATCTCTCTTTCTGTGAAGAATTTCTTCCTAACATCCAGCCTAAACCTCCCCTGGCACAGCTTGAGACTGTGTCCTCTTCTTCTGGTGCTGGTTGCCTGGGAGAAGAGACCAATCCCCACATGTCTAAAACCTCCCTTTAGGCAGTTGTAGACAGCAAGAAGGTCACCCCTGAGCCTCCTCTTCTGCAGGCTAAGCAACCCCAGCTCCCTCAGCCTCTCCTCATAGAGCTTGTGCTCCAGACCTCTCCCCAGCTTTGTTGCCCTTGTCTTCAAAGCCATGTGAAATCCTGTGGTGTGTCCCTGGAAAAAAGCAAACTCAGGACTCTGCAAGCAGTACAAAGCCTTAAATACATGTCTGCTCCAGCTCAACACAAATTCCCTTTTCACATCAATTGAGTTCTCATCAAATCCTAGTTACAAATGCTTAGGTAAAGGATATTGACCTGACACCAACGCATCGGGGAAGCAAAAATAAAGAGAAAATAAACCACCAGAAAACAAACAAACAAAACCTCCACTAAAAAAACCCACCCAAACCAAAACACCAACAAAACCCACAACAAGCCTGGACATGCTTCACATTCTTTTCTGAGTCGAAGCATTTGTCATCCCACAGCAGCCAGCTCAGCAGCTCAGACTGCAAGTCGCCTTTGCAGCGGTGAGACAGGGCTATCAGAATTAAGGTGATAAGACCTAAAAATGGAACTCAGCCACTAAAGAATACATTAACAGCCTGATTGAACAATAAACACGGAGAAACAAAGGACTAAACTTATTTCAGCTCAGCACACCCTGCTAACAAATCACATCTTATCTCATAGCGTTAAAACACACTCTCCTGGACAAAGCACTGGCTCGGCGAGCAGCCCAAAGAGTGGTGGTCAAGGGAGTGAATCCAGCTGGCAGCCAGTCACAAGTGGTGCTGCACTTGACTCTAACCTCCTCTCAGGGTGCAGTAGAGAAGAATGAGGTCTACCTGAAGGAGGTTGTAGACAGGCAGAGGTTGGTCTCTTCTCCCAGGCAACCAGCACCAGAACAGAGGACACAGACTCAAGCTGCACCTGGCAGGTTTAGCCTGGATGTTAGGAAGAAGTTCTTCACAGAAAGAGAGATTGCCATTGGAATGTGCTGCCCAGGGAGTGGTGGAACCACCTCCCTGGAGGTGTTTAGGAAGACTGATGGGGGTGCTTGGTTAGGGTTTAGTTGATTAGATGGTGTTGGGTGATAGGTTGGACTCAATGATCTCGAAGGTCTTTTCCCACCTGGTTAATTCTATTCTATTCTAAACTGCAGTAAGCTTCAGACAAAGCACATGCTTGAACTTACCAAAGGAGTGCTAATATCCATTTGACAACAACACAGAAGCTCTCCACACTGCAGTTCAAGTCAGCCACCACATTCCACAGGAAGGTCTGGAGGTGATGCACATGGCAGTGCACCTGCAGGCAGTGCCTCTCCACAGGGCTGCCACTGCCCATCAGCAGCACGGCCACTCATTCAGCTGTCTCAGCTGCTCTGGTTCAGTTATTGAAGACAGTTTGGCCATGCAAACAAGCTCAGCCTTGGGGAGCTCATGGTTCTCTAAACCTTCCCACTGAACCACAGGAGCAAGTTTTGGCCTTCAGGAGCCGATGCACACAGAAATTCACTTGAAATCTACGAGGGAGAAATATTTACATTCCAGCACCTAAACACTGGAGTGGATTTACACAACACTGAGAATCATCTGTGTACTCCACCCTCTGCCAGATGGTGTTGGAGTCACCATCACGGAGGAGTTTAAGAAGACTGGATGAGGCACTTGCCATTTTAGTTGATTAGATGGTGTTGGGTGATAGGTTGGACACAATGATTTCAAAGGTCTCTTCCAACCTGGTCTGGTCTATCTATTCTGGTCTATTCTATTCTATTCTATTCTATTCTATTCTATTCTATTCTATTCTATTCTATTCTATTCCAGTCTTATTCCATTCTATTCATTCCTATTCCTATTCTTTCTATTCATCTATTCTATCATTCATTCCTATTCCATTCCATTCCATTCCATTCCATTCCATTTAAAAGCATCTGCAAGACAGTGCTTAGTGGTCACTCACTCTAACCACTTAGGTAATGCACATTAGAAGCATTTCCCCATACCCATACTGGAGACACTGCAGACAAAGTCTTTGGAAACCCTCTGCTCTCTGACAAAAATATCCAGGAGCCTTCTAATGATCTGCTGACTTGCCTTCTTTCCAATTTTGAAAAGTAAATTATGGCTTGGTGCACAGTACTGCTAAGCACCTTTCCAAAAAGAATCTATTAGACAAAGGCAAGAAGAATTTGTAGCTGGATCTACTTTAGCCAAGGGCTCCAGGGAAGTAAGACACATGGCATTACAAGAAGGGGTGTTCAAAGGTAGAAGAATGCATCAGAAATGCATCCCTCCTCCCCAGGAGCAGGGAGGTCACTGTGCCCCTCTACTCAGCACTGGTTAGGCCACACCTTGAGTCCTGTGTCCAGGTCTGGGCCCCTCAGTTTAAGAAGGGCTTTGAGACACTTGAACATGTCCAGAAAAAGGCACCTCAGTAGCACCAAGGACGTGACCACTGGGAGAAGGACAATATAGATTGCAGGTTAGTAGACTGAAGACTTTACTGTGCTTTGTGTTCAAGAGTGGACATGTTACTGCTGTACAAATTGTTTGCCCCAATGCTGTAGTGGATGGAAACAATAATCTTTGCATGAGATCATAGAATGAAGGGAGTTGGGAGGGTCCTCTGGACATTGAGTCCAACCCCCCCTGCCAAAACAGGATCACCTAGGGCAGGCCACACAGGAATGTGTCCAGGTGGGATCTGGAAACTCCACAACCTTTCTAGGCAGCCTGTTCCAGTGCTCCAGCACCCTCACAGAAAGAAGTTTCTCCTTGTGTTGAGGTGCAGCTTCCTGTGCTCCAGCTTATATCCATTGTTCCTTGTTCTGTTACTTGGGCACTACCCAAAAGTGACTGAACCTTTATCTTGACACCCATCCTTGAGATTGTATAGACTTCAATAAGATCCCCTCTGAGCCTTCTCTTCTCCATGTTAAACCCCCAGGTCTCTCATCAGACAGATGTTCCAGTCCCTTAATCATACTCATAACCTCCATTGGACTGTCTCCAGTAGATCCCTGTCTCTCTTGAACTGGGGACCCCAAAACTGGATACAGTATTCCCTGTGCAGTCTCACCATGGAAGTGTAGAGGAGGAGAACCTCCCTAGTTCTGCTAGACAGACTTCTCTTGATGCACCTCAGGATACCTTTGTCCCTCTTGGCCACAAGGGCACATTGCTGTTCCGTGGATAACTTTATGGAGTACAAATGGCAGCAGAAGGTGGATTGACTTCTTAAATGTGTTTGTGAAACAACCAGCCCAGTCTTTGTTTGCATAGAGTTTCAGTACCTACCTCATCACTCACAGGAATGCCACTGGACACATTCCCACAGAGGCAGGATAATAACCACACACCTCTGGCGTGCCTGGTTATGCTGTCCAGAGGCATTCATCCTTTTTTTTCCCCCGTGCAGAGTATGTGACGCAGGAAAGGAGCTCACGTGCTCAGTGTAGCTTCTCCCCTTCCCTCTCGGGCTGCACGCCATGGCTAAGCAAGCAGACGAATTAAGTCAGCAGTTAATGAGTGTCAGCCTGGGAAAAAAGGAGGACTGGAGAGCAATTCACACTTGAGGACACAGGCATAAATTACTCCAGGTACAGCCACACACAGCATGTCAGCAACTCGGCAGGATCTCCCTTCATGCATCTTTTACCCTGCCACAGCCCACAGCTAAGGTTCATTTCTCCCTTTGTCCCTGCAACATTCTGGAGCACAAGTGCCTTCGAGGGCTGTAACTGAAAAGATGCCACTTCACTAGCATCCTAGCTCTGGAAGAAATTTATCATGCCTGTTTCCTTTTCTCCTTAGAGTTGAATCTATTATGGCTTTTACCCAGTACCCTGTCTTCATACTCGTGTGCAAAGAAATTGTCAGGAGCTAATGCATCTGCAGGGAAGAAAAGAATAATTCATCCCAGAATGTTTCTCTATTTACATCCATTTCTTCAGAGAGAATAATATTCCCATTTGAAAGCAACAAGAAGAAAGGTTTTTCAGGAATGAATGTTTCAAGTACAATGCTTGAACATCCTACAGAGGCACCCAGTGATTCTAAGGGCATACATGCAACACGCTGGTTAAAGGGTTTCACATGGTTCCCTACGCACTGGCCACAACAGCATTACATAACATTTGATCCACAGGTTGGGAAGGTTCTCTTGCCCCTCTGCTCTGTCCTGGTGAAGCCACATCTGGAGTATAGTGTCCCATTTGAATTGGTTTGAGAGGGCTGATTGATCAGAGGGCTGGAGCACCTCTCCTATGAGGACAGACTGAAGGAGTTGGGGCTGTTCAGTCTGGAGAAGAGAAGGCTCCAAGGTGACCTCATTGTGGCCTTCCAGAATATGAAGGGGGCCTACAAGAAGGCTGGGGGGATTTCTGAGGCTATCAGGTAGTGATAGGACTAGGGGAATGGAATGAAGCTGGAGGTGGGGAGAGATTCAGGCTGGACATGAGGAGGAATTTCTTCCCCATGAGAGTGGTGAAGCCCTGGAATGGGTTTGCAGGGAGGTGGGGAGCCCTGTCCCTGGAGGTGTTTAAGCTCAGGCTGGCCAGCCTGATCTAGTGTGAGGTGTCCCTGCCCATGGCAGGGGGGGTTGGAGCTAGATGATCCTTGTGGTCCCTTCCAACCCAGACTGATTCTATGATTCCATGATTTAATTCTGGGCTCCCCAGTTCGAGGGGGAGAGGGAACTGTGGGAAATCTCAGCCTCAGAGGGACTCTCATCTAAGTCTCTATTGCCTTTTGCTTTTTATTCCATCCTTTTCATCCAGATGGTGTAACTGGCTTCAGTCTTAAATAAGGCAGCCATTGGAAGGTTTCACTGAGCTTTCCCTAGCTGCTGGATTAACAGGCATATAGATACATCCCCCCCCCCCGCCCCTGTAACACCAAGTATCCTGTCACTTTCATTCAACTGACCTACTGCAATACCTTTCGTTCCAGTGCAGTTTCTTTGGGGTGAATGAATGCTTTACGTCATCCTTGACAGAAATGTCATTCTAAGTGCAATGCCACGTTCACTGCTGGAGAAACTAACAAATCACGGTCTTCAAGCACCAGAGCTGCTTCATGTACCAGCAGGGACTTTCACAAGAACAAGAAGGCTTCATGAACTGCAAGTGGCACTCCGGAATTGGCATAGCAGAGCGAAGAAAGATAATGGAAAATATGCCTCGGGATTAAAGGTCAGGCAAAGGTGAAACGACTTCATTGGAGTTCTCGCTTCTGCTCAGCAGATTTAGACCAGGCAAGCCTGAACTCTTTGCAGATACCTGTTGTTCCTTGTCCAGAAAAATGTGTTTACATCATTTCCCAGTGATTTCCCCCCCTGCTCACATCAATACCTGGCTTCTTTCTGTACACCTAGAGTAGGAACAAAGCAATTCTTGCAATGCTCTCTGGATTGCTGCTGTGTTCAGCTGCACTCAGGGTTGTGGCAAGTCTCTTTTCCCCCACAGATTTCACAGTGTGTGGTGTGTGTGGTGTGCGCGGTGTGCGTGGTGTGCATGGCGTGTGTGGTGTGCGTGGTGTGCGTGGGGTGCATGGGGTGCACAGTGTGCGTGGTGTGCGTGTTGTGTTGTGTGCGGCGTGTGCGTGGTGTGAGTGGTGTGCATGGGTGCGTGGTGTGAGTGTGTGTGCGGTGTGCACGGTGTGCGTGGTGTGCGTGGTGTGCATGGTGCATGGTGTGCGCGGTGTGATTGGTGAATGGTGTGCGTGGGGTGCGTGGGGTGCGTGTGCGTGGGGTGCATGGTATGAGTGTGGTGGCGCGTGGTGCGCGGTATGCGCAGTGTGCACGGTGTGCGTGGTGTCGTGGTGTGTGCGTTGTGCGCGGTGTGCGTGGTGTGCACGTGTGCGCGGTGTCCATGGTATTGTGGTGTGCATGGTGTGTGTGTGCATGGTGTCCATGGTGGTGCGTGGTGTGCGCAGTGTGGTGTGTGTGGGGTGTGTGGGTGCTTGGTACGTGTGGTGTGCACGGTGTGCATGGTGTGCACGGTGCGCTTGGTGAGCATGGTATGCATGGTGTCCGTGGTATGTGTGGTGTGCATGGTGTGCGTGTGTGCGTGTTTCTTGGGTGCATGTGGTGTGCATGGTGTGCGTGGTGTGCATGGCGTGCACGGTGGCGTGGTGTGCTTGGTGCGTGTGGTGTGGCATGGTGTGCACGGTGTGCACGGTGTGCGTGGTGTGCACGGTGTGCGTGTGTGCATGGTGTGCACAATGTGTATGGTGTGCGTGGTGTGCTTGGTGCACATGGTGTTCTTGGTGCACATGGTGTATGTGGTGCATGGTGTGCACGGTGTGGCACATGTGCACAGTGTGCTTGGTGTGCACAATGTGTATGGTGTGCGTGGTGTGCTTGGTGCACATGGTGGCTTGGTGCGCATGGTGTATGTGGTGTGCATGGTGTGGTGAAGCCCTGGAATGGGTTGTCCAGGAGATGGTTGAGCCCCATCCCTGGAGGTGTTTAAGTCCAGGCTGGATGAGGCTGTGGCCAGCCTGATCTAGTGTAGAGTGTCCCTGCCCTTGGCAGGGGGGTTGGAACTGGATGATCCTTGAGGTCTCTCCACCCTGACTGATTCTATGATTCTAAATAGTAACAATCGAGATTAAAGGAACAGAGGCTGACCAGGAGAATAAATTTGAGTAGGTCTCCCAGCAGAATGCAAAGTCTTAAGGCAAATATTTCCCCACTATAGCCACGTTCTGGGTGGTCATTCCGAAATCCCCACTTCCCGTCCAACCTGTTTGGATGTCAATGCTTTCCTTCATGTGGAATGAGAGAAATGGGCTCCCCTACACCTAGCTCTAGTTCTCTGTTTGTCTCTCAAGCTTCCTTCAAAAAAAATCAGACAATCCTCTATCTTCATAATGTGAAGTTGTATAGGTGTGCTGAGTGCTCTTCCTCCTCTACAGACTATTCATAGAGTCATAGTATGCTTTGGGTTGGAAGGGACTTTAAAGATCATCTAGTTCCAATCTCCCTTCCATGGGCAGGGACACATTCTACCAGACTAGGTTGTTCAAGAACTCATCCAACCCAGCCTTGAACACCTCCATGGAGGGGGCATCCATGACCTCCCTGAGCAACCGCTACAACTACCTGAAGGGAGTCTGTGGCCAGGTGGGGGTTGGTCTCTTCTCCCAGGCAACCAGCACCAGAACAAGAGGACACAGTCTCAAGCTGCACCAGGAAAAGTTTAGGCTGGATGTTAAGAAGAAGTTCTTCCCAGAAAGAGAGATTGGCCATTGGAATGTGCTGCCCAGGGA
This sequence comes from Colaptes auratus, assembly GCA_015227895.2. Classification (NCBI taxonomy): domain Eukaryota; kingdom Metazoa; phylum Chordata; class Aves; order Piciformes; family Picidae; genus Colaptes; species Colaptes auratus. The sequence continues at coordinate 5,158,224 of CM037635.1, read as the reverse complement.
GGTGCTGGAGTCACCATCACTGGAGGTGTTTAGGAAGAGACTGGATGGGGCACTTGGTGCCATGGTTTAGTTAATGAGATGGTGTTGGGTGATAGGTTGGACTTGATGATCTCAAAGGTCTCTTCCAACCTGGTCTATTCTATTCTATTCTATTCTATTCTATTCTATTCTATTCTATTCTATTCTATCTTTCTATTCTATCCTATCTAAATTTCTATTATCCTATCCTATCCTATCCTATTCCTAATCCTATCCTATTCTATTCTATCCTATTCTGTTCTATTCTATTCTACTCTACTCTAACCTCTGTCTCTCCACCCCTACTATTCTGATCCTTTCTGCTTGTCAGGGAATAAAGACAGTTTCACTGGGGAATATTTGACCATGCATTGCTTAACCATCAGCTTCTACTGGAGATTTTTAGCGGGACCAAAGACTGAATCTGTTTTTTTCTCCTCCCAGCTTGATTTCCCAGGCTGAGACACTTGATGAGAGGTGTGAGAGCATGTGTTGCCTGTGACTGCCTGTGGTTCTGTTCTCCCACGGGGGGAGAAGGCTCCAGTCCCGAGATGTCATCAAGTGTTAAATCTGCAGTGGCAAACATAGTTTAAGCCAGACATCTATTTAATAACGCTAACTCCTCACTCAAAATTGCAGACAACCTGTCCATGATCATAACGTGAAAAACACTCTGACAGATGGCTGACAATGTCTGTACCTGCCCCCCTCTCCCATGCCTGGACAATTTGCTGCGGCTTGCAAGTATCTGAGAGAGGCAGCCTGAAGAAACAGCGGCTTTGCAACCCTGGACAGCTGAACATGGCAAAGGGAGAGTAACCTCTTGGTTAAATCATAGAATAGTTTGGGTTGGGCGGGACCTTAAGACCACATAGGTCCAACTCCCCTGCCATGGGCAGGGACATCTCCCAGTAGACCAGGTCCTCAAGGCTTCATCCATCCTGGTCTTGAACCTCTGTGGAGGGGAGTATCCACAACCTCCCTGGGCAACCTGTTCCAGCATTTGCCACCCTTACTGTAAGGAATTTCTTACTTATATCCAGTCTAACTCTCTCCCTTCTCAAGCTTCAACCCATCCCCTCTCATCCTGCCACAACAAGCCTTGCAAAATGTCCCTTCCTGGCATTCTTTTAGCCCCCCTACAGGTACTGAATCATTTTAGTTGGAAAGAGAGTGATTATCAGAAGAGTTCTGCTGCTGTTCTGAGCCACAAAGTAATTTATGTGAGCTGCACAATTTGACAGGCAGAGGTTCCATAAATTTAGGGAAATTTGTTATGTTGCTCAGAATCTCATATTTTAACTTTTTATGGGTTGGTGAAGAAAGATGCTGCATTTTAACTTAGGCTTGACAGCACTGACCTCATCACATGCTGTAACTACCACAAAGGAGGCTGGAGTGGGTTGGGGTCAGTCTCTTCTCTCATGCCAAAGTAAAGACAGGGCAAGGGGAAGGGCCTCAGGTGGTGCCAGGAGGTTGCTGATGCATATTAGGAAAATTTCTACAGCTTGCCAGGCTGGACAGATGGGCAAGTCCAACAGGATGGCATTCAACAAGTCCAGTGCTGGGTGCTGCACTTTGGTCCCAACACCCCATGCAGCTCTATAGGCTGGTTCAGAGTGGCTGGAGAGCAGCCAGCAGAAAGGGACCTGGGATACTGGTTGACAGCTGGCTGCACATGAGCCAGCAGTGTGCCCGGTGGCCAAGAAGGCCAATGGCATCCTGGCCTGCATCAGAATATGTGGCCAGCAGGAGCAGGAAGTCATTGTGCCCCTGTACTCAGCACTGGTTAAGCCACACCTTGAGTCCTGTTCCAGTTCTGGGCCCCTCATTCAGAAGGACATTGAGACTCTTGAACGTGTCCAGAGAAGGGCAACGAGGCTGGGGAGGGTCTGGAACAAAAGCCCTGTGAGGAGAGGCTGAGGAGCTGGGGTTGCTTAGCCTGGGAAAGGAGGCTCAGGGGAGACCTTCTTGCTCTCTACAACTACCTGAAGGGAGGTTGTGGCCAGCTGGGGGCTGCTCTCTTCTCCCAGGCAACCAGCACCAGAACAAGAGGACAGAGTCTCAAGCTGCACCAGGGGAAGTTTAAGCTGGATGTTAGGAAGAAATTCTTCACAGAGAGAGTGATTGCCTGTTGGAATGTGCTGCCCCAGGGAGTGGGGAGTGGCCGTCCCTGGAGGGTGTCCAAAGAGGGATTGGATGTGGCACTTGTGCCATGGTTAGTAGGTATGAGTTTTGGATGACAGGTGGGCTTGATGATATCTGAGGTCTCTTCCACCCTTATGGATTCTGTGATTCTATGATTCAAAGAAGTGACTGTGAGGAATGGCACCTGAAGAGAGCATAGAGGAGTTTGCTGCCTATTAGTGAAGACACAGCCTGGTAGGCTCTAGTCCAAAAAGGACAGCAGGATGAAGGAATTGAAGTGATACACAGGGAGGGGGCATAGTCCCCATCCCTGGAGGTAGTTAGAAGATACATGGATGCAGTGCTGAGGGATGTAGGTTAGTGGTGGTGACTTAGCAATAGCGGTGGTGTTGTGAGCTGCGGGTGGGCAGCTGGACTTGGTGATCTCAAAGCACTCTTCCAACCTCAACGGTCCCAAAACAAAACATCTGCCAACCTTTCCTTGCTTTCAAGACCCAGAAAGCATCCTGGTGTGTATGGGTATTCTCAGGAAGGTGGAATTCACGCTGGTTTCACTCCATACAATAAAGCCTTATGCTTACACACTGTGTCTGCCGTGCAGTCCAAACCTTCTGTCCAAGTGGCTGTGTTAGGTCAGCATCCCTCTGAGCTGCTGAGGTTTTAATTGGCAGCAATTAAAACATTATTTAAAAGAGAAAACAAAACAACCACAAAAAAATAAACCCACCCCCAACAAACTCCTTAGACTGATGCAAACTCAGATAATCAGAGCTGGCAGATTTATTAGCACCCAGTATTATACTGTGACTCAAAGAATGATTAGCCAGGACCCCTTGACAAGCTGAAGAGATAGATCTGAGATGGCCCTTTTCCCACATCTATCCTGAGATGACCTCAGGGTTTGTTTTTTCATGTTTCTGTAAACTGCCAGGCTGATAGCCCTGAAATATGAAACTTTCTTCAAAACTGGGCACAGGCTGAGTCCTTTCAGTTTTATTGCATTGTTAGAATTCTCTGCTGTGCTTTAAACAAGGATCATGGACTTATTGCTAGAGAGACAGGCAGTGACTTTGTGGTACTCACTGAGGAGACAGCCAAGAACAGAATCAGAATGGTTTGGGCTGGAAGGAACCTTAAAGATCATCTAGTTCCAAACCCCCTGCAATGGTCAGGGACACCTCCCATGAGACTGGATTGTCCAAAGCCTCACCCAAGCTGGCCTTGAACATCTCCAAGTGATTCTGTGATGCTGTGAATAATGGAACCTTCACACCTTCCTTGGGCAACCTATTCCAGTGTCTCACCACCCTCACTGTAAAGAATTTCTTCCAAATATCCAGTCTAAATCTACCCTCCTCAGGGTAGATTACCATTACCCCTTGTTCTATCCTTACAAGCCCTTGTATAATGTCCCTCCCTAGCTTTCCTGTAGGTGCCCTCCAGGTACTTGCAGGCTGCCATAAGGTTTCCATGAAGCCCTCTCTTCTCCCGGCTGAATAGACCCAACTCTGCCAGCTTGTTCCCTTAGGAAAGGTGCTCCAGCCCACTGATCATCTTTGCAGCCTTCCTCTGGACACGCTCCAACAGCTTGATGTCCTTCTAATGCAGGCACACCAGAGTTAGATGCAGTACGCCAGGTGCCTCTCACCACGGCAGTGCAGAGAGCTAGAATCACCTCCCGCTTCCTCCTGGTCACACTTCTTTTGATGAAGCCCAGGACATGGTTTCCTTCTCAGCTGCAAGTGCACACAGCCAGCTCAGAGAATCACACAGAGTCACAGAATCACCAAGGTTGGAAGAGACCTCCAAGATCATCAAGTCCAACCTGTCACCACAGACCTCATGGCTAAACCATGGCACCAAGTGCACGTCCAATCCCCTCTTGAACACCTCCAGGATGGTGACTCCACCAACTCCCTGGGCAGCACATTCAATGGCTAATGACTCACATTGATTTTTCATCAGCTGACACCTCCAAGGCCTTCTCTTCAAGGCTGCTCTGGAGCCACTCCTTGCCCAACCTGTATTTGTGCTTGTGATTGCCCTAATCTAGGTGCAGGACCTTTCACTTGGCCTTGTTCCACTACATGGTGTTGGCTTGGGCCCACTTCTCAAGTTTGTCCAAGTGCCTCTGGATGACATCCTGTCCCTCTTGTGCATCAACTGGACCACTCATCTTGTGTCATCTTCAACTTGCTGAGTGCTGAGTGTACACTCAGTTCCAATACCTTACAAACTCTTTATGCTGTATGCCTATATCTGCTTTACATTGCAATTTGTCCTGAAGAATTAGCTATTCCCTTAGGGATGTCTTAGTAAATACACTGGACAAAGCATAAAGCAAACATCCAAGGATAAAAGAAGAGAATTTGAAACATTTCCCCCTCCCCTTTTTTCCTTAAGGGGGATCACTGTTCGCTTGCTTCAAACTGAAGTCAGCTTTGGAAATTCACATTTGAGCCTGGTCCAGAAAACTCTGAATGTACTGATTAACTACTCAAGTATCCTGAGGCAAGGGAAATTGGGGCAAGAGGGGAGGACGTGGCACTTGTGTGCCATGGTTTAGTAGTCAGAGGTGTTGGGTGACAGGTTGGACTTGATGATCTCTGAGGTCTTTTCAACCTTATTGATTCTATGATTCTCTGAAATCGGTTGTGGGGAGAAATGAGGAGGAAAGGTGGGGACAAATAAACGTAGGCAGCAAATGGTCTTGAAATTTCCAGTCAGCATCTAAATTCTTGACCATCCTCAAAGCCAAGAATGTGCACTTAACCATAAGTAACAGGACTGCAGCTGAGCCCCCAAACAGAGCTTAGTGAAGAGAAACATGGAAATAACCACGAATACCCTCAGTCCGGCTTCTGTCTTCCCTGCTCCTTGAATTATTAGAGAATTAGTAAACATCTGGTTCACAAAACAAATCCAGGCACTAAGAACTTCCAGAGTTTCAGGGATTTTAATTTCTAATGATAATTATGCCTTACAGTGAAGAACAACTGAGCAACTCAAGTTACCTGCTGTTTTGCTTGAATCAATGGATCATGAATCCTTTAACAAGACCTTTCAGGAAAATAAGGAATAGCATTTCCCCTATTATTAGGTTACAAAGAACACAAAAGAAATCTTCATGACACCTAATATGTAGTAAAAAATATAGCATAGAATAGAATAAAATAAGAATAGAATAGAATAGAATAGAAAAATAGAATCAATAGAATGATTAGAAGTAGAATAGAAGTAAATAGAAACAGTAGATAGAATAGAGTAGAACAGAACAAACAAATTTGAAGAGACCTTCAATCATCGTGTCCAACCCATCATCCAACACCATCTAATCAGCTAAACCATGGCACCAAGCACCCTATCAAGTTGCCTCCTATACACTTCCAATGATGGGACTCCACCACCTCCCCAGCAGCACATTCCAATGGGCAATCACTCTCTCTGTGTAGAACTTCTTCCTAACATCCAGTCTGAACTTCCTCTGGCGAGCTTGACTGTGTCCTCTTGTTTTTGGTGCAAGTTGCCTGGGAGAAGAGACCAACCCCCCCTGGCTACCCTCCCTCAGGTGTTGTAGAAGGTCTCCCCTGAGCCTCCTCTCTCCAGGCTAAATTTGAATCTAGTGATGAGAGGAAAAAATCACAGAATCACAAGGTTGGAAGACCTCAAGATCATCGAGTCCAACCTGTCACCACAGACCTCATGCTAACCATGGCACCAAGTGCCACGTCCAATCCCCTCTCTTGAACACCTCCAGGGAGGGGACTCCACCCCTCCCTGGCAGCACATTCCAATGGCTAACAACTCTCCTCGTGAAGAACTTTCTCTCACCTCCAGCCAAACTTCCCCTGGTGCAGCTTGAGACTGTGTCCTCTTGTTCTGGTGCTGGTTGCCTGGGAGAAGAGACCAACCCCCACATGTCTACAACCTCCCTTCAGGTATCTCCAAACTTCAAACTTCAGACCCCATGACTAAACTGGCACCAAGTGCCACATCCAATCCCCTCTTGAACACCTCCAGGGAAGAGCAATCAATAAATCTATTGGTGGGTTTTTGTTGGTTGTGGGGTTTTGAGTTCAGGGGGTGGGTGTTGGATATTGGTTTTATTATTTGGGGGTTGGTTTGGGGTTTTGGTTTTGATTGGGTTATTATTGTTGGTTTTTTCCTGGTTTTGGCTTGCTTGTTTGTTTCCTTTCAATTTCAGTTGTGTGTTCTTAAATCCTTGCCCTTGTACACTTCAGGAACAAAAACTTCAGCTAGCATTGCTAGCAAACTGTTAAAGAAGCGGGGATTTCATGCTCCCCCCATGCTCCTGGGATGAGGAGAAAATCATCGTGGCTACTCTCCACTACTATCTTGCTTGAGGGCACAGAGCAAGTGCCCCAGCAAGCTCAGCCCCATGCAGCAGGTGCCAGAGAGTTGTTGGGCAGGTCTCCAGAGCCATGGCAGAGGCCAAGCACTGAGGACCACATCTCAGCCTCCTGGAGAGAACCTGGAGAGAACCTTGCCCACTGAGGCTGGAGACAGGATGAACTCTCCAATCCCCAGTATCATCATGGCAATTAAGGGCTCTGGTTTTTGAGCACTGGGACAGGTCTGCCCAGTTTGGGTATCGCTGCTCCAGCAAGAGTGTCCCAAACACTGCTTGCTGTAGCTGCTTGCTGTGGCTTGACTCTGTATATCCTTGATCACACTACTTTCAAGCACTGGTATTTTCTGAAGGAAAAGAAAACCTCCTGTGCTGTTGGAATTTCCATAGTTATACTTTGCCCAGAGGTGACTTGTAACTCTCTCTTAATTCCACTGTTTGTATCTACAGAGGCAGGCAGACAAATGGAGAGGCAAATAAATGAGAGAATAGCCTGGATTTTTATCAGAGTGCAGAGCTGGGATGACTCAGTGAGCAGACAAACTCTGGGAAGTTTTAGACTTGTTACCTGGAGATTGCTGAGATTCCAGCATGACAGAGAGAGGGGGTTGTGGGGGTGGGGTGTCATCCTTCAATCAAGGAAAGTGCACTTTAAGAGCGGGGTGTGACTGGAATGCCTAAAGGAAACGCTGTGTTTAATTTAGAGATCCTGCCAAGTTGCTTCCCAAAAGAGCTACATGTTCAAGTAACCACTTACAGATATGGTTTTTTTTGGTTGGGGTTTTTTGTTGTCAACACTCAGAAAAATGTACAATATTAGCAGTTTAAAAAGCCCAGCTTTGAGTCCTACTCTTAAGGTTTACAGCCGAGATAATATAGTTGCAACTACGGTATCCAGATTGCCACTGTTCTGGACATTTGAGCCCCTAAGCCCCCATGCACTTACCTTGAAAGTGTGTTGGTTCCTCCCAGAAGCAGTTCTAAGCTCACTCTCCTCCCTGACCTACTACATAAATGACAGCCATGAAGTATTTTCCATGTTCATAGAATCATAGAATCAATAAGGTTGGAAAAGCCCTCAGAGATCCTCAAGTCCAACCTGTCCCCCACCCAACACTCATGACTAACTAAACCATGCTTCAAGTGCTGCATCCAATCCCCTCTTGACACCTCCAGGGGCAGTGACTCCACCACCTCCCTGGGCAGCACATTCCAATATTTGAGGGGACCTGAAGGAAAGGTGGAGAGAGACTGTTTAGAAGGGCTTGTAGTGATAGGACAAGGAACAATGGGTTGAAACCAGAACATTGATTTAGGTTGATATTAGGAGAAAGTTCTTTACTATGA
>CM037635.1:5110541-5149842 GCA_015227895.2 Colaptes auratus | reverse complement strand
ACTGAGAGGAGACCTCATTGCTCTCTACAGTTACCTGAAAAGAGGTTGCAGCGAGTGGGTGTTTGGCCTCCTCTCCCAAGTAACTAACAAGACAAGAGGAAATGGCCTCAAGTTGCACCAAGGGAGTTTATTTGATATTATGAAGATTTTCTTTCCTGAAAGAGTGATGAGGCATTGGAACAGGCTGCTCAGGGAGGTAGTAGAGTCACCATCCCTGGAAGTGTTCAAGTAGAGGTGGCACTTGGGACACAGTCTAGTGATCATAGAAGTATTAGGGCAGAAGGTTTGGACTTGATGATCTTGGAGATCAAGCTTAATAATCCTATGATTCTGTGACTTAAAGTCGTGTAGGAGATACATCTCCCACCCTCCATGGTGTCTCTGCTGTTGTGACATAGTTGTTAAAAACACAGTCACATACAGATTTTTCTTCTTCAGGCCACATCTCATTCGTCATGCAGGATGGATGCTCCTCACTTAAATCAGCATTCTCTTGTTTACTCCTCCTTTTAAGGTGGGAAGCCCCCAACCTTATTTACTCCACACTATTCAAATCCTCCTCTAAAGACGAATTTTCAGTTGCCTCTTGGGCTTTCTATTGAACTCCTCCCTGTGGTATCTGAGCACTTCACAAGAGCTGCATTTATTTATACAGGACCCTTGTGAGAATATTATTAGCCCCATTTGAGAGATTCCAGGCAAAAATTTGGCTTCCCAGTCTGAGGCACCTAGGGCTGTATTTCTCCAGTGTGCTCAGCTTTATCGTTTAAAGCAGAGTTCAGGTCCTGTGAGCTCAGCTGCAGCTGCAGTCTCAGCAGTTCAGCAAAATCAGGCCCAGGGTATGAAGTCAGATACCCAGAAAATAAATATGCACAATTGCTTTCTGCTCAGAGAAAGTTTTGGGTTTCTTGCTGTTTCTGACCTCTTCTTCATTTGATTCCTTCTCCTGCACCATCCTTCCCATCTCTGACTGTTGCCCTGTCATGATAGAATCACAGAATGGTGGGAGTTGAAAGGGACCTCTAGAGATCATTGAGTCCAACTCCCCTGCCAGAGCAGGAGCACCTAGGGCAGGTCACACAGGACACATCCAGAGTGGTTTGGAATGTCTCCAGAGAAGAGACTCCACAACCTCTCTGGGCATCCTCTGGCACCCTCACAGCAAGAGTTTTTTCTCATCTTGAGTGGAACTTCGTGGGATCCAGTTTGTGTCCATTACCCCTTGTGCTATTGCTGGGCACCAGCAAAAGGAGGATGTCCCCTTCTTGACACCCACCCTTCAGACACCTGTAAGTATTGACCAGATGTCTTCTCTTCTCCAGGTTAAACAGCCCCAGGTCTCTCAGCCTTTCCTCATGAGACGGACGCTCCTTCCTCACAGTGTTGGACACTCTCACCAGTAATTCCCTGTCCCCCTTGAACTCAGGAGCCCAGAACTGGACACAATACTCTGATGGTAAAGATACAGCAAGAAGGAAACAAACTTCCAGAAAAGAGTGATGAATCTCTGGAGACCTCAGCTGTGGCTCTCTTGGGTACACAGCCTGAAGCACCTCCTTCTTCTCACTCAATGAATCGCTGCATATTCTTTCTTGTGTGTGTGTGTGTTTGTGTGTGTGCTCAAAAAAAAAGAGAAGTCCTCAAGAGCTTTTCTATCTACAAATGGATTTTCAGAAATTTGAAAGGGCACTGGCAGGAAAATTCAGTTTCAAGGCTGCAAGAGCATTGTGTCTGTGTAAAGATGTAGCCTCCTCCATGTATTTGTTTGTTTCCTTTCAACAGATAGGACAGTTTTCAAGTTCTGTGAGACAAAAGTACATTATGTCTGTAGAAGAGCAATTGACTTCAGTGCTGTACACACACACACACGAAGAAACTGTTTGAACTCAACTGAGACCCATGCAACACTACAGGACTGGGGAAGAGTGGCTGGAGAGCTGCCTGGTGGTATTGATTGGCAGCCAGCTGAATGTGATCCAGCAGTGAGCTCAGGTGGCCAGGAAGGCCATCAGCATCCTGGCCTGGATCGGCTATCGTGTGGCCAGCAGGAGCAGGGAAGTGATTGTGCTCCCGTGCTGGGCACTGGTGAGACCACACTTCAAGTACTGTGTTCAGTTTTGGGCCCCTCAGTACGAGAAGGACATTGAGGTGCTGAAGCGCATCCAGAGGAAAGTAATGGAGATGGTAAAGGGCCTTGAACATCACATCCATGCATCTCTTAAGTGGATGGGGATGCCACCACTTCCCTGGGCAGCCTGTTTCCGTGCTGGATAACCCTTTCAGCACAGCATTTTTTCTTAATGTTTAACCTAAACCTCCCCTGGCACAACTTGAGGCCATTTCCTCTTGTCCTGTCACTTGTTGCATGTGAGAAGAGGCCGACCCCCACCTCACTCCAATCCCCTTCCAAGGAGCTGTATGAGGTCTGCCCTCAGTCTCCTCTGGACTAAACAGTTCCAGTTCCCTCAGCCACTCCTCACAAGACTTGTTCTCTCGACCCTTCACCAGCCTCATTGCCCTGATCCATCTTCTCCAGCATCTTCAGTGTTTAGCATTCTCACCTCTGGTCGCCATGAGCGATGCTGGTACCCTTTCTAGCCCCATGATGCCCATAGGTTATGAAGTGGGCTGGTGCTTTGCCCCCTTTCTCAGCCTGGCTCCCAGCCTCATGCTGAGCCATGCCCTGCAGTATGACTGAAGTTCAATCAGGAGGTGAATGAATGCACAGATGACACAGCAGGCTTAATCCCTGTAGCTTTAATTTCCTTCACCTTTAGAGACTCGAAAAGAAAGAGCTAAGTTTATTTATTTAACTTTAAGGATTTGAATCCTGTGGCTTGCAGGGGATGGCCTTCACTGGAGGAAAAAAAATAAAGAAAAGAAGAAATATTTAGGGTTTATTGGAGTCATTCAGTGAAAAAGTACAGAAGCAGCAGCTCATTCTCCTCACTCTCATTTCCTCTGCTTCTTTCCATCCCTTCCTGCACTTTGGCAGGGACTTTTTGACATTTGCTCTTCTCTTTAGGGCTGTTATTGGCACTAATTTTTACTTTCACTGGGAGCATTTGAACTCTTCAATAGGGCTTCTCTTATCATCACCACACCAAGTAGTTATGGCTACAAAAGAGGTGAGAGAGAGAGAGAACAGCTTCTGATACTTCCCAGCCGAGGCAACTGCTGCGGCTCACCTGCCTTTGAGTTCTCTTTTTTCCTTCAGAACAGTGAGTCATGCATTAGGGTTAAAATAAGATTGATTTATCTGAGTTAGAAGGAATAAATACAAATGGAGAAGAAACCAACAGCAGTGGCTGGCTGTCAGCTGGTACCTAATGAATCATATTCTTGGGTCAGCAGAGATTTGTATGTTTACCGAGTAAATTCCCCCCCCACCCCCTAATACAAGTTGCTCCTGGGGACTTCTGTGCATGTACTAATTCTGTGATTATAGCCCTTCTTAGCTCTTGATTCACTTTGCTTCCTGCTTGGTAATTTTGCTTCTTTAGAGAAGTTGGAGGAAAAAAATATCTCCTTTTGCAACGAGAATCATAGAATAGTTAGAAGTGACCTTAAAGATCATCTAGTTCCAGGCCTCTGCCATGGGCAGGGACACAGAATCACAGGATGCATCAGGTTGGAAGGGACCCTCAAAGGTCATCTTGTCCAACCCCCCTGCACTTAGCAGGGACACCTCCAACTAGATCAGCTTGCTCAGGGCCCTATCAAGTTTGACCTTCAGGGATGGGGCCTCAACCACCTCAACCACCCTGTGGGCAACCTGCTCCAATATTTCACTACTGTCATTGTGAAAAGCTTCCCAGCCTAAATCTACCTTGCTCCAGTTTCAAATCATTGCCCCTTGTCCTATCACTACAAACGCTTATAAACAGTCCCTCCTCAGATTTCTGGTAGGTCCCCTTCAGATATTGAAGTACTGCTATAAAGTCTTCCTGAAGCTTTCTTTTCTCCAGACCAAATAACCCCAACTATCTTAGCCTGTGCTGTAGGAGAGATGCTCCAGCACTCTGATTATCTTTGTGGTCCTCCTCTGGAGCATTCCAGAGCTGGACACACTGCTCCAGGTGAAGTCTCAGCAGAGCAGAGGAGAGTGGCAGAATCACCTCTCTCCAGCTAGAGTCTTCCTGGAGCTTTCTCTTCTCCAGACTGAATAACCCCAGCTATCTTAGCCTATGCTGTAGAGCTCTCTGATTATCTTTGTGGTCCTCCTCTGGAGCATTCCAGAGCTGGACACACTGCTCCAGGTGAAGTCTCACCAGAGCAGAGGAGAGTGGCAGAATCACCTCTCTCCAGCTGCTGTTCATGCTTCTTTTGATGCAGCCCAAGATGCCATTTGCCTTCTGGGCTGCAAGTGTTCATTGCTGGCTCATGTCCAGCTTCTCATCCACCAGCACCCCCAAGTCATTTTCTTCAGGGCTGCTCTCAATGTCATCATCCCCCAGCCTGCACTAATAACTAGGATTGCCCAGACCCAGGTGCAGGACCTTGCACTTTGCCTTACTGAACCTCATGAGATTCTCCTCTGCTCACCTCTCCAGCCTGTCTAGGTCCCTCTGGATGGCACCCCATCCTTCAGTCTTATCAACTGCACTACTCAGCTTGGTGCCAGCAGCAAAAGCCTCCCAGCAGACCAGGTTGCTCAAGAAGGAAGCATTATGTGCATGGTAGGAGTCCGTCACTAACATGTGGCCTCATAGCCAGTTTATGATCTTGGATGGGACACATTTAGTGTTTGGCAGACCTTGTTTGTGACTTGCTGTATATATATATATTTGTCCTGATTTTCCACTGCTAAAGCACACTAAAAGGATGAAAGCATCTAGTGAGTAATTATCTGGTACAACTTTGCTGGGCCATCTGCTGCTTCACTTGACCCAATGCTGTTGCATGAGGGAACTGTGAGGATAAAGGTGGTGAAGCCCTGGAATGGGTTATCCAGGGAGGTGTTGAGGCCCCATCCCTGGGGGTGTTTAAGCCCAGGCTGGATGAGGCTCTGGCCAGCCTGATCTAGTGTGGGGTGTCCCTGCCCATGGCAGGGGGGCTGGAACTAGCTGATCCTTGTGGTCCCTTCCAACCCTAACTGAAACTATGAAACTAAGGTGCTGGGAAGTTGTCTAGTTTTGTGCTCTGACAGAGCCCATATGAGGGAAGCAAAAACCCCAGTAACACAACAAACAAACCAACCCCAACCCTGGTTAGGAAGTTGTTTGTTTGTTTGTTTTCAAATGGGAGATAGAAAGGTTTTGGGCAGAGATTGAGCAGTGAAGGGAAGAAAGATCCACAATAGTTTCCCGTGGTAATCTTGTTCTCATTCTTCTAAAAACTTCCTTTGTTCAGCTGAGAAGAAAAGATGAATCCAGAGGGGCAGGATAGAAGTAGAGAAAGCAATAAGTGCTAGAGAAAAGGTAAAGCAGCTGTGCCTACTTACTGCAGGATAAGCATGCAAGACAATGGGATGTTGGGGACTGTGTCTGTCAAAGCCAAGGAGTCAGCAAGAAAGGGCAAACCCAAGTGAGAGTTGCCTGTTTTCTGAGCTGAGTGTTCACAACAGCCATTCATGAGCAAGACTAGACTGTTCTTTCGAAGGTCTGCAATACAGCTGTTGATGCCAGGGCTGAAGTGGCTGGGATTTGTAAAGGGACAAAAGTGCACCAGCTCAAGATGACAAATCAGTTGTCAAGATCTATTCAAAGCTTACACGAGCTGCAAAGCCAAAGAGGATATGAGTCATGTCTTTGTAACCTGGTAATTCAAGGCCCACCCCCCAACTCTTGCAAACTCACAGGAAAGGCCTGGGACATTGGCTTTGTGAGAAGTATGTGGCTTCTCTGGAAGGGGGAAACCCCCACCCTGTGCAGTCAGCAGGTTTGAAATAGAATTGCCTGGTTGGAAAAGAACTCATGGTTAAAGAATCAGAGAATCACAGAACTGTCAGGGTTGGGAAGGGACCTCAAGGATCATCTAGTTCCAACCTCCTCCTGCCACGGGCAGCAACACTTTCCACTAGATCAGGCTGTCCAGAGCCACATCCAGCCTGGCCTTAAAAACTTCCAGGGCTGGGGCTTCCATCACCTCTTTGAGCAACCTGTAATGAACAATGAACTTCCTGACTCCTATATAAAAGCAATTCATGCAAACAGGTTGTGGTTAGGAAGCAAAATGCTTAACAAGTCATAAATTGTGAATCAGTTGTTGATTTAGCCTTTTTTTTTCCCCTGGGTTTCTTTTATTTTCTGAACTAAGCATAAATTTTCTACCTGTAATGAGGTGTTTGTTTTGTTCTAAACTATCAAACTTGTTTTGTTCTAAACTGTCTTTGGGATATGAAAGAATCCCCCAGGAAGTCACAGCCCCAGGCAGTTTACTTTGCAGGGTGAGGATTCCTCTAAGGGCCAGGCATTTGGGGAGCTGTTACAAAGCAGACTCCCTCAGTTACAGCAGAGTGTGAGTTCATACATTTATACACAGGGACAGATTGCCTTGCATTTGCCACAAAGAAGAAGATGTGGCTGTGCAGCTAGTGGAAGGTAGGTCAGGCTAGATAAATTAATCTCCTTTCTTGCCCTTCCTTCTTTAGCCAGCAGCCAAGCCTACAGGATAGTTCACGTAGCTCCTTTGCATGATGATACTTCCAATCCTTTGTCCTTGCTTTGCAGACCTCACCAGTGTTATCACATGAAGTATCATCCATGTAGAATCATGAAGTCATAGGATTGGTTTGGCTAGAAAAGATCTCTAATTGTCATAAAATCATAGAGCTGCTGAGGCTGAAGAGGCTTTTGAGATGAAGTGAGGAGAAAGTTCTTCCCTGAGAGAGTTGTTAGCCATTGGAATGTGCTGCCCAGGGAGGTGGTGGAGTCACCATCCCTGGAGGTGTTCAGGAAATGTGTGCCATGGCACTTTGGGACATGGCTTAATGGCCATGGTGGTGTTAGGCTGATGGCTGAACTCATTGATCTTAGAGGTCTTTTCCAACCAAAACAATTCTATGATTCCAGGAGTACACCAATGACAAAATGGGAAATATGTGAAGTCCCTCGTGGAGCACTTTCAAAGCTGCTTTGTCACAGCAGGGTGACATGGACATGAATAGAGGCTGTTCTCTGACTTCAGATTCCACGCAGGCATCGAGTTTATTGCATATTTTCACCTATGTGAGGTACAAATTAGTGCCAAATGCATTTGAAAGCTAGTCATTACCTCCATCAGTCAATTATTCAAAAGATGTTGCAGTGTGATTAGTTGCTCTCAGTTAATTATAGGAACAATAATTAGCTAATAAGGGAGTACCATCAGTCATATAATACTGATTTTGTTTGGTTTGGAGACACTCATTTTAAAAAGCCCCTGGAATCTATGTATTGAGAAAACACCCAATACTACTTTTCAAACAGCTGTATCAAGTGTGTGGGGAAAACTTTTATGCCCTTTATCTTTTATTGTGTCCAACCTTCTACTTCTGCCATCTTCTCAGCACTGAGTTCTGATGAAGCTGACCACTGAGCCATGAGGATGAGCAGAGGGCTGGAGCACCTCTCCTTTGAGGACAGACTGAGAGAGTTGGGGCTGTTCAGTCTGGAGAAAAGAAGGCTACGAGGAGACCTTATTGTGGCCTTCCAGTATCTGAAGGGGGCTGACGAGAAAGCTGGGGAGGGACTTCTTAGGGTGTCAGGGAGTGGTAGGACTAGGGGGAATGGCAAAGAAAGATGGGTATGTCAAAATGTGATATCTCATGCCTATAAAAGGGCATTTTGCTCTGAAATTACAGATGTAAGACCACAGGGTTTTATACTTCTCCTCCCCAAAATTAGCACCCAAGGCAGAACAGATCTTGCAGGCATTTTGTTTAAACATGATCCTGCTCATTTGTTCCTTGCATTTGCACTTTCTGCTCAGGACCTTCAGCCACACCTTTGAAACCTTCACAGCTCAGTCATGTTCTCAAGTGCCAAAAATGAAGACAAAAGGACTACATCCTTGTGGCTGAATCATAGATTCCCAGAACGGTTTGGGCAGGAAGGGACCTTGAAAGTCATCTTAATGGTTAATTCTATTCTATTCTATTCTATTCTATTCTATTCTATTCTATTCTATTCTATTCTATTCTATTCTATCCTATCCTATCCTATTCTACTTCTATTCTATTCTATTCTATTCTATTCTATTCTATTCTATTCTATTCTATTCTATTCTATTCCATTCCATTCCAATCCCCCCACCCAACAGGGGCAGGGACACCTCCCTCATCCAACCTGGCCTTGAACACCTCCAGGGACAGGGCATCCACGACCTCCCTGGGCAACCTGTTGCAGTGTCTCACCTCCCTCATTGTCAAGAATTTCTTCCTAATATTGAGTCTAAATCTCTCCTTTCCATCTTCAATCCACCCCCCCTCCTTCTCCCCTTCTTCTCCTATCACTTACAAGCCCTTGCACTAATTTTTCACCTTCCTCTCAACAATTGTCACAAAAGATATTTCAAATGTGGGGTTTTTTGTTTGCATTTTATCAGATCCCCTCAACAGATGCATATCCAATTAGGTACAACACTCCATGCAGTTAGCATGGCCCAGACAGATGCCACATAATGTACCCACAAGCCCTGCAAGGAGAGGCTGAGGGAGCTGGGGTTGCTTAGCCTGGAGAAGAGGAGGCTCAGGGGAGACCTTCTTGCTCTCTACAACTACCTGAAGGGAGGTTGTAGCCAGGAGGGGGTTGGTCTCTTCTCCCAGGCAACCAGCACCAGAACAAGAGGACACAGTCTCAAGCTGTGCCAGGGGAGGTTTAGGCTGGAGGTGAGGAGAAAGTTCTTCCCAGAGAGAGTTGTTAGCCATTGGAATGTGCTGCCCAGGGAGGTGGTGGAGTCCCCATCCCTGGAGGTGTTCAAGAGGGGACTGGACGTGGCACTTGGTGCCATGGTTTAGCCATGAGGTCTGTGGTGACAGGCTGGACTTGCTGATCTTTGAGGTCTCTTCCAACCTTGGTGATTCTGTGATATTGATCAACATGCCAAAACCCAGCTGTGGACTGCAAAAATCAGGGACACACTGCGAGCTTACACACAGAGAATGCAAGTAAGTGACTTGCTTGGATTAACTTATTACCCCTGGTGGAATTAGTTCACAGAATTGTTCTGCCAAGGAGGGTTTTTTTTTGCATCAGAAGCTAGAGAAATGTGGGGAAACCTGCTAACCCCACTTGCCTCACCCCTTCCTGCCAAGAGCTATCTTGGGCTGCAGCTTCAGAAGCAACATGCTGCATGCAGCCTACGCCCCCTTGCTAGCATTATTATCCCTCCTGCTGTTTTAATTTATGTCTTTAATTTTGGTGTGCTGGGTGCAAGATGGCTAATTGCTTGATAGCTGTGCAACCTTGCAAGTGAGGGGTTATTTTTTTGCTGTTATAATTTGTGGCACATGGAGTCTTAATAATGCACATTTGATCTCCCCAACAAGATCATTTTGCTAACAGAATTATTGGAAGCAAAATGCACACTTTGGGCGGGGCGACGTTCTCTACCTATTCATTTGTATTGATCTACATCCGTGAGGAACTTTTAGTGAGCTACCTCAACCCAGGGCCAGGGAGGTCTAGAGAGAAGCAAAGGACTGACAGCTCTGAAATGGGACAAAAAAAATAGCTTCAGAGGTCTTTGTAGCAAAAGCTGTCAGAAGAGACCACAGAACTGTGGAGTGGTTTGGAATGAAATGGACCTCCTTAAAGACATTCAGTTCTTCTCCTTGCCATGCAGAGGGACTCCTCTCACTAGACAACATTGCTCAAGGCCTCATCCAGCCTTTAGACTGGGTGTTAGGAGGAAGTTCTATACAGAAAGAGTGATTGCCCATTGGAATGGTCTGCCCAGGGAGGTGGTGGAGTCACCATCACTGGAGGTGTTCAGGAGGAGACTTGATGGGGTGCTGGGTGCCATGGTTTAGTTGTTTGGGTGGGTTGGATTGGTTGATAGGTTGGACACGATGATCTTGAAGGTCTCTTCCAACCTGGATTTATTGTATTGTATTGTATTGTATTGTATTGAGCAGCTCCAAGGAAGAGGCATTCACAACCTCACTGGGCTCCAGTGTCCCACCACCCTCACTGTAAAGAATTTCTTCCTAGTATCTAGTTGAAATCTCCCTGCTTGCAGCCCAGAACCATTGTCCCTCGTCCCATCTCTACAAGCCCTTATAAAAAGTCTCTCCTTAGCATTCTTGTAGCCCCTTTCAGGTACTGGGAGGCTGTGCTAAGGTCTCCCTGGAGCCTTCTCTTCTCCAGGCTGAACAGCCCCAGCTCTCACAGCCTGTCCCCACAGGGAAGGTGCTCCATCCCTCTTTGTGTCCCACTCTGGACCCATGCTAACAATTCCATGCCCTTCTTACGCTGGGTGCCCCAGCACTGGAGGCAGTACTCCAGGTGGGGTCTCACCAGAGCAGAGTAGAGTAGAGGGCAAGAATTGCCTCTCATCCTGCTGGTCACACTTCTCTTGATGCAGCTGCCACAGCCCAGGACATGATTGGCTGTAGGTACTGAGTTTGGATAGACATAATGGTATTGCAGGCATTGAATTTGGATTGCTGCTACAAGAAGAACTAACCAGCCCTGGTCATGTTATGTTTAGCTTACAGAAGATAAAAAGGAAGGAAAAATAGATGCTGCAGGTGAGCAACTGCATTGCATGCAAGCATGGCTTTCAAGGTGCAAATATTCCTGTAGACATGTCACCTCCCCAAACTATGTGAGACCTCGGAAGGGCCAACACCTTGTGAGACAACCCCGGAGGAGCCAGCACCCAGTGCAGCAGGGAAAGCAGCCTCTTCCAGCAGCCTGGAAAGCAGGAGAGGAGCACCACCTCCCCCAGCCCCAGAGCAGTGCAATTGATTTTCAAAGCCACTCATTAAGCACCAGTTGCTGTGAGGTTTTGGAGATGGCTCAAACAAGGTAAGGCACTGTGCCTACTGTTCTCTGCTGCCCAGACATCCTCCATGCCAGACAAAGCCTGAGTCAGCAGTTGAGCAGCAGCCACAAGAGCATTTCTGACCACCAATGAAGTTTTTGGAGCTGGGAGGGTCCATACTGAGGCCAGGCTACCCAGGGGCACTGCTGAGGGTCTGGGGAGATGCACACTCAGGCCATTCCATGCCTCCCAGATCCTGTGCACACAGTTGGAGGCCCCCCAACAGGTGCTTCAGGGCTTTTGCTTTTCAAGGATGGGCATCAACATTAATTTTCCTGGGGGATACCTCACTCCCCTCCATAACTTCTTGAAAGGAGTGAGGTTCACTTCCTTCTCCCTGAGAGGTGGTGGAAGGAGAGGAAATGGTTTGAAATTGTGCCAGGGGAGGTTTAGGTTGGATGTTAGGAAACAAGTACACCCTGCAAGAGTGGTCAGGCATTGGAACAGGCTGCCCAGGGAGGTGGTGGAGTCACTGTCCCTGGAGGTGTTCAAGAAATGTGTGGCCATGGCACTTTGGATATGGCTTAACAGCCATGGTGGGGTTAGGCTGATGGTTGGACTCAACGACCATAGAGGTCATTTCCAACCAAATAATTCAATGATTCTATAGGCAAGAGGTTCCCTGTCTTGTGACTAATTCCTTGAGTTGTGTGGCTCCACTTAGCTTTTTCACTTCCCTGGGCCATCCACCAAACACTGATTTTCAGACATAACTCTTTGCTGCCTTGTTCAGGGAGTACTTAAAAGCATTATTGGATGATGTGGCCTCATACTTTTATGGACTTGAGTTACTTAATGGTGCCAGAACCTTTATTATTATTATTATTATTATTATTATTATTATTATTATTATTCTTTTCTGGAGGTTTGCTCCTTTTATTTGTGCTTTTATTTTCCTTTGGTAGCTCTAACTACAAAGGGCCTGGTAACTGGGGAAGGTTGTAGGGAATAAAATTTGCTGTGCATCATCATGGAAAACACATATTGAGGCTATTTTTGCTTCCATCTCTGAGTATTGCAGAATAAACAGGTTACAGCAAACAGAATACAGAGAGGTGGGAGCATTATTATTATTATTATTATTATTTATACAGCACCATAAATGTGCCTTCTGCTTAACAGACAAATAAAAGACATCTCAGGAGATGGCTTCAACTCCAACTCCAGCATAAAGTACAACTTTCTCCTCAACATTTCTTTTTATTCTCTTTGGTTTGTTTTTTTTCCCCCCTGCACAGTTGCAAAGAGAAAAGTGGTTCAGATTGGGGTGGATTAAACTGAGGAACCAAAACCCTTATCTAAGCTTAGAAAGAAAGTGATTTCTAGGTGTTGATCTGCTGGAGGGCAGAGAGGCTCTGCAGAGGGACCTCGACAGGCTGGACAGATGGGCAGAGGCCAAGGGCAGGAGATTGAACACATCCAAGTGCTGGGTGCTGCACATTGGCCACAGCAACCCCATGCAGTGCTACAGGCTGGGGTCAGAGTGGCTGGAGAGCAGCCAGGCAGAGAGGGACCTGGGGGAGCTGGTTGGTGGTAGGCTGAACATGAGCCTGCAGTGTGCCCAGGCAGCCAAGAGGGCCAATGGCATCCTGGCCTGCATCAGGAAGAGTGTGGCCAGCAGGAGCAGGGAGGTCATTCTGCCCCTGTACACTGCACTGGTTAGGCCACACCTTGAGTCCTGTGTCCAGTTCTGGGCCCCTCAGTATAGGAAGGATGTTGAGGAACGTGTTCAGGGAAGGGCAACAAAGTTGATGAGGGATTTGGAACACAGCCCTGTGAGGAGAGGCTGAGGGAGCTGGGGTTGCTTAGCCTGGAGAAGAGGAGGCTCAGGGGTGACCTTATTGCTCTCTACAACTACCTGAAGGGAGGTTGTAGACAGGCAGGGGTTGGTCTCTTCTCCCAGGCAACCAGCACCAGAACAAGAGGACACAGTCTCAAGCTGTGCCAGGGGAGGTTTAGGCTGGAGGTTAGGAAGAAATTGTACACAGAGAGAGTGATTGCCCATTGGAATGGGCTGCCCGGGGAGGTGGTGGAGTCACCATCATGGGAGGTGTTTAGGAAGAGACTTGATGGGGTGCTTGGTGCCATGGTTTAGTTGATTAGATGGTGTTGGATGATGGATTGGATGCAATGATCTCGAAGGTCTCTTCCAACCTGGTTTATTCTATTCTATTGATCACCTCGCTACAATGCATAGGCCAAAACTCAGTCTCTGATAAAATTCCTCCTCGCTACAGTGCAGGCCAGAGCTGAAACAACATTCCCATCAAAGCTGTTGGAGTTCAGGAGTGCCTTGAACTTTAGAAAGTGAAGATCTTTTTAATGGTTTTAAAGGCGATGCCTCACTGCAGGTTGCAACACCTCACAAAAACTCTTGCAGAGTGTCAACCTCTACATTGAGCACAGCACTGGCTTTGAACTCCAACCCTGACCTCTCTTAAAATGTTATCCTTGTTTTCTTCTTTTTCCCCCAAGAACAGAAACATTGAAGTGGCCCAAGCCTAGTGAAGCTCTGTGAGGAAGGAAAACCTTGGAGATGGAACTGATTTAGAAACTGGCTTACTCAGTTGGAGTACCTGAGTGGTGAAAGACACCTGTGTAAGCCTGTCTCCCAGGGTGTCAAGGAGGTGCATGGACACAGCTGGCTGTGGCTCACAAGCATCACCTGGGAGAAAGGAAAGAACCCAGTCCAGAGGATCATAATATTCCAATTAACATAAGAAAGACAGCACTAAAATTACATGTTACTGCAGGAGAGGGTAGCTAGGAGGGGGTTGGTCTCTTCTCCCAGGCAACCAGCACCAGAACAAGAGGACACAGTCTCAAGCTGCACCAGGGGAAGTTTAAGCTGGAGGTGAGGAGAAAGTTCTTCCCAGAGAGAGTTGTTAGCCATTGGAATGTGCTGCCCAGGGAGGTGGTGGAGTCACCATCCCTGGAGGTGTTCAAGAGGGGATTTGATGTGGCACTTGGTGCCATGGTGTAGTAGTCATGAGGTGTGGGGTGACAGGTTGGACTTGATGATCTTGGGAGGTCTTTTGCAACCTTATTGATTCTATGATTGGAGGGCTGAGGCTTCTCCTCTGTGGGGACAGGGTACAAGAGTTGGATCTATTCATCCTGGAGAAGAGAATGCTCTAGGGAGAGCCTTATAGCAGCTTTCCAGTGCCTGAAGTGGGCTACAAGGAAGCTGGGGAGGAACATTTTACAAGGTCTTGTAGTGACAGGACAAGAGGGAACAGATTGAAGCTTCAGGAAAGTAGATTTAGACTGGATATTAGGAAGAAGTTCTTTACTGTGAGGTTGGTGAGACACTGGAACAAGTTGCCCAAGGAGGCTGTGGATACCCTCTCCCTGGAGATTTTCAAGGCCAAGTTGGACAAGGCCTTGAGCAACCTCATCTAGTGGAATGTGTTCCTGCCTATGGCAGAGGGGTTGGAACTAGATGATCTTTAAAGTCCCTTCCAACCCAACCCATTGTCTGAATCTATGAATCTGAAACATTTTCAGAGGAAACTGTACCAAAAAAAATATAATCAAGTAACAGGATCAAGTAATTGAAAATCATGCATTAAAAATGCTCATTAAAATCCATGCCTGTCTAGTTTGTTATTTACATTTTTCAGAAGGAAGAAAGAATATTTGTCAGAAACATTTGCAAATACCAAAGCAATAAGGAACCCTGCCACGTGCCAAGTCTGTTGGAGATAAATCACAGCCAAGCCTTGGATGTAAAGTCAGGAAGGAACATGGATCTCAGTGTATCTGCAGCGAAGATCTTTGGCAAGAAGCAGCTTTTGTGTGCCAGAGGGACATCTTCTCAGAGCAAAGTCTTTGTTTTATAGCTTAATTGTTAACATAAACCCACATTAATAGGAATATGGGGAGCAGAGTTATCTGAATTTAATCTCAGGGCAACCTGGGGAGTGCTTCTGGGTAGCCTTTCACCTGACCTGAATAAACAAAGTCATAGTGTGGTTTGTCTCACCTTGAAGTCAATATCTGATTAATTATACAATTAATACACAATACAACTATACAATTAATATACCATACATTAATTATACTTGGCTTGGAAAGGACCTTGAAGGTCATCTAGCTCCAACTCCACTGCCATGAGCAGGGACACCTTCCACTACACCAGGTTGCTAAAGGCCATGTCCAACTTGGCCTCAAACACCTCCACCTGTGAAGATATCTCTCCCCCCCTTGTGCCACTCCTGGGGCACTGAACACTTAGAATAGAATAGAATAGAATAGAATAGAATAGAATAGAATAGAATAGAATAGAATAGACCAGACCAGGTTGGAAGAGACCTTCAAGATCATCGCGTCCAACCTATCAACCAATCCAACCCACCTAATCAACTAAACCATCGCACCAAGCACCCCATCAAGTCTCTTTTCTATGGCCTTCATCAGGGGTTAGGAAATGACTGCAGTGGAAAAAAGTCTGATTCTTGTGAGTTCAGTAGGACTTCTGTAGTTTACCATGGCTGAGGTGGGATTTCCTTGATGGTTTAAAACCTCTATAAGCAAATGGCATAAGCCTGATAGAAAGCTGTACAAAACGAAGCAGCAAATTTCTCTCCCAGGGATTTGAAAGCACTGAAGATTATTCTGTTGCAATGGAGCCCACCTTCTAACATACTTTGCAGCCATTCCCATGGTGACAACTGATTTCAAATACCTCCTTGAAAACAGTGTGGGATGGTAGCCAAGAAAGGGAGGGGGTCTGTTATACCTGGCTGACATTTAGTAGCACAATCCAGTGTCTGAGCAAATGCTTTTGGATATAAGTCTCTTTCTGACCTGAAAAAAATAAGATCAGGAAGATTACAAAGCAATTCCATTAAGGGGAAATAAAAATTGACCTGAAAATTTTGGTTTAGAAGTCTCAGTCAACAAACAGCCACTAAATCAACAAACAGTCCCTAAAGCTGTTTGAAAGCCTAGGACAAAATTTCTGTCTAAGGGCTGAAGGAAATTCCCCTGTTGTCTATAGAATGGGATTCAACTTGTGTTTCAAGTTCTCTTCCAGCTGGTTTCAAAACTATTTTAGATCTGCTTTGCCTTTATAATCCTTCCCAAGACTATCCAGGAAGAGGTCTGGATGCTCTGAGGGTTTAGAGATAAAAAGAAGTCTCCAAAGTGGTCTTAGTGCTCACTTCGGCTGCTTCTGACTCTCTGCCAGCAAAGCACTTAAATCTCTCCTTTGCTTTGAAATTGGCTTGGCCATGTCAACAGGGCTTCTCTTGTATCTGCAGTTAAATACTATCAGTAATGATTATTTAGCTCTAACCCCTCTGCATCCAGGCTTGAAATACAGTAGTCACTGTAAGGAAGGGTCTTGGTTTACGGCTTGAACGTGTCCAGAGAAGGGCAATGAGGCTGGGGAGAGGCCTCGAGTACAAGCCCTACAAGGAGAGGCTGAGGGAGCTGGGGTTGTTTAGCCTGGAGAAGAAGAGGCTCAGGGGAGACCTTCTTGCTCTCTGCAACTACCTGAAGGGAGGTTGTGGCCAGGAGGGGGTTGGTCTCTTCTCTCAGGCAACCAGTACCAGAACAAGAGGACACAGTCTCAAGCTGTGCCAGGGGAAGTTTAGGCTGGAGGTGAGGAGAAAGTTCTTCACAGAGAGAGCTGTTAGCCATTGGAATGTGCTGCCCAGGGAGGTGGTGGAGTCACTGTCCCTGGAGGTGTTCAAGAGGGGATTGGTCATGGCACTTGGTGCCATAGTTTAGTAGTCATGAGGTGTGTGGTGACAGGTTGGACTTGATGATCTTTGAGGTCTCTTCCAACCTTATTGATTCTATGGTTAAATTTTGCTAGGGGAGATTTAGATTGGACATTGGGAACAAATTCTTTCCTGAAAGAGTGGTCAGGCATTGGAACAGGTTGCCAAGGGAGGTGGTGGAGTCAGTGATCCTGGAGGTTTTCAACATGCGGACATGGCAATTTGGGACACAGTTTAATGGCCATGGTGGTCTTAGCTTGATGGTTGACCTCTGTGATCTTAGTGGTCTTTTCCAATGCAAACAGTTCCATGATTCTATGTTTCTGGTGATCACACTAACAAGTTACTCCCAACAAACATCAGGGCTTCCTGCACAATGCTCTACTTCAGGCTCAAAAGCTTCTCTGACCCAAACTCTTCCCTCTCAATCTTGCATCTGAACAGTCCCAGCAAACTCACTCAAACACCTTCTTGGTATCCACACAGATTTACTGCAAAGCCTGTGCCCCATTGCTGGGGAATGCTGACCCTCAGTAAAGCCAGCTTGGCACAACTCACCTTCTCTAGTTCTGCCCTTCCATTCCTCCCAGAAATCCTTTTCCTCATAATAAACATCCACATGATGAAACAAAGCCTAATCTTCTAGTGACCCTTGTTTGAGTGGAAATCTTATAGCTCTCTTGCAGGCTGGGGAACCATCTTTTTCTGTTTTCTTTTCATTTTGTCTTAGAGCCTTGTGAAAGCTAATTGGGAAGCAATCACAGCCCAGCACTTAACAGACTTTCACATTTCAATAGTAAACCCTTTTTTCCCCCCCCCGTGTTCAAGAGGCCCATACTAGGTAATTTCCTCCTTTTCATAGCATGTAGGTAGTTTGATCTTGGTTAGAGAGGAGACTACCCTGCATCACTTTTATTCCCCACTTTATATGAGAATAAATGTCTTATAAAAGTTCTGAAAGGAATTTCTCATGCCAGGGAGGCTGAAACTTGGTTCTAGTACTCAAGATGCTTTAATGAGTTTTCCCTGAGACTTGTTTTTCTCAGCTGTCTCCCTACAACTGGACCAGGTTTGTTACCCTGAAGAAACAATTTGCTCTTATGATGACCAAGTCCTCTGCTCAATAATTTAATATGTTACATTCATCTTGAGCATTAAAATTGTATTTAGGTGGGTTGGATTGGTTGATGGGTTGGACACGATGATCTTGAAGGTCTCTTCCAACCTGGATTTATTGTATTGTATTGTATTATTGTAAAAGGGCCTGAGCCCAAGTTCACTGAAATCAGTGGAAAGTCTACTAGGGGCACCAATGAGCTTTGGATCCTTTTAAGGGAGTTGAAGTCTGAAGGAACATCTACACCACAGTTGTTCTGTGTAGTATAGAATCATAGGGTTGTTTTGGTTGCAACAGAACTCTAAGATCATCAAGTCCAGCCACCAACTTAGTTTCATAGTTTCAGTTAGGGTTGGAAGGGACCACAAAGATCATCTAGTTCCAACCCCCCTGCCATGGGCAGGGACACCTCACACTAGGTCAGGCTGGCCAGAACCTCATCCAGCCTGGTCTTAAACACTTCCAGGGATGGGGCCTCAACCACCTCCCTGGACAACCCATTCCAGGGCTTCACCACTCTCACGGTGAAGAACTTCCTCCTCACATCTAGCCTGAATCTCCCCACCTCCAGCTTCATTCCATTCCCCCTAGTCCTACCACTACCTGAAAGCCTGAGAAGTCCCTCCCCAGCCTTCTTGTAGGCCCCTTCAGATACCATGTCCCAGAGTGCCATAGCCACGCATTGCTTGACCACCTCCAGGGGTATCTGGCTTGGAGAGTACTGGAGGTGTAATTATGGTGGCACAAGGATGTGTGGGGCCAAGTGGGAAGTTTTTCTGCAACTCCTTGTGCAGGTGGGGATTTTTTTAGTCTGAGCTGAGGGGTTTTTTTTTTGCTGTCATGGTTACATTACTAGAAATACCTGCCCTAGTTTAGCTTAAATTTAACTTACATATGGTTATGCAAGTTGGAGTCACTTCAGAATAGACATATTTACTTGCCCTACAGGTTTCTTGTGCTGTAGTGCTATGATTTTATCCCTCAGTCAGAGATCTCTATCTGCCTAGTTTTGCTTCATCACTGGTTGGATCATGCTCCTGATCATCAGCACTCACCCACAGCAGACAGTTTTCTCTAGCAGTATTGTCATTTTTCAGTTACAATCTATTTTCTTCCTTCATTACTTAAAAAGGTTTTGATACTCTTCTGGTAGGTAAATTTTCTCCTTGATACCTGTGTTTCCCTGCTGGATCTGCTAATAGCAAGAAATTAATCCCTAGATGCCTTAGAGCATGGTTGAGTACCATTCTATTGACAAGTGAGCAAGAAAAACCCTTCTACCTCTTTCCCTTAGAGGTTGAAAATCCTAGAACTACACTGATAATAGGCAGTATAAAAATTGTGTTGTGTGCAGGAAGCACTCAAGCCCAAAGCTTAACAAACAGACTTTAGAAGTGACCAGTATGCTTCCTTATCACTCTGAGATAATCAGTCATAGATATCTTCTTCAGACTGAAGGAGTTGGGGCTGTTCAGTCTGGAGAAGAGAAGGCTCCAAGGTGACCTCATTGTGGCCTTCCAGGATCTGAAGGGGGCTACAAGAAGGCTGAGGAGGGACTTTTCAGGCTATCAGGTAGTGATAGGACTAGGGGGAATGGAATGAAGCTGGAGGTAGGGAGATTCAGGCTGGAGGTGAGGAGGAAGTTCTTCCCCATGAGGGTGGTGAAGCCCTGGAATGGGTTGTCCAGGGAGGTGGCTGAGTCCCCGTCCCTTGAGGTGTTTAAGACCAGGCTGGATGAGGCTCTGACCAACCTGATGTAGTGTGGGGTGTCCCTGCCCATAGCAGGGGGGTTGGAACTAGCTGATCCTTGTGGTCCCTTCCAACCCTGACTGATACTATGATACCATGATATATAGAATGGTTTGGGTTGGAAGGGACCTTAATGATCATATAGTTCAAACCTCCCCAGCCCTGGCAGGGACACCTTCCACTAAGTTGCTCAAGTGTATGGAGTAAAATTCTGAAGGAATGTGTGGACATGACATTTTGGAACATGGATTAATGGCCATAATGCTCTTAGGTTGAAGGTTGTGCTCAGTGATCTTGGATGTTTTTTCCAACAGAAACAAGTGTGGTAAAGATATTTGAGGGGGGGGAAAGATACAAAAGTGCCTGAACAAATTCAGGAAGAATTTCTTTCACTTCCAGATTTATCCTTCTCAAGCATCACTTATCACTAGTGAAATATTACTTATGACTATTAAATCTGCAGAGTGCTTTGAATCTCCACTGTCAGCATGAGTCATGTTTCATCAGGAAAATAGCTCCATTCTTAATAACCACTCAATTTGTTCCCTCATTTTTCCTTCCATTTAGAAGTCACAGCAATACTTCCCATGAAGTCCATGAACTGCAGACACAGAAGGTGGAAGACTTCCAGTACCATGACTTGAAAATCAATTGCAGGCTTCATGATACCCACTGTTGCATTGATAGAATCATAGAATCAACAAGGTTGGAAAAGACCTCAAAGATCATCAAGTCCAACCTGTCACCACAGACCTCATGACTAAACCCTGGCACCAAGTGCCACGTCCAATCCCTTCTTGAACACCTCCAGGGATGGTGACTCCACCACCTCCCTGGGCAGCACATTCCAATGGCTAACAGCTCTCTCTGTGAAGAACTTCTTCCTCACCTCCAGCCTAAACATCCCCTGGAGCAGCTTGAGACTGTGTCTTCTTGTTCTGGTGCTGGTTGCCTGGGAGAAGAGACCAACCCCAACCTGGCTATAACCTCCCTTCAGGTAGCTGCAGAGAGCAATAAAGCCTCCCCTGAGCCCCTTCCTCTCCCCCAGCTCCCTCAGCCTCTCCTCACAGGGCTTGTGCTCTCCCCAGCCCTTCTCTGGACACATTCAAGTGTCTCAATATCCTTCTTACATTGAGGGGCCCAGAACTGGACACAGTTCTCTCTGCCCCATCCCTATTTCCTTCCCCACTTCAGGCCTTTACTTTTGTACTTTCCTTATTTGCTGACAGAGCTTCAATGTGGGAAGTCAGAAGACTTTGGTCCAGTTTGAGATGCTGTGGAAACTTCAGCTGGACAAGGAAACTGGAATGCTACATTTGGCAAACACTGAAGGAACAAAGGTTTTTCTCTTGTTCTTGAAATGTAAATGTAGTTGCAACGTTTAAGTACTAAAGTTTACTTCCAAGATACTTCAGAGGCTATTGCTATTGATATGAATGAACTGATTGAGTGAAGCACCCTGGTGCAACCAATTAATCAGGTATATAATCACTTATCTCAAAGGGTTAATGAATACAACCGTTGGCAGGCAGATTCTTAACGTTCAAAATATCTCTGACTAAGGCAGGACCCCAGAAGCCAAAGGAGGCACAGGCAGACTTCATGCCTTATTATCTTTTCTCTTGTGGAGGCTCAGAAATATGATGATCCAAAAAAAGCCCTTGTCATGAATGTGTGTAGGTGGGGACAGAATTTGATAGACTCTCAGAATTGTTTCATTTGGAAGGCAAATTTGAGACCATCAAGTCCCACCTTCGACCTAACACCACCATGGCTATTAGAGAAGATTGGAGTGAGGTAGGGATCGGTCTCTTCTCTCTCGTGTTAGGTGAGCAGAAATGGTGTGAAATTGTGCCAGGGGGTGTTTAGGTATGGTATATTAGGAAGAAATTTCTATCCTGGAAGAGGGGTCAGGCATTGGAACAGGATGCCCAGGGAGATGGAGTCAGCATCCCTGCCGGTGTTCAAGGAATCTGTGGCAATGGCGCTGTGGGACATGGCTTAATGGCCGTGGTGGTGTTAAGCTGATGGTAGGACCCAATGACCTTAGAGGTCCTTTCCAACTTGAACAAGTCTATGACTCTGTGATGGAACCCTGCTTTCCTGGAGGTGCCTGTCCGTGGGAAGTGGTGAATGACTTCTTTGTTCTGCTTTGCTTGGGCATTCCCCTTTGTATTTGCCTGTTATACTCTCTGTATCTCAAGCCACAAGGTATCCTATTTATATTTTCCTGATTCTCTCCCCCACCCCACTGAGGGGGAATGAGAGAGCAGCTGTGTGGGGCTTATTTGCTGGCTCATGTTAAACCATGGCAGTGGTGTATCAAGCTACCATAGTTTCTTCTATGAGAGAGTGATTGCCCATTGGAATGTGCTGCCCGGGGAGGTGGTGGAGTCACCATCATTGGAGGTATTCAGGAGGAGACTTGATGGGGTACTGGGTGCCATGATCTGGTTGTTTAGGTGGATTGGATTGGTTGATAGGTTGGACACAATGATCTTGAAGGTCTCTTCCAACCTGGATTTATTGTATTGTATTGCATGCAAGTGTGTAACAGTATTAAAGCAGCTTCTGCCAATCTTCTCAGCTTCTCCAGTGAGTTTTAAAAGCAAATATCGGTGTTGATGTAGTGCAAAAGAAAGATTTTGTTCTTACACTTTTAAAAACATGAAGCACATGTTTGATATTCTTCATACAGTCCTGGTTTTTAATGAGGTTAAAGGCTGCCACAAGGTGTCTTTTTCTTTCCTGATAGAAAGGCAGAAGGAGAAATTAGCGCTGTGAAAGCGCACAATTTGCTGCTCCCAGCACGATCTTTTTGTCTTCAAATCTGAACCCTGCATTATTTTCATCCTTGCTTTGTTGAAATGTGGGGGCAGGGGATACTCAGTTAGCAGGATCTGTCTCCAAGCACACTAAGGCCTTATGTGTGAGCTCCTGCAGTGAGTCTCTAAATCCTTAAGCTAATCTATTGTCCATCTCCTTCATACCCAACGCTCTGTTCTTCTCTCTCTTTTTGTAACTCTGTTTTCAAGCTGGACAATTCTATTTTCTGCTTCACCAAAATGGGAGTCAAAAGCCTTTGATTTATACCCTCAGTTCTCTCATTTACAGATAGCAACCATTACAAAGATTTTTTGACTATCCATTCTGCTTTCAGGTGAGGTTAAAAGTGCTGTGGATCGTGACAGCTATGCAGCAGCAGAGGGCTCAGGAGAGATGCAAGAATGAGTCATGTGTCCTCCAGTGGCAAGTGGGGAGGAATTCATATTCTAGAGCTGCAAGGGGTGGTTTTCTCCCCTTTTACTTCAAACCCAAGAGTTATTCCTAGCTGTTCTAGCCAACTAAATTGATCAGCAAAGCCATCAGTTTTGGGTCAAGTGGAAAGGAAATACGTTTGAAGCTCTACCAAATGTACCTCATCCTTTCCAGCATGAGGACAGGTTGGACTTAAGGATCTTTGAGGTCTTTTCCCACCTTATTGATTCTATGATTCTATTCTATGAGGACAGCCACACTTCTGTCAGTGTTTCTCAAATGTTGCTTCTCTTCCCTTCACCTCCAGGGCCTTCTTGAAGAAGTTGATGTTAGCTGAGGTGCCTAGAAAGAGGACACATCTCTTTGCTCACATGCTCCTTGCCAAGCTAACTACTTTCCGCTTGAGCTTGAGGTGCCCAGAAGTGCAGAGTGCAAGCTGCCCTCTGACAGCAGGTGTACATATGCTGTAAGTAGAATTGTACAAGCTTCTTATTGCAAAGCTGACAGCTTTTGCTGGAGCAGATAGTGGTTGTGTCCAGCAATGGAGCTGAGGGTAGTGTTTGATGCATGTGCACTAGTTCATGTGCGTGTGTGACACAAGCACAAGTCCAGGCTGGGTCATGCATTGATCGAGAGCAGCCCTGCAGAGAAGAGCTTGAGGGTGCTGTTGGATGAGAAGCTTGATATGAGACAGCAATGTGTGCTGGCAGCCCAAAGAGCCAACCAGGTCCTGGGCTGCTTCCAAAGAAATGGGGACAGGAGTTCGAGGCAGGCAATTTTGCGCCTCCACTCTGCTCTAATGAGACCTCATCTCTGGAGCCCCAACACAAGAAGGACATGGGTCTGTAGGAGATGATCCAGAGGTGGGTCACAAAGATGATCAGAGGTCTGGAGCACCTCTCCTATAAGAACAGACTGAGGGAGTTGTGTCTGTTCAGCCTGGAGAAGAGAAGGCTCTGGGGAGACCTTAGAGTGGCCTTCCAGTACCTGACAAGGGCTACATGAAATCATGACAGGAACTTTTGATAAGGGCCTGTGGTGATAGGATGGGTGGACTGGTTTTAAACTAGAGGAGGGTATATTTAGACTGGACATTAGGAGGAAATTCCTTGCAGTGGGGGTGGTGAGGCACTGGAACAGGTTGAAACGGGAAGCTGTGGATGTCCCCTCCCTGGAAGCGTTCAAGACCAGGCTGGATGAGCAACCTGACCTAGCAGAAGGTGTCCCTGCC
The DNA here is from genome assembly GCA_015227895.2 of Colaptes auratus. Classification (NCBI taxonomy): domain Eukaryota; kingdom Metazoa; phylum Chordata; class Aves; order Piciformes; family Picidae; genus Colaptes; species Colaptes auratus. The sequence goes on along the minus strand of CM037635.1, from coordinate 5,125,790 downwards.
CACGGCAGTGGGGTTGGAACTGGATGATCTTTAAGGTCCTTTCCAACACGAGCCATTCTGTGAAGACACTCAGGAAGTGCCAGCTGGGTGTTAAACTGCAGGCCTGTTCTTTAGATCTTAGTAAATACTCAGAATAATATCAACAAGAAGCCCATGGGATTATCCAAACACACACAATCCTTGGGGCACCACAAACCTCTTTGCACATAACCAGACCAGCCAGCAGAAAAGAAGACTATTTTTTCTATACTGTTTGAACTTACTAACCAGAGAGCCTGACTAGAAATGTAAGGCATGGCTGTGTACAACGTGAGGCAGAGATCAAATAAATGCTGCATATTCTGAATTCCACAGGAAATGCCCCTCCAGAGAAGACCATTTGCCAGCTTCAGGGACAGTGCTGATCAAAATGAAAGAAGAGAACACAAAGCCAGAAGCAGCAGAGAGAGTCAACATATTCTGAGCTGTCTGCTACCAATCAAGTTGGAAGGTTGCCCCTTATCAACTGGAAATGCAGTTTTCCCTCAGCAGAGCTGGCTACATGAACTTTCCCAGTGTCTACTGCCATGGAAAGTTCAATCACCTCCAGAAAGCAAGTTGCAACCCCAGACCAATGATATATTCATGAAACATCCCAGATCATTTCCAAAGCACTAGTCTAACTTATTGGAGACACAGCCTTATCAAAATCTTTGTCTCAAGGCATTTGAGGTCCTCAGTGAGGTGTGAGGAGGTTATTTAGAAACACCTTCGTAGAGGCTATGTGAATGTGGTAGATGTTCCATAGTATCTATCCTAAGGCTGCAAACCACCAGGCTATTCCACCTGGCAGCATAAGAGAAAACAAAATGAAAGGAGCCATTGAAGTCAGGCTTCACTGAAGTCAAAAGGAAGAGAGGAAGAACTCAAACCCACTAAAAGTTGTTGTGTTTCAATGAGGTTGCAGCAACTGCCTTTTGTACACCATGCATTTCTATACTGAACCCCACACCTAGAGAGAGAAGAAACACAAGGGAAAAAAGGGAGGGGGAAAATTCTTGGGGGTCAAACAAAGAATAGCTTAGTCTGAGCATCTCACAACACACCATGATGAGAGCCAGATACACAGAGCTGAAGCTTGTGAAAGTCAGTGTGAGAAAATCACTTTCTTCCCTCTTGAAATATTGCCCACAAAATCTGTGAGGTATTTTCTCACATGCAGAGACTAGACCTTGGCAAACAGATGTAGGGTGTGTGGAAAGGGAGGGGGCCCAAACTGACAGCCTGAGTTGACTAGACAGCACCAGTTGACTAGAGGTAGTTCACTCAGCTGCCACTTGCAATATCCTCCACCCAGGAGGTACTTCACATGAAAGCAAATGAGGTGTTAGCTGACATAAGCAGTGCAGAGGTCACTGCTGATGAAAGACTAGTGAGCAGGAATTCAAAGGAGCAGCTTGACAGGAATGCAATGGTGTGACAGGAGCTGAGCATGCTGCCTGCATCTATTCCTGAAAAAGAGGACAGAGAGGTGAAGAGGCACAGCTCCTTTGCATATACCTAAGGAAAGAGGACGCAGCCAAGGAGGACTGAAGAAATCACAAGGATGGTTGTCCAGAAGAGATGACAGTGGCAATGTGCTTTCTGCTGAGCTTTGTCCTACCATTTGCTGAGGTCAGGAGGCCCCAGGGTGGCAGTCCCACAGCCATGGTCCCACATGACATCTTGTGTGCTGACACAGGAGGCTCATCTGATCTTCAATCACAGCTCATGAGAACAGAAATCACATTGCCATAGGAAGGAAAACTGCTACTCAAAGACATAATCTCTTGAAAACAGTGGAAGCAGCGGCATGAAGGGCCGGAGCACCTCTCCCATGAAGACAGGCTGAAAGAATTTGGGGCTCTTCAGCCTGGAGAAGAGAAGGCTCTGGGGAGACCTGATAACTGCATTTCAATATCTGAAGGGAACCTACAGAAGGGCTGGGGAGGGACTGTTTAGCAGGGCTTGCAGTGATAGGCATGGGGACAACAGTTTTAAACTGGAGCAGGCTAGATTTAGGTTGGGCGTTACGGGAGAGTTCTTCACAATGAGGGTGATGAAATACTGGAACAGGTTGCCCCAGGATGTGGTTGCCCCATCCATGGAGACATTCAAGGTGAGACTTGATGTGGCCCTGGGCAGCCTGATCTAGCTGGAGGTGTGCCTGCTGACTGCAGGGGAATTCAACAAGATGCCCTTCAAGGGTCCTGGCACAACCTGCGCATCTGTGAAACACTTTGGCACGCCTCAGATCAAGTAAGTCTTTTATTTAGTGAGAGAAAACAGGGATTTCAGTTAGCTGATACAGTCATTAAAAAAAAAGGGAGGGGGGAAAAAAAGCCCTTCATATTTTTAAGAAGGGGATTATTAGAAGAACCTGAAAATTATCCTGTGATGGAAGACTGCAAACACTTCTTGATTGCTCTTTCATGTGGTGTCAATGGCAAAGCTTTCTCTTTTGTCTCCATGGTGGAGTGCAGAAACGAAGCACAAGCCAGTGAAGTCTGTCTGAACAAAGCCTGGTCGTCAGCACTGCCAAAATTCAACATTATCATTAAAATAATAAATAACAGTGACAAAAATATGCAAAAATTAGGAAAGATCTCTCTGCTACGGCCCAGGCCAGGGAAAATCATAGAAACAATAAGGTTGGAAAAGACCTCAAAGATCATCAAGTCCAACCTGTCACCCAACACCTCATGACTATTAAACCATGGCACCAAGTGACACATCCAATCCCCTCTTGAACACCTCCAGGGATGGTGACTCCACCACCTCCCTGGGCAGCACATTCCAATGGCTAACAACTCTCTCTGGGAAGAACTTTCCTCCCCACCTCAAGCCTAAACCTCCCTTGGTGCAGCTTGAGACTGTGTCCTCTTGTTCTGGTGCAGGTTGCTAGAGAAAAGAGCCCTCCTGGCTACAATATCCCTTCAGGTAGTTGTAGAGAGCAATAAGGTCTCCCCTGAGCCTCTTCTATCTCCAGGCTAAGCAACCCCAGCTCCCTCAGCCTCTCCTCACAGGGCTGTGCTCCAGACCCTTCCCCAGCCTTGTTGCCCTTCTCTGGACACGTTCAAGAGTCTCAATGTCCTTCCTAAACTGAGACACCCAGAACTAGACACAGGACTCCAGGTATGGCCTAACCAGTGCTGAGCACAGGGCACAATGACTTCCCTGCTCCTGCTGGCCACTCTATCCCTGAGGTAGGCCAGGATGCCATTGTTCTTCTTGGCCCCCCTGGGCACACTGCTGGCTCATGTTCACCTGCTGTCCACCAGTACCCACAAGTCCCTTTCTGCCTGGCTGCTCTCCAGCCACTCTGCCCCCAGCCTGTAGCTCTGCATGGGGTTGTTGTGGCCAAAGTGCAGCACCTGGCACTTGGACTTGTTGAATGCCATCAAATTCATGGCAAAACACCTGAATGGCCTTCTGAAAACAGTTTATGCTAAAAAAAAAAGTAATAATCAAGCATGAAATTGGAAATCATATTCTGCTCCTTAGTTAGTGTCATTGTGGAGGCATAAGAACCAAATCACTTGTTTGGAGGTCTGAAAAAAGAATGTGGGCAACAAATATCAACTTACTTTATTGCTCCTTAAAGAAGCAGCACAATATTTCAGCCTACAAATCTCAAGACAGCTTCAATTGCTACCAACAACCCAATCTCATCTAAAGAGTGGGGACATGAATGAAAGTGGGATATGATTTCTATCTTACCCTGAAGTCTATACCAAAGAATAAGCCTTCACTTGATCCAGAAGCATAGCTTATGGCTCCAGAACTTGCAGATCTTCCCTGTTGCTCACTTACTTAGACTGGATATTAGGCAAAATGTCTTCACTGTGTGAGCTATTAAGATTTGGAACAAGCTGTCTGGGGAAGTTGTGGAGTCACCATCCCCAGAGGTGTTTGAAAGACATTTGGATGAGGAGCTCAGGGGCATGGTCTGACAGTTGTGTACAAGGAGATGTTAGGTTATGCTTGGACTCCATGATCTTAAGGTCTTTTCCAACCACACTATGATTCTATGATTTATGATTCTATGAAATCATGCTCCTGCTGCCAGTTACCTACCTCATCATTACTCACCCAAAGAGCCTCACTAATCTGGGAGGTATTTGTTACTATGTGTTTGTGTAGCTGGTGTTTAACCTCATCTGCGCCAGGTCGTGGTGTGTGGTAGAGCAGCACACTCCCCTCTAGAATCATCAGAAATGGCTTGAATTGGAAGGGACCTTAAAGATCATCTAGTTCCAACTCCCCTGCCGTGGGCAGGGACACCTCCCACTAGACCTGGTTGCTCAAAACTTCATCTAGCCTGGTCTTGAACACTTCCAGGGATGAGGAGTCCACAATTTCTCTGGGCAGCCCACTCCAGTGCCTCACCACCCTCACAGCAAAGAACTTAACTTGTAAGCCCCTTTCAGTTAGCTCCCTTGTCCTGTTCAGTTATTCCTGAAGATTTCTGGTTGATTGGTTGTGGGGTTTAATGTGCTTATCCTTGTGCTTAGGCTTGCTAACCCATTCTCAGGGCTGGTTTTGCTTGTATTGCCATTAAGCATCAACATATATACAACTATTCAGGCACAGAAGTGTTGTCAGAGAAAGAGGCTGTTGCCATTAGATGGCTGTGACAATTTACAGGGAGGGAGCTATCACATGGGAGACAATTCCTTAAAAGACTAGGAAAAAGCAAGAAATGCATGTTGCAGTTACTCAGAAGCAGACCTGGACCTTGTTGAGGAAAAGAGAACTAAATCAAAACTCTGTAAAGAGCAGAGCTTTGTGGACTTCTTATCTCTTGAGCTTCCACTGCTTGCCAACATTCTCTGCAGAGTGAGATTTAAAGGAGAAGTGCCATTTTGGCCCTTTTCTCTTTGCAAAGATCCAGCCACTACTCTGACCCCACAAACGGATATGAAAAGGAATCCAGTTTTGAGGCTTCCCACGTGCAGTGCATACATTTAGCTGCCAGAAGCTGTGCAGAGTTCAGTCCCCACAGCCCACGTCTGTTTCCAGTTATTGCACTAGATCTTCTTCCAGAATTTAAGCTCTTTACTATGAGGGATGGTGAGGCACTGGAATGGGTTGTCAAGAGAATAGAATAGAAGAATGGAATAGAATAGAATAGAATAGAATAGAATAGAATAGAATAGAATAGAATAGAAGAATGGAATGGAATGGAATGGAATGGAATGGAATGGAATGGAATGGAATAGAATAGAATAGAGAATAGAATAGAATAGAATAGAATAGAATAGAATAGAATAGAAGAATGGAATGGAATGGAATGGAATGGAATAGAATAGAGTTGAATTGAATTGAATTGAATTGAATTGAATTGAATTGAATTGCATGAATTGAATTGAATTGAATTGAAGAATGGAATGGAATGGAATGGAATGGAATGGAATGGAATGGAATGGAATGGAATGGAATGGATAGAATAGAATAGAATAGAATAGAATAGAATAGAATAGAATAGAATAGACCAGGTTGGAAAAGACCTTCGAGATCATCGAGTCCAACCTATCATCCAACACCATCTAAACAACTAAACCATGGCACCAAGCACCCCATCAAGACTCCTCCTAAACACCTCCAGTGATGGCAACTCCACCGCCAAGCTGTGGATGCCTCATCCCTGGAAGTGTTCAGGACCAGGCTGGATGAGACTTTGAGCAACCGGCTCCAGTGGGAGGTGTCCCTGCCCGTGGCATGGGGGTTAGAACTAGATGATTTTTTAGGTCCCTTCCAATTCAAGCCATTCTGTGGTTAAAGTGACAAGGTCTGTCAGAGTGTTGACACTGAGCTTGTTATCCTGGGATAGTGGTGTACCACACAGTCCCTTTTTTTCCTGGAAGTCCCTGTCTGAAATGTTGAGGTCCTCATCCTTTCATGTGCTACCTAGAAAATTAACTTATTTTTGGGAGACAAATTCACTCACTTCTCTTCAGGTGTAGGAGGTGTATTTTCCTATGCCACAGGTAATGTGAAGAATAATGTTGGTTCATTGGGCAGCACATTGATGGATGTCATGGAACAGCTTGCCCAGGGAGGTTCTGGATGCCCCCTTCTCTGGAATTGTTCAAGGCCAGGCTGGAGAGGGCCTTGAGTAACTTGGTGTTTTAGACAGTGTCCCTGCCTACAGCAGGGTGGTTGGAACTAAATGAACAGTCTCAAGCTGTGCCAGGGGAAGTTTAGGCTGGAGGTGAGGAGAAAGTTCTTCCCAGAGAGAGTTGTTAGCCATTGGAATGTGCTGCCCAGGGAGGTGGTGGAGTCACCATCCCTGGAGGTATTCAAAAAGGGATTGGATGTGGCACTTGGTGCCATGGTTTAGTAGTCATGAGGTGTTGGGTGGCAGGTTGGACTTGATGATCTTTGAGGTCTTTTCCAACCTTATTGATTCTATGATCTGTAATGCCTTTTCCAATCCAAACCATTCTACGATTTCCATGTGTTTCCCACCCTCACTTTCTGCTGTTACTCTGCCTCTCAGGTTTTCATTTACACTGCACCAAGTGACAACAAATTTTGTGGGCCAGCCTGAAGAACCTGGGGAAAAGCAGCCTTTGAAAATCTGGGCTTGGATCCTTCCTGCAGACTGTCCAACTGTTCCCATTTGGCTTTCTGTTCCAAATACTGTTGCTGTGTACTTTTCATTTAGGGGTTTACATATGCTTCTGTTTTGCTCTGACTGGCAGCAGATACCTGACATTTGAATGAGAGAATCCCTTCTATCTAAGATTATTCCCATGCTGAGCACTCTGGAGTCTACTGCCTGGGTAGTTTTCTTTGCTTTGGCCATAGAACAGCTAGTCCATGTATTTGCTCTGGTCCCTCATTTCTGGAAGCTTGCTTCAGACTTCATGAGTTTATTGCCTACCCTGTGTCAAAATTGCATTTCACTATTATAATAATTTGATTAAAATAGTCCCTAAGCACACCAGATTCTTGCATGGCTGACTACAACTTTCCTCAGAGTTCTACTTTGTTTTGATATTGGTCAAATCCAACAGCTAAGCTAATGCCTTTGTGAAGTGCTGCTGTGCTTTCCCAGTGCCTGCCATTTAGCTCTTGTCTCTTGGATGCTTTGTCTTGCAGAGGTACGAGCCAAGGAGTGCAGTTGATAAGACTGAAGGATGAGATCCCATCTGGAGGGACCTAGACAGGCTGGAGAAGTGGGCTAAAGAGAATCTCATGAGGTTCAATAAAGCAAAGTGCAAGGTTTGCACCTGGGTCTGGGCAGTCCTAGTTATCAGTCCAGGCTGGGGATGATGACATTGAGAGCAGCCAGCTAAAAAGGACGTTGGATGAGAAGCTGGACATGAGCCAGCAATGTTCATCCTGGGCTGCACAAAAGCAGCGTGGCCAGCAGTTTGAGAGAGGTGATTCTGCTACTCTGCTCTGGTGAGATCTTACCTGGAGCACTGTATCCACCTCTGCAGCCCCAACACAAGAAAGACATAGATATGATGAAGGAGGCCCAGAGAGGGCCAAAATATGATCAGAGGGCTGGAGTACCTCTCCTAGGATGAGGGAGTTAGGGTTGTTCAGGCTGGAAAAGGGAAGGCTTTGGGGAGAGACTTATAGCTGGATTTCAGTATCTGAAAGGGAGCTACAGGAAGCTGAGGAGGGACTGTTTAGCAGGGTTTGTGGTGACAGGATGAGGGGCAATGGCTCAAAACTGGAGCAGGGGAGATTTAGGTTGGATATTAGGAGTAAGTTCTTTACAACGAGAGAGGTGAAAGAATGAAAGAGGTTGCCCAGAGAGGTGCTGGAGGCCCCTACCTGGGGGCATTCAAGATCAAACTTGATGGGACCCTGAGCAACCTGATCTGGTTGAGGGTTGTCCCTACTCCTGCAGCATGATTGGACAAGGTGGCCTTCCAACCTGAAGCCTTTGGTGATCTTGGCGCTGGGTGCATACCTCCTTTTGCATACCAGCGACAAAAATTCCTCCTAATGCAGAGGAAACAGCGTGAAGACTATCTGAAAATCCAGCTCTATATTTAGAGCTTCATGCATTCTTTATAAGTCCTGTGTTATCTTTCTGATCTGAAAGGAAAGCAATGTGCTTGGCCTTTATGCCATATATTAACTCCTAGGGTGTTAAATAGGAAGAGGAAATGTGTACGAGTCGATAAATGATCTTTAATATGTAAACCATGCTGCTTCCATCCTCAGATCTAGAGCAGAGATACTGGCTGCTTTCTGTGCACCACCACAAGCCCCAAGTTTGTGTATTTTAATGCCAAGCTCACAGGGATGCTGCACTGAAATGTACATTCCTGAGAACTTTCACAGCAAAGCAGGATCAAGTCAGAGAGAAACTGGAAATGGCATTTGTGATTAGTAAGGTGTGATGAGCTGCAGGGGGGGTGCGATTCTGTTGTGAAGGAGAAGCAAAATGCAAAGGTTTTAGCATTTGTGTTCTGTTGGTTGGGTGGGTTTTTTTTTCATACACCCTGTGGAGTAGTTCAGACTTTGTCTTGCTTTGTGTTGGACTTTCACACAGGGGAAGTGGGAAAACATGTGTGCAGTGGTGTTTATCTTGGGTGTGAATGGCTCCTCTTGAAGCATACCTATGCTGAGAATCTCATTTTAACACTAGAGAAACTCTTTAATAACCATGTCTGGGATTTTTAATACCTTTTTTTTTCGTGATCTCTTATCCCCTTCCACTCTAAATACATTTGGAACCACGTCAGGTTCTCTAGGGAAATGCTTTGGAGCAGCTGTGTGTGTAAACAACTTCAGGTTGATCCTAGAATCATTTAGGTTGCAAAAGACTCTACAAAGTTCACCACTAAGCCACATCCCCAAGCACCACATCTGCATAGCTTTTAAACACCTCCAGGGAAGGTGACTCCTGCACCTCTCTGGGCACTCTGTTCCAATGCCTGGCAACAATTTCAGCGAACTCTTTCTTCCCAATATCCAGACTAAACCTGCTCTGGTGCAGCTTGAGCCCATTCCATCTTGTTCTATCACTAGTTACTCAAGAGAAAAGACCAACATCCACCTCACAACAACCTCCCTTCAGGTAGCTGTAGAGAGCAATAATAATAATAAAAAAAACCAAAACAATAAATTTCAGATAATAAAAGAAGTTCAAACCTCAGACTTCCAAGTCTTCTACAGTTCACACTCACTGGGTTCATTCCACAAGTCCTATGGAGGGCTAAAAATATGCACATTCCTTAGCAAACTCACTACAAAGAAAGGACTGAGAGAACTGCATTAGGAAGAGTGTGGCCAGCAGGAGCAGGGCAGTCATTGTGCCCCTGGACTCTGCACTGGTTAGGCCACACCTTGAGTCCTGTGTCCAGTTCTGGGCCCCTCAGTTTAGGAAGGACATCGAGACACTTGAACGTGTCCAGAGAAGGGCAGCAAGGCTGGGGAGAGGTCTCAAGCACAAGCCCTACAAGGAGAGGCTGAGGGAGCTGGGGTTGTTTAGCCTGCAGAAGAGGAGGCTCAGGGGAGACCTCATTGCTCTCTACAACTCCCTGAAAGGTGGTTGTAGCCAGGAAGGGGTTGGTCTCTTCTTTCTAGCAGCCAGCCCCAGAACAAGAGGACACAGTCTCAAGCTGCACCAGGGGAAGTTTAGGCTGGAGGCGAGGAGAAAGTTCTTCCCAGAGAGAGTTGTTAGCCATTGGAATGTGCTGCCCAGGGAGGTGGTGGAGTCCCCATCCCTGGAGCTGTTCAAGAGGGGATTGGATGTGGCACTTGGTGCCGTGGTCTAGTCATGGGCTCTGTGGTGACAGGTTGGACTCGATGATCTTTGAGGTCTTCTTCCAGCCTTGGTGATACTGTGATACTGGGTTTGTTCAGCCTTGAGAAGAGAAGGCTTAGGGGAGACCTTATTACCATGGACCAGTACATCAAGGGTGGCTACCAGGAGGATGGAGACTCCCTTTTTATGAGGAGTCATCTGAAAGGACAAGGGCTCCAGAAGAAAATGTTTCCCCATGAGAACATTTAGACATTGGAATCATCTCCCAAGGGAAGCAGTGGATTCCCCTCCACTGGACAGCTTGAAGACTCAGCCTGACAGGGTGCTGGGCCAGCTCATTTCAACTACACTATTGCCTAGAAAGGTTGGAGCAGATGATCCTTGAAGACCCTTCTAGTCTGGCATTCTGTGAATTCATTTAGCTTTTTGAGACAAAACAGAACAGCTTAATCAGTGAGTAGGGCTGGTGAGCTCAGTGGGAGGAAACCACACTGTGACCTCAATTGTATAAGCACCATTGAAGTGAACAAACTGGCCAAATCTAGTGTTTGAAGCCCTACCTCAAGCAAACAGAACAAAACTATTAAGGTAAACAGGAAAGTTAAATTTGTTTAACAGGTCAGGATTGAGATTAATCAAGGAGCAGAACCTTATAAGGACAATTTTGCTTCCACATCTTGTGAAAAATACAGTTATGATAATATCTTCCTTTCCCAGAGACTGATTTTACAGAGGCTCTAAGCAATTACACATATGATTATTTTAGAGACTACAAGTGGAAAAGGAGCTACACTAAAGGCTACAGAGTCCCTGTGCTATGATAAATTTGGGAGCAATATCCACTGTGACATCCTTTTAAAGGGGAAGCACTTGCCAATTTGTAAAGACTCAACTGTAAACTTACTTATAACATTGCTTGTAGTGGAACAAGTTACCCAGGCAAGTTGTGGATGCTCCCACATTGGGCAGGGACACCTTCCACTAGAGCAGGTTGCTCAAGGCCTTGTCCAGCCTGGCCTTGAACTCTTCCAAGGAGGGAGGACCCACAACCCCCCTGGGCAACCCTGTTCCAGTGTCTCACCACCCTGACTGTAAAGGATTTCTTTCTAATATCCAGTCTAAATCTCCCCTCTTCCAGCTTAAAGACACCAAACTGTGGGAGCACAGCCCTGTGAGGAGAGGCTGAGGGAGCTGGGGTTGCTTAGCCTGGAGAAGAGGAGGCTCAGGGGAGACCTCATTGCTGTCTACAACTACCTGAAAGGAGGTTGTAGCCAGGAGAGGGCTGGTCTCTTCTCCCAGGCAACCAGCACCAGAACAAGAGGACACAGTCTCAAGCTGCACCAGGGGAGGTTTAGACTGGGTGTTAGGAAGAAGTTCTTCATAGAAAGAGAGATTGGCCACTGGAATGTGCTGCCCAGGGAGGTGGTGGAGTCACCATCACTGGGGGGTTAGGAAGAGACGGGATGAGGCACTTGGTGCCATGGTTCAGTTGGTGTTGGGTGCTAGGTTGGACTTGATGATCTCAAAGGTCTCTTCCAACCTGGGTAATTCTGTATTCTGTATATATCCTCAAAATATCTGCCATTTTTGCTCAGCTGAGCTCAAGTTATTGTGGAGATTCAGATTTGAATGGTGAAGTTGCCACTGGTGCTGTTTTTTAAGACAGATGAACTGCAGTGTGTCATTCAAGCTTTCAGTGAGACTGCAGCTCTCTGCCTGGGAAATGAGCCAACTGCTATATTCCAGACTTATGCCCACTGGGGTTTTCCTGGCTCAGAGGCACACACAGTGCATCCTGCAGCTATTCTAAGTTATGACTTAGAATTTCTCTTCCCTCTCAGTCCTGTAATTGGATTGATGCTAGTAAGATAACTGCTTTTCAGGAAGGTCTAGCAACATTTCTATTTTTGGTTTATTGTTGAAGAACAGAATAGAATTAACCAGGTTGGAAAAGACCTTTGAGATCATCAAGTCCAACCTATCACCCAACACCATCTCATCAACTCAACCATGGCACCAAGTGCCCCATCCAGACTCTTCCTAAACACCTCCAGTGATGGTGACTCCACACTCCCTGGGCAGCACATTCCAAAGGCCAATCTCTCTTTCTGTAAAGAACTTCTTCCTAACATCCAACCTATACCTCCCCTGGTGCAGCCTGAGACTGTGTCCTCTTGTTCTGGTGCTGGTTGCCTGGGAGAAGAGACCAAGCCCCACCTGGCTACAACCTCCCTTCAGGGAGTTGCAGACAGCAATAAGGTCTCCTTTCCAGGCTAAGCATGCCCAGCTCCCTCAGCCTCTTCTCACAGGGTTTGTGCTCCAACCCCTCCCCAGCTTTGTTGCCCTTCTCTGGACACCTTCCAGCATCTCAACATCTTTCCTAAACTGAGGGGCCCAGAACTGGACACAGGACTCAAGGTGTGGCCTAATCAGTGCTGAGTACAGGGCAGAATGACCTCCCTGCTCCTGCTGGCCACACTGTTCCTGATCCAGGCCAGGATGCCCTTGGCCTTCTTGGCCACCTGGGCACACTGCTGGCTCATGTTCAGCCTACTATCAACCAGTAGCCCCAGGTCCCTCTCTGCCAGGCCACTCTCTAGCCACTCTGACCCCAGCCTGTAAGCGCAGTGAAGCAGAGGTTGACTGTATGGCAACAGGACTTTGTCCTGACTTGTAAGTGGGTTTATTACTTCCCAGGTAAAAGGCAAAGACTGATTTTTTTTTTCCTAGATGGGGCACTTTGGGACATGGTCTCATGGCCATGCAAGTGTTGGACAGAAGGTGGATTTGATGATCTAGAGGTCTTCTCACCTGAATGATTCTATAATAAATGCCAGATTCCCCAGCATCACAGTGACACTTCTATGACTCTGCTTTTGTGTTCATGTTTTCAACTCTGTTCAACAAATCAATACTGGAGGGTTTCTTCCTCCATTTTAATTAACTTTCATTGCTCCAGTTTGAAGCAGCATGGAAGAGCAAGAAAGAGACACTTAGCATTTGAGTTTTGGAACCAGCTCTTGTAAATCTCAACAGCCAGAGCAGCTGACATCTAATGAGAATGATTCTTTAGTGCAAGCAGCCAAATCCCTTCTTCTGGCTTCTGCCATTGCCAGCACTGCTCTAGAAAGACTCTGAGGGGCAAATAGGTTTGAAAATAGTAGCAGGAAGGGAAATAGTATTGGTATGGAGTCTCCTTCTCTGGAGACCTTCAAACCCCACTGGGGTATGTTCCTGTGTAGCCTGCCCTAGGTGATCCTGCTTTTCCAGGGGGACTGACTTGGTGATCTCCAGAGGTCCCTTCCAACCCCTAACATTGTGATTCTGTAATCTGTTTTTTATTCAGTGAGCAGAATAGGATAGGTTGGATAGGATAGGATAGGATAGGATAGGATAGAATAGATAGATAGATAGGAATAGAATAGAATAGATAGAATAGAATAGAATAGAATAGAATAGATAGAATAGAATTAGGATAGGATAGGATCGGTAGGATGGATAGAATACCAAATCAGAGGGTAGCTACCCTTCTTGCTTCCATATTAGCAGAAATACAAGCTAAGGAGCTGAAAATGTGACGTCATCCAATCTGATCTATTTTTCCCTCCCTAAGTCCAAAAGTGCCATTGTGTTACTGCTCTCTGCTCTCCTGAGTTTCTAAGTGAAAAAATAGTGAGTCTGGTTTAATAGGCTGCAAAGTGCAATAGCATATCAGTCCTTTGCACCTGGTTTCCTTCTCCTCTCACTTTCCTCCTCACACCCCATGAAAATGATGCACAAAGGCCTTCTTCACGCCAAGCACACGAGAGCTTTTAGAGTGGTCAAATTGTTAGTTGCTTTTTATGTTTGTTGCTGTGTTGTGTTTTTCAGCACTATAATTCTGCCTGCTGTTAGCTGTCAACATATGAAGACAGGACATAATCTTACATGTCTGATAATCTAAAAGTTGGAACCAGCAGTGAAAAGTGAAAGCTCCTCAGGGGTCAAGAAGAGTGAGGGTGCCTTAGAGATCTACATCTCTTGCTGCTTCTGTGAAACCCTCCATCTTGGGGCTTCCATCACTGCAAATCTGGAAGCATGCAAGATGACTTGCCAGGCTTCCCATGATGTTTGGAGTTTTCCTTAGGCTCCAGCTGGGGGAAGAAGGCCACTTAAATGTGAAATTCAGCTCACTTTCCTTTTTTTCTCAAAGCAAGCTACAAGTCACAAGCTCATACAATCATAGGTTTGTTTTGCTTGGAAAAGACTTCTAAGATCAAGTCCAACTGTCAATCCAACACCACCATTGCACTGTGGAGAAGAGGAGGCTCAGGAGACTTATGCTCTCTACAACTACCTGAAGGGAGGTTGTAGACAGGCAGAGGTTGGTCTCTTCTCCCAGGCAGCCAGCACCAGAACAAGAGGACACAGTCTCAAGCTTCACCAGGGGAAGTTTAGGCTTGAGGTGAGGGGAAAGTTCTCCACAGAAAGAGTGATTTGCCATTGGAATGTGCTGCCCAGGGAGGTGGTGGGGTCACCATCACTGGAGGTGTTTAAGAAGAGTCTGGATGGGGCACTTGGGTGCCATGGTTTAGTTAGCCATGAGGTGTTGGGTGATAGGTGGACTTGATGATTTCTGAGATGTTTCCAACCTTATTGATCCTATGATTCTGTGACAAATGACCTTCAGCAATCCCTTCTACCATTCCATGATGTTTGAAAGATGTGATACCCAGGAGACAGCCACAACTAGGTACACGCCTCGAATAAGGGGGAGCTGGCTGGAGGCCCTATATTCTCTCTCTAAACTGCCAAAAGGGGTGAATTCAGAGTAAAAGCTCAGATCTCTGGTTAAATCAATCCCTTGCCACTACCCAATGCACCTTGTGTTCCCTTTCAATGCAGCACATCACCCAGCAGTGATATATATGATCTGCTGGAGCTATGGATAAAATGAGGGCAGGCTGATCTTATATCTTCCCATTTCCCTACCTTTTTTTTTGTGTGCTTCCATCAGGTATTTAACATTCTTCTCAAATGTCTTTATAAAAATAGATATTTTATATATCTGTGGGAGAAGATAAAGGAATTGATTCTGGAGCTGCTTTAAATAAATGTGAATGAGTTAAGTGTAGCGCCGAGCTGAAGTGGATGCCTCAATGAAGCTGCTGTAGTAGTAGGAACCACCTGTGATGGGAGAAGTAGTGTGCGGTAGAAAAGAAGATTCCTAAGTACTTTACTCCTGTGGAGAAAAGCCATTTTCTCACTAAGTGATGCAGTCTACTAACCTGACATCAGCACAACATCATAAATAAAAAGCTGCATTTGGGGAAGAGGTGCAACAGGCACAGGGCTGCTTCAGGCTCTTCAGGCAACAGAAGCAAACCAGAGGAACTGAATCATATCAGCCTTTCACCCTTTCAGTAGGAACACATAAATGTTCCAATATTGGCCTGGTAAGTTGTTTTAAGCAGTG
Organism: Colaptes auratus; assembly: GCA_015227895.2. NCBI lineage: Eukaryota > Metazoa > Chordata > Aves > Piciformes > Picidae > Colaptes > Colaptes auratus. The sequence goes on along the minus strand of CM037635.1, from coordinate 5,110,578 downwards.
AAAAAAAGATAATCAGTCCTGTATGTGTGGTACAGAT
>CM037635.1:5033840-5110531 GCA_015227895.2 Colaptes auratus | reverse complement strand
CAGCATTTCACTGTAAAAGTGCAAGGATACCTCCATCCCTTTTCAAACGAATCTGTTCTTCAGTCATGCTAATCTCCAAAGACTCTGAATCTGAAGAGCACCTCATTGATTTAGCAGCTAGATCAAGGTACAGGGATGGATAGAAAGGGGGGAAAAAAAGGCTAAAACCAGATGTGGATGAAATTGAATAGCCATGGCAAAAGGATGCATGCACAGTTAACATGAAAATGCCAAGAGCAGGCTGATGGTGTCATGTCAGCATCAGTGGTGGCATAGCTAGAAAGGTTAAAATGACCAACCTGATCTAGTTGGGGGTGCATCAAGAAAAGTGTGCCCTGCAGGTCTAGGAAGGTACTCCTGCCCCTGTACTCTGCCCTGGTGAGACCACACCTGGAATACTGTATCCAGTTTTGGGGTCTCCAATTCAAGAGGCAGGGATTTAGAGTCCAACAGAATCTACAGGGATGATAATGTGACTTGAACACCTCTTCTGTGAAGAAAGACTGAGAGACCTGGGGCTGTCTAGTCTTGAGAACAAAAGGCTGAGAGAGGATCTTATTAATGTCTATAAATATCTGAGGGGTGGGTGTAAACATGAAGGTGCCAGTCGCTTTTCAGTGGTGCCCAGTGTCAGGACAGGGAACAACAGGTATAAGCTGGAACATAGGAAGTTCCACCTCAACATGAGGAGAGACTTCTTTCCTGTGAGGGCGACAGAGCAGTGGGACAGGCTGCCCAGAGAGGTTGTGGAGCCTCCTTCTCTGAAGACTTTCAAAACCTGCCTGGATGCCTTCCTGTGTGGCCTGCCCTAGGTGATCTTGCTTTGGCAAGGGGATTGGACTCCAGGATCTCTAGAGGTCCCTTCCAACCCCTCTCATTATATGATTCTATGTCTTGCTCACTGCACAGGGGTTGGACAAGATGACCTTCGAGGTTCCTTCCAAACCAATGCATTCTGGTTGACCATCAAAAAGCACCACAGTCCTGTCCAGCATACAGGAAGGACTTGGTGTTTCCAAAAGTCTTTCCTGCTCCTCTGATCATTTAGTACCTCTCAGCCATTTGTTTAAAATTGGTGGCTTTGGGTTGGATGACTGGAGATAGGCATTTTATGTGGGGAGACAAGGAGACACCAGGAGGGATCTGCCTGCATACAAGCATTCCCAACTTGTTTGCCACCATGGAATGATAGACTTGTTTTGGGTGAAAAAGCCCTTAAGATCCTTGAGTTCAATCATAACCATCATCTCCTTGTCAAAAACTGAGAGACCATCTCAGTGTTCAGGTGGCATGGTATTTATAGACAATTGCTTGAACCAAAGAGAACAATCAAGTGGAAATAAATGCATCTGCAGAGGAGACTCCACAATCTATCTGGGCAGCAGGGATCGGGCACCCTCCCCACAAAGAAGTTTCTCCCCACTGTGTTCCAGTTTGTGTGCATTGCCACTTGTCCTATCACAGCACATCAGTGAAAAGAAATTTGCCACGTGTCCTGGGCACCCACCCTTCAGATATTTGTATGTATGGATCAGACCCCCTCTCAGCCTTCTCCAGGCTAAACAGCCCCAGGTCTCTTAGCCTTTCCTCATGTAGCAGATGTTCCAGTCCCTGCATCACACTCAGAGCCCAAAGGACTCTCTCTAGTAGTTCCCGTCCCTTTTGAACTGGGAAGCCCGTAAGTGAACAGGATACTGCAGATGAGCCCTCACTAGGGCAGAGTAGAGGGGCAGGAGAACTTCCCTTGACCTGCTGACCACACTCATCTTAATGCACCCAGGGAGACCATTTGCTTTCTTGGCAACAAGGGCACCATTGCTGTCCCATGGGTAACTTGCCATCCACCTAGGCTCCACCTGAGAGCCTTTCCAGCAGATTAACCCCTAACCTGTACTGGTGCATGGTGGTGTTGCTCTCCAGGTACACTTACTCTTCTTCAACCTCATTAGGAAGGGCCACTGAGCAGGCAGAGAGAGGCAAAGTAGGGCCATCAATAATAGCAAAAATGCAGAAGAACTTCTGATGCTCTCTGCAAATCAGTGACATTGTTCATTTGGATGTCAAGCAAAAATGTGTTACCATTTACAAGATAAGCTTGGAGAACAGCTTCAAAAAAAAACCCTCAAACAAATTTCTTAACTGCCTGAAAGTATCAGGAGAACCATTGCTGCATGTCTTGCTGCATACAAACAGCACTTGATTTATTTCACAAGCTTCCAGATAAATCTAGCGATCATCTGAGTGTGCTGTTAGCCTGAAACGTGCTGCAGAAGCATGAGGAGTACTCAGGAAACAAAAACTCAAAGAAATATGTGTGAAATGTAATCCTGTTACCATTTGCCACATGCTGGAGGCATGTGTCATCAGGCCAGGAAATGAATAAGCTACAGATGAGGGATATCCCTCGGACCTAGGAGACAAGCTGGAGATGATTTTTCATTGAGCTAACTTCATAATCTAGACAAGCTTTCAAAATGTGTAGACACTGTTTTTTTTCCCTTACTTCATGTTTATTATTGTGCTAAATTGGCCAAAGTGATTGACATGTTTCTGCCTCAGTAAAAATTCTCCCAAGTTGAGGGCTGGGGCTAAGCAAGGGGATTAGAAATAAGCCTTGCTTGATGTTCAAGGATTCCTGTCCAGTACAAAGCAAGCAAGGATGAAAACACTAATACTAGATCCCTTTTTTCAATGTGGGCTTTCAAGTTTCTGCTCCTAAATCCTCCAAATTACATATGTTTCTTTCTAGTCCCATGTTCTGTGTGGCATTAAATCATAGAATGGTTTCAGTTAGAAAAGACCTCTGAGATTATTGAGTCCCACCACCCATGGCCATTAAAACCTGTCTCGAAGTGTCCACACGCTTCTTGAACACCCTTGCTGCGATGCAGTTCATAATCAGCTGCACAGATGCACAGAATGGTTGGGCCTGGAAGGGATCTCTGGAGATCATTGAGTACAACTCCCTTGCCAAGGCTGGTTCACCTAGAGAAGGTCACAAAGAAAGGTGTCCAAGCAGGTTTTGTAATGTCTCCAGAGATGGAGATTCCACCACCTCTCTGGGCAGCCTGTTCCAGTGCTCCACCACCTCTCTGGGCAGCCTGTTCCAGTGCTCCACCACCTTTACATTAAAGAATTTCCTCCTCATCTTTAGCTGGAACTTCTGATGTTTAAGTTTGTGCTCATTACTCCTTGTCCTGTCACTGTGTACCACTGAAAGAAACCGCTGATCCCATCCTCCTGACACCCACCCTTTAAGCATAGATCAGCATTTATGAGATCCATTTTCCAGACTAAAAAGATCCCATTCTTCAGGCTTTCCTCACAAGAGAGATGTGCTAGCCCCCTTATCATCTCTGTAGCCCTTTGCTCTACCCTCTCCAGCAAGTCCCTGTCCTTGTTCAGCTGGTTCTTTCATTATTTAATGGAGGACTGATTTCTTTTTTCCTCCACTCACAGCTAGGAAACCATTTCTACATTAAATTGTTACTTCCTGAAGATGCAACTGACATGAGCATGTGGAGCACAAAGCACAAAGCAGATGGGATTGTCACCTGTGAAAAGATGGAGAACAACTTTTATTTCCCTTAAGGAACCTTCTGTCTGTATGCCACTATCAGGAAAATGTCCATTTTCTGTCTCAAAGCTTAATCCAGAGGAGTCAGGTGCCAAGTGATTACCTACCTCTTTTGGCATCCACTGCTTGTTTTCTTAGTCAGAGCCTTACATTCCTAGAGATGACACAGAAAGCTCACAGGCTGGAATTATCTAGGTGTGGCTGACAAAATCAACACTGCGGTTATTCTGCCTATTGCCATTCTTTCCCCTTAGCAATTAGAGCTGTGCCACTCACTGAATTCATACAGGAAAAACTCCAGTGCCACTATGATGAGGCACAGTTGCAGCACTAAATGCACACAGATGGTAAAAGTCATCTTTGAGCTGAGGGGTGGAAGAGCTACCTGACTCTATGGGGCTTGAAGTGTAGAGCTTAAAGAAACAGAAGCTAGCTCTGTCAGCTGCAATAACCAATTAAGCCAGTGTCCTTGGTACTGCTCATGTTTTCTGCACACACTACAAGAGTATATAGAATCTTAAACACAAAACTGTTGAGGTTGGAAGAGACCTTTGAGATCATTAAGTCCACCCAGATCTCACAACCCCACCACCACTACTAAGCCACTATCACTAAACCATGGCCCTCAGCATGGCATCCACATGTCTTTCAAACACCTTCAGGGATGGGCAGTCTACTCCAATGCTTGTTGACCCTTCTTATGAAGAAATTTTTCTTAATATTCGACATGAATACCCCCTGACACAACTTGAGGTCATTTCTTCCCATCCTGGCACTTGCTGCAACCTACCTACCTCCAACCTCCTTAGAGATAGCCGTAGAGGCTGATGAGGTCTCCCCTCAGTCTTCTCTTCTCCAGGCTAAACCAACCCTGGTTCCCTTCAGGCATTCCTCACAGGACTTGTGTTCTGCACCCTTCACCAGCTTAGCTGCTCTTGTTTGAACATGTTCCAGCACCTCAATATCCTTGTAGTGAGAGGCCCAAAACTGAACACAGTACTCGAGGTGTGGCCTCACCAGTGCTGAGTACCAGGGCTGTGCCAGGAGACGTTTAGGCTGGAGGTGAGGAGAAAGTTCTTCCAGAGAGAGTTGTTAGCCATTGGAATGTGCTGCCCAGGGAGGTGGTGGAGTCACCGTCCCTGGAGGTGTTCAAGAGGGGATTAGATGTGGCACTTGGTGCCATGGTTTAGTTAGTCATGAGGTGTTGGGTGACAGGTTGGACTTGATGATCTCTGAGGTCTTTTCCAACCTTATTGATTCTATGATTCTGTGCAAACCAGTCATGGAGCCTATACTACTGAGACAGAACAACATTCATCTGCTTCAGGATGGCATGTATTTGCACTCTCTTCTTGTTTAAACTGTGCTGCCTCATCGATGGCATCGTGATGAATAGTCCTAATGGCCCATTTTCAACTCTGCAGATTAACTACCCTGCTGGGTTTTGGTGTTCCAGAAAGGTAGGGGAAGGATTATTGAGGCTTTAGAAAGTTAAAGAGGAGATTAAGTGTAACCCACATAGGTGGTATAGTAGAGAAAGCAGAAGCAAAACCAAGCAAAACAAAACAAATAAAGGAAAATGACTGGGGGGGGGAAAGGTGTGGGGGTTTTTTTGGTCTTTTGTTTCAGGGTTTTTTTTGTTTGGGTTGGGGGTTTTTTTGTTTGGTTTGAGTTGGGTGGGTTTTGTGTGTGTGTGTGTGTGTGTGTGTGTGTGTGTGTGTGTGATGCAAGAGGACTTAAAGCAAATACACTTTCAGATTTAAACAAACCCAAGCACCGAGTCCTGCAGTTGGGTCACAACCACCCCATGAATGCTCCAGGGGCAGAGTGACTGGAAATCTGCCCAGCAGAAAGGGACCTGGGGGTGCTGTTTGACAGCCATCTTAACATGAGCCAGCAGTGTGTCCAGGGGGCCAAAAAGGTCAAAAGCATCTGGGCCTGGATCAGCAATGGTGTGGCCAGCAGGGTCAGGGAAGTGATTGTGCACCATGTACACTGGTGAAGCTACACCTCAAATACTGAGTTTGGTTTGGGGCCCCTCACTACAAGAAGTACATTGAGGTGCTGGAGCATGTCCCCAGAAGCGCAGCTAAGCTGGTGAAAGGTCTGGTGAATGGATCTGGTGAGGAGTGGCAGAGGGAACCATACTGTGGAGAAGAGCAGGCTGAGGGAAGAGCTCATTGCTTTCTACAGCTCCCTGAAAGGAGGTTGGACTCGGCATGTGGGGGCGTCAGGAGGAAGGGGGCAGTCTCTTCTCTCTAGTATCAGGTGGTAGAATGAGAGGAAATAGTTTCATAGTTTCATAGGTTCAGTTAGGGTTGGAAGGGACCACAAGGAGCATCTAGTTCCAACCCCCCTGCCATGGGCAGGGACACCCCACACTAGATCAGGCTGGACAGAGCCTCATCCAGCTGGGCTAAACACCTCCAGGGATGGGGCCTCAACCACCTCCCTGGACAACCCATTCCAGGGCTTCACCACCCTCACGGTGAAGAACTTCCTCCTCACCTCCAGCCTGAATCTCCCCACCTCCAGCTTCATTCCATTCCCCCTAGTCCTATCACTCCCTGACAGCCTGAAAAGTCCCTCCCCAGCCTTCTTGTAGCCCCCTTCAGATACTGGAAGGCCACAATGAGGTCACCTGGGAGCCTTCTCTTCTCCAGACTGAACAGCCCCAACTCCTTCAGTCTGTCCTCATAGGAGAGGTGCTCCAGCCCTCTGCTCATCCTCATGGCCCTTCTCTGGACACCTTCCAGCACCTCCAGATCCCTCTTGTAATAGGGGCTCCAGAACTGGAGGCAGTACTCCAGGTGGGGTCTCAGCAGAGCTGAGTAGAGGGGGAGAATCACCCTCCCTTGCCCTGCTGGCCACACTTCTCCTGATACAGCCCAGGATCTGATTTGCTTTCTGGGCTGCAAGTGCACATTGAGAGCTCCTGTTGAGCTTCTCCTCCACCAGCACCCCCAAGTCTCTCTCCTCTGGGCTGCTCCCCAGCCAGTCACTGCCCAATGGTCTGAAATTGTGCTAGGGGAGGTTTAGGGTGGACATGAGGAAAAAAGTCTCTCCTGCAAGAGTGGCCTTCTCCAACCCAAAGAGTTCTACAGTCTGTGATCTCATTAAGTTTTCCTTCTCATTGGCAGCAAGAATAGAAAGCCTCTGAGAAACTTCTGTGGCCTGAAGAGTGCAAAATAAGCCAATAAATTTAACTAAGAGGCCTCACAGTGCTTGATCACTTGAAAGGTTATTCCTTGTGACCGAGCGTTTGTGTCACTTGATCTGTCACACCTGACAGGCATTCTCCTTTGCTGTGGTCTGTATATTAATGTTCAAGTGGCAAGCAGGGGGAGCAGAGGTAGAGATGAATGTGAACAGCCAGGAGTCTCAATCTTTGAAATGACCCTCCCAAGAGCTTTAAGTGAAAACATATGTAGATTTTTTTTTTCAATGTAAATAAATCCTTCATAATTGTTCTAGGATTCTGACCCCTTTTTGTTCAGCTTTGCTCCCAGCCAAGAAAGTGTCTACATTCTTAGCCTAAACATATCCCCCTTGTCTTTTAATTTTTCATAATTAAACACATTTTCCTTAGTGTGCAATCCAGCTGGGGCAGGACTAGATGATTGCCTTTCCCTGTTGATAGAAGTTGAGGCCCTCGCTGCAGAAAGAGGGTAGAAATCTCTGACTGGGCTCAAGGCAAACACGAAACAAAACAGGACCCAAAACACATTTAAACATCTCCATGGTCTGTCTGTGCCTTCTCTGGCTCCACAGCACTTTGGTTGAGACCATAAACTGGACATGAGGAGGAAGTTCTTCCCCATGAGAGTGGTGAAGCCCTGGAATGGGTTGTGCAGGGAGGTGGTTGAGGCCCCATCCCTGGAGGTGTTTAAGCCCAGGCTGGATGAGGCTCTGGGCAGCCTGATCTAGTGCGGGGTGTCCCTGCCCATGGCAGGGGGGTTGGAACTAGATGATCCTTGTGGTCCCTTCCAACCCTGACTGGTACTATGATACTATAAACAAGTACAGGCATGTCTGGTGCCTTCACTGCTGTCCTGGAGGTGCCTGGAGGAAGTGGGCGGCTTGAAGGTTGTGAGCTGCCCTGCTGTGCTCAGTGCACACCTCTCCTCGTTTGAGAGGGGCAGGAGTGCCTCCAAAACTTCTGAAAAATGAGGGCTGTGGTTTGCAGATCTACTTTCAGTTCTCCTTTGATGCCAGCAATGCTGTGGCTTTCCTCTACGTTTTACTGGCAGCATGCATGTGTCAGAATTTCACAGTAGCCTGCGACAGGGGGGTTCAAATTTACCTGTAACTCAGGAACAGCTGAACAGCGATGCCCTCAAGCTGAGGGCAAGGGAGAGCAGCATGAGAAATGCTCATTGGTCTGCTAAAAAGAACTGACTTTCCTCATTGATCATGATTTGAATCTGAATAGAGTTCTGGTTCAGGTTTTGCAAAAGTTGTGCAGCAGAGACTTGAAAACTTGCCAGCTGCCAACAATAGCTGCTATTTGCAGCTAGATAACTCCAGTGTTTGTAATATTCAAGGAATTTCCTGTAGTAAGCACAGAAAAGTACAGATGATACAGAAAAATTCTGAGACAGCTGTATCTGCTTATATTAGGCAAAACTGAGAAGCCTTCAGAGAGCACTGCTCTTTGTGGCTTTGCACTTCTGTCACCTAAAAACAGAAGTACTAAACTAGGGGCTGGAACTGACGTGTTTGTGGCATTTCAGGTTTGACTGGAAGCAGAATTAGTTCTGCCTCTGGCCAGCCTGATCTAGTGTGGGGTGTCCCTGCCCATGGCAGGGGGGTTGAAACTACATGATCCTTGTGGTCCCTTTCAACCCTGACTGATTCTATGATTCTATGATTCTGTCATAATACTTTTCACAGACATTTCAGAAGAATTGAGTGTCTATGTTCATTTCCAAATGCTTCTCTAGTTCAAAAGAAAGACCCTTATCCTGGGCACCAGAGCACTGGAACAAGCTGCTCAGAGAGGTTATGGAGTCTCCTTCTCTGGAGACCTTCAAACCCCACTGGGATATGTTCCTGTGTAGCCTGCCCTAGGTGATCCTGCTTTTCCAGGGGGACTGACTTGGTGATCTCCAGAGGTCCCTTCCAACCCCTAACATTTTGTTTGATTTGGTTTTTTTTCAGTTGAGCAGGATAGGATAGGATAGGATAGGATAGGATAGGATAGGATAGGATAGGATAGGATGGAATGGAATGGAATGGAATGGAATGGAATGGAATGGAATGGAATGGAATGGAATGGAATGGAATGGAATAGAGTGGAGTAGAATAGAATAGAATAGAATAGAGTGGAGTAGAATAGAATAGAATAGAATAGAATAGAATAGAATAGAATAGAATAGAATAGAATAGAATAGACCAGACCAGGTTGGAAGAGACCTTCAGGATCATCACGTCCAACCCATCAACCAATCCAACCCACCTAAACAACTAAACCATGGCACCAAGCACCCCATCAAGTCTCTGCATTGCTCTTATCTCCCTTACCAGTTAGCTCACTCTGTTTAAAGTTTGCTGACACAGAAGATGATCATGTAAGACAAGGAAGTGAAACAGTCTGGGACCCATTCCCAGGTAGTTGCTCATTTCAGAGACTCCTTCAAAATCATTAGATGTGCAATCTGCAGGCTCGTAATCCCCTGGGGAAACCACTGCCAGTGGTTGCCCAGCAATTAGACCTTGCTAACAAAACACTTCAAGGGGCATGATACAAGGAACTAGAAGCTTTTCTCAGGAGAGACATACAAGGTCTTCATGCTTATTTGCTGTGTGCTTTGAAAGCACCTGCTAACCCCTGCTATAATGGTTAGCAGGACCTTGTGACCAATATCACAGTCGCTGAAGCGTCTAAGTGCAGACCATGTAAATGCAGACCACTGTCCTTTTGAGATTATTCCATTATTCATTTCTTGTATTTTTTTTTAACAGCTTGCTCTGTCTCATGATATTTTCTTACTTTGATTCCTGGGTTTATACCTGTGGTTTTACAGAGATTAATTTCTCCCGCTGCCATTTCTGGGCTATTTGTCCTGTCCCACCCTACCTTCACAAGGATTTAGCCTTTCTGGTGTGCTGACTGCGTGAAAGTTACACAGAATATTTCTAATGTTTACCATAGAACTGTTGAGGTTGGATAAGACCTTTGAGATCATCAAGTCCAACACCTCACCTAGAGCTCATAATCCCACCACTGCTGCTAAGCCACTACCACTAAATCATGTCCCTCACCACCATATCCATGTGTCTTTTAAACACTTCCAGTGATGGTGACTCCACCACCTCCCTGGGCAGCCTGTTCTAGCTGCCTGAAAACCCTTTCTGTGAAGAAATGTTTCCTCATATCCTATCTGAATCACCTCAATTTGAGGCCAATTCTTCTTGTCCTGTCATTTGTTGCATGTGAGAAGAGAGAGACCTCCACCTTGCTTCAACCTCGTTTGGGGTAGCTGCAGAGAGGTACACAGTATCACCGTATCACAGTATCACCAAGGTTGGAAGAGACCTCGAAGATCATCGAGTCCAACCTGTCACCACAGACCTCATGACTAGACCATAGCACCAAGTGCCACGTCCAATCCCCTCTTGAACACCTCCAGGGATGCTGACTCCACCACCTCCCTGGGCAGCACATTTCAATGATGAATGACTCTCTTGGTGAAGAACTTTCTTCTCACCTCCAGCCTAAACTTCCCCTGGCACAGCTTGAGACTGTGTCCTCTTGTTCTGGTGCTGGTTGCTAGAGAGAACAACCCCTTCCTGGCTACAACCACCTTTCAGATAGTTGTAGAGAGCAATGAGGTCACTCCTGAGCCTCCTCTTCTCCAGGCTAAACAACCCCAGCTCCCTCAGCCTCTCCTCACAGGGCTGTGCTCAAGGCCTCTCCCCAGCCTTGTTGCCCTTCTCTGGACATGTTCAAGTGTCTCGATGTCCTTCCTAAACTGAGGGGCCCAGAACTGGACACATTACTCAAGATGTGGCCTAACCAATGCAGATTACAAGGGCACAATGACTTCCCTGCTCCTGCTGGCCACACTATTCCTAATGCAGGCCAGGATGCCATTGGCCTTCTTGGCTGCCTGGGCACACTGCTGGCTCATGTTTAGGCAGCTGTCAATCAGCACCCCCAGGTCCCTCTCTGTTTGGGAGCCCCTCAGCTTCCTCTTCTGAAAAGGCATCTTCAGAATGAAAGGATTTGCATCCTAATTTGTGGATTACTTATATTCTTCCTTGCCTCTAATATGTCTTTCGTGACTTCCTCAGGAAAAAAAGCAAGGGATCCACAATGTAGTTAGGTCCACTTTGGATAAGCTTCTGGTATGATCAGAGATTACATGATGAAGTGTTTGAATTGGAAAATAAAAGCCTTTGTAACCACATCTGGCTCAACCACCTCTTTAACCAGAACACTCACCACCCCTCATGATGTTTGTGCACAACAACCGACATTACTCCTCTCCTGCTGGCAACGCTAACATCCAGCAAGGTAGAGGTCATCTCTCTCCCACACTTTTCAGACTTCACCCCATATTTGAGATCTAGCTCATATTTGATGTCCCTGTTTGCATTGTGCTTTCCAAATTTTCAGTGCAAACACGAGTCACAATAAGCTCCTTTCTCTACACACAGCTCTTCTTTTCACCCCGACATGCTGCTAAGAAACCAAACAGCCACTCCTTGCCCCATGAAAGGGGAAAATGCTCTTCAAGCAGCTTGGAGTCCTGTAAGAGCAAACAGAATTGCCTCACCAGCTGGTGTGGCTGTGCTGTGGGGGGAGGGATGTAATCTTACTTTGGCATCAGCTGCTGGATTCGAGAGAGCAGACTTTGTAGATACCTAGGCCATTCCACAAACAAGTGTGGTGGTTTCCACCCCCACCCATGTAAGCTAAGCATGCACTTAAGTGTGCTGAAACCAAGGGGGCGGGGGGGGTGATTAGATCCCAGCACTAATCTGGTTTCCTTGCATCACTGGAAGTTCCTGAACTGCTGAATGACGGTAAAGAGAAGTGAATGCCAAGGGAAAAGAATGACAGTAAAGAGAAGTGAATGCCAAGGGAAAAGAATGACAGTAAAGAGAAGTCAATGCCAGGGGAAAGGAATGACAGCAAAGAGAAGTGAATGCCAGGGGAAAGGAATGCTCTGTTGGTCTCTCCTTCTCATAGGCTTTGATTACTCTGGTCTAACAATAACATGACAAAGGGCAGCACCCTACAAGCTGTTAAGCCAAACCACATGAACCAGGTGATTTGCTCAGCTAGAACAGTCCTCTTGATCTCTGCAACTCTAGTTCTACCAGTGTAATGAGAAAGAGAGTGAAAAATCAGATCCTCTGATCAATATTTAATTTGCTTTGCTGATCCAAAAAGACAATAAGGAAACACATGGGTAATGAAAGGCTGGAGAACAAACAGAAACTTAGAACAAATGGGCATGAAAAGAATTTTTTCCAGCCTGTCTTTCCCTCTGCAGGTGGTGGCTGTTACCTGTTTGCATTCTGATCTGCAAGCAGCAAAGTTACCACGTTCAGATCTACAACTACCTTGTGCTCTTTGCAGTGTCCTGGTCCCAGGAAGCCTAAGGAGCTCTAACCCAAACCCTCCTGGCTCTCTCAGCGCACCATTGGAGAGGATCACAGGTGACTCCTCAGTGGAAAGCAGTACCATGGGACCATTCATATAGACACAGTGCTCACTAAAGAACCCTTACAGAGGCTGAGGCCAACATTTGGGAAACTGCCTGGTGACGTTGAAAGGCAGCAATTGTTTTGCAGCCCAGGAGGAAACGTGGAATGGTGGGTGAAAAACCAGAGAAATCTGGCAGAAGAATATAAGGAGGAAAAGCAAACAAAGCACCCAAACTCCTGCCCCCAAACCAACCAGACAAGGACCAAAAGAAACCCCAAGAAACAAACAAAAACATCTGAAATGTGATCTTGTCAGAAATATCATGAGGTCTTGGGTGACAGGTTGGAACTGATGAGGTCTCTTCCAACCTTATTGATTCTATGATAAACTATGATTCTGTTCTCTTTAGAGAGGAAATTAAACAAAATCTGAAGACACTAGCTTTTTTTTTTCTCCCTTTTAAACCATGACCCATAAGTTCCAAAAGAAATGAAGTGAGTTGTCTCTCCTCTTCATTCCATTTGCTAGCTGTAGTTGACTCTGCCCTTTCATTTACCTAAATCTTGTCTTTTCAAGCTGAATTTACTGGATTAACCTTGTTGCTCAGATAGCAGTGTTTAACTCCAAGATAAGCCCCACAAGGGGATTTGTGTGGAAAATAACTTTTCTACCTCCAGCCTCCCCCACCTCTGACTCAAGCCATAGAGAGTCTGTATCAGCTAACCTGGCTTGGTGCCTCTCCATAACTCTCATGGTTCTGTGTAGTGGCCAGAGGAGTCTCTTAGAAAGCAAAACACTTGGAAACCTTTTCTTTCTGAACTGTGGGGCCAGAATAGAATAGAATAGAATAGAATAGAATAGAATAGAATAGAATAGAATAGGAATAGGATAGGAGACCAGACCAGACCAGATTGGAAGAGACCTTCAAGATCATCGCGTCCAACCCATCAACCAATCCAACCCACCTAAACAACTAAACCATGGCACCAAGCACCCCATCAAGTCTCCTCCTGAACACCTCCAATGATGGTGACTCCACCACCTCCAGGCAGCCCATTCCAATGGGCAATCACTCTCTCTGTACAGAACTTCTTCCTAACCTCCAGCCTAAAACATTGAATTTTGAAGCAAGAGGTCCAGCAAACACCAATGCAACACAGCTTCAAAGCACTAAAGAAAATCAGTCTCTCATCATGCCTGACAACTGCTGTGGTAGAAATAATGTAGAGAATGAGCATCAGGAATTCTGCACTCATGCAAAAATTGGCTGGTTTCAAGCTGATTTGTGCACTCAAAAAGGCCAAGCCGCTGAAATGAAAGGGACTGTGAGTGACTGCAAGTTAATTTGTGTCTTGATTATACCAGAAACAGAGGTTAATGTTTCACATGGTGAACTGCAGTGGTTTTGCTAGATCTTTTGTGAGCTCCAGGAGAGTGACAGATCAATGTTGTAGCACAAGCCAAAGTGAAATAGGATGGATGTTGAAGAAATAGCTCTCACAAAAAAACCCCAGCAGTTGGAATGCACCAATATGATGGTAATCTCTCTTGTGAGGAAAGGCTAAGAGACCTGGGGCTGTTTAGCCTGGAGAAGAGAAGCCTGAGAGGAGATCTGATCAATGCTCACAAATACCTTAAGGGTGAGTGTCAGGAAGAAAGGGCCAGTCTCTTTTCTCTGGTGTACTGTGATAAGATGAGAGGCAATGGACACAAACTGGAATCATAGAATTGTAGAATCAGTCAGGGTTGGAAGGGACCACAAGGATCAGCTAGTTCCAACCCCCCTGCCATGGGCAGGGACACCTCACACTACATCAGGCTGGCCAGAGCCTCATCCAGCCTGGGCTTAAACACCTCCCTGGACAACCCCTTCCAGGGTTTCACCGCTCTCACAGTGAAGAACTTCCTCCTCACATCCAGTCTGAATCTCCCCACCTCCAGCTTCATTCCATTCCCCCTAGTCCTATCACTCCCTGATAGCCTGAAAAGTCCCTCCCCAGCCTTCTTGTAGGCCCCCTTCAGATACTGGAAGGCCACAATGAGGTCATCTCGGAGCCTTTTTTTCTCCAGACTGAACAGCCCCAACTCCTTCAGTCTGTCCTCATAGGAGAGGTGCTCCAGCCCTCTGCTCATCCTCGTGGCCCTTCTCTGGACACCTTCCAGCACCTCCAGATCCCTCTTGGAATAGGGCTCCAGAACTGGAGGCAGTACTCCAGGTGGGGTCTCACCAGAGCTGAGTAGAGGGGGAGAACACAGGAAGTTCCACCTCAACATGAGGGAAAACTTTGCTGGGAGCATGCTGAAGCCCTGGAGCAGGCTGCCCAGAGAGATTGTGGAGTCTCTGGAGACTTTCCAAACCCACCTGGACACATTCCTGTAGGTTACCCTACTTTGGCAGGGGCACTGAACTCGATGATCTCTGGAAGTCCCTTCCAAACCCTTCCATTCTGTGACATGAATTGCATTTTTCAGCCTGTGCAAGATCCCTGAACATCCTTGGGTACCAGTGTTCTGTCTACAGATGCTGATCTCAGGGAACCAGTTTGTACTGGCTTATGCTCTGGCTGCAGATGTTCTGATTAAGATGATGTCTGCTAAAAATTGCTAGATTTTGGAGTGGGAAGGAGGAACAACTATCTGCAGTTCTACCCAACTCCAGCATTCTGAACTGAATAACATCTTCCCTTCCTCACACCCTCTCCTTTCCCCAATCAATCACAGGACTGACTTAACACCATGAAAGCAGACAATTTCGTTTTGCAGTCTTTTTATATGTGTTCTGGTGCTGGAGCATTTAGGACTTTCATTTCCAGGCTCTGTGGGTGAGAAACATACTCCTTTAAAAAGAAAGTGAGATTTTGCAGGCAGTAATCTCTATGCAGCAGCTTTTTTGGGGGGAAAAAATGCTCAGACTGAAGCTACAAAGCCTGAGACTGCTCATAGACTCCCTGTCTGCACTGGACCTTATGCAATACAGCCCCAGTCTGGCTGAGACCCCAAAACACTCCTGCATTTAAAGCTATGGAATCACAGAATTGTTTTGGTTGGAAAGGACCTCTAAGATCATTGAGTCCAACCATCAACCTAACACCACCACATCCCAAAGTGCCATGGCCACACATATCTTGAACCCTTTCAGGGATGGTGACTGCACCACCCCCCTGGGCAGCCTGTTCCAATGCCTGACCACTCCTGCAGGAAAGACATTGTTCCTAAAATCCAACCTAAACCTCCCCTGGTGCAATTTCAGGCCATTTCCTCTAGTTCTGTCACTTGGTACTAGGGAGAATAGATCAATTCCCACCTCTCTCCAACCCTTGAGATCTTTTCCAACCTTGTTGATTCTATGATTCTATTCTTTTTAGGTATAGAGAGCAATGAGATTTTCCTTCAGCCTCCTCTTCTCCAGGCTTAACAATCCTATTTCTCTCAGCTGGTCCCCACAAAACCTGTTCTCTGGACTGTGCACCAGCTGTTTTTCCTTCATACAGAGGGGGGAAAAAATCACCCAAACCACCTTACTCTAGGAAGACCTACAACCCCTTCTGGTCTAAACAGCACTTGCTGGTTTGGGGGTGGTTTGGTTTGGTTTGGTTTGGTTTGGTTTGGTGTGTTTTGGTTTGGTTTTAGTGCCATGGTTTAGTCATGAGGTCTGTGGCGACAGGTTGGACTTGAGGATCTTTGAGGTCTCTTCCAACCTTGATGATTCTGTGATTCTAGTTTGGTTTGGTTTGGTTTGGTTTGGTTTGGTTTGGTTTGGTTTGGTTTGGTTTGGTTTGGCTTGGTTTGGCTTGGTTTGGTGTGTTTTGTTTTGTTTTTAGTGCCATGGTTTAGTCGTGGGGTCTGTGGCGACAGGTTGGACTTGAGGATCTTTGAGGTCTCTTCCAACCTTGGTGATTCTGTGATTCTATTTTATTTTGGTTTGGTTTGGTTTGGTTTGGTTTAGTTTGGTTTGGTTTGGTTTGGTTTGGTTTGGTTTAGTTTGCTTGGTTTAGTTTGCTTTGGTTTGGTTTGGTTGTGTTGCGTTGTGTTTTGTTTTGGGTGCCATGGTTTAGTCATGAGGTCTGTGGTGATGGGTTGGACTTAATGATCTTTGAGGTCTCTTCCAACCTTGGTGATTCTGTTTTGTTTGTTTTGGTTTGTTTTTTGATTTGATTTGATTTGATTTGTTTTGTTTTGTTTTGTTGTTACAAGCAAGCAAAGCAATATTCAAAGCTCTCTATGAAAGGCTATTTCTAGTCAGGGTGCTAAAAGCACGTTGGACTAGGTGGCCTCCAGAGGTCCCTTCCAGCCCCTATCACTCTGTGAATCTGTACCACACATACAGGACTGATTATCTTTTTTTCACTGCATTAAAACAACTTACCAGGACAATATTAGGAACATTTATGTGTTCCTCTGAAAGGGTGAAAGGCTGAATATGATTCAGTTCCTCTGGTTTGCTTCTGTTGCCTGAAGAGCCTGAAGCAGCCCTGTGGCCTGTTGCACCTATTCCCCAAATGCAGCTTTTAATTTATGATGTTGTGCTGATGTCAGGGTTAGTAGACTGCATCACTTAGTGAGAAGATGGCTTGTTCTCCACAGGAGTAAAAGTACTTAGGAATCTTTCTTTCTACCCTGCACTACTTCTCCCATCACAGGTGGGTTCCTACTACAGCAGCTTCATTTGAGGCATCCACTTCAGCTCAGCGCTACACTTAACTCATTCACATTTATTTAAGCAGCTCCAGAATCAATTCCTTTATCTTCTCCCACAAGATATATAAAATATCTATTTTATAAAGACATTTGAGAAGATGTTAAATACCTGATGGAAGCACACAAAAAAAAAGGTAGGGAAATGGGAAGATAATAAGATCAGCCTGCCCTCATTTTATCCATAGCTCCAGCAGATCATATATATCACTGCTGGGTGATGTGCTGCAATGAAAGGGAACACAAGGTGCATTGGGTAGTGGCAAGGGATTGATTTAACCAAGAGAATCTGAGCTTTTACTCTGAATTTCACCCCTTTTGGCAGTTTAGAGAGAGAATATAGGGCCTCCAGCCAGCTCCCCCTTATTCGAGGCGTGTACCTAGTTGTGGCTGTCTCCTGGGTATCACATCTTTCAAACATCATGGAATGGTAGAAGGGATTGCTGAAGGTCATCTTGTCACAGAATCATAGGATCAATAAGGTTGGAAAACATCTCAGAAATCATCAAGTCCAACCTATCACCCAACACCTCATGGCTAACTAAACCATGGCACCAAGTGCCCCATCCAGACTCTTCTTAAACACCTCCAGTGATGGTGACCCACCACCCCCTGGGCAGCACATTCCAATGGCAAATCACTCTTTCTGTGGAGAACTTTCCTCTCACCTCAAGCCTAAACTTCCCCTGGTGTAGCTTGAGACTGTGTCCTCTTGTTCTGGTGCTGGTTGCCTGGGAGAAGAGACCAACCTCCACCTGGCTACAACCTCCCTTCAGGTAGTTGTAGAGAGCAATAAGGTCTCCCCTGAGCCTCCTCTTCTCCACAGTGCAATGGTGGTGTTGGATTGACAGTTGGACTTGATCTTAGCAGTCTTTTCCAAGCAAAACAAACCTATGATTGTATGAGCTTGTGACTTGTAGCTTGCTTTGAGAAAAAAAGGAAAGTGAGCTGAATTTCACATTTAAGTGGCCTTCTTC
This sequence comes from Colaptes auratus, assembly GCA_015227895.2. NCBI lineage: Eukaryota > Metazoa > Chordata > Aves > Piciformes > Picidae > Colaptes > Colaptes auratus. Next base: position 5,092,623 of record CM037635.1, on the reverse strand, counting down.
CCCCAGCTGGAGCCTAAGGAAAACTCCAAACATCATGGGAAGCCTGGCAAGTCATCTTGCATGCTTCCAGATTTGCAGTGATGCAAGAAGCCCCAAGATGGAGGGTTTCACAGAAGCAGCAAGAGATGTAGATCTCTAAGGCACCCTCATCTCTTCTTGACCCCTGAGGAGCTTTCACTTTTCACTGCTGTCTCCAACTTTTATATTATCAGACATGTAAAGATTATGTCCTGTCTTCATATGTTGACAGCTAAACAGCAGGCAGAATTAATAGTGCCGGAAAAACAACAAGAGCAGCAACAAGAACATAAAAAGCAACTAACAATTTGACCACTCTAAAAGCTCTCGTGTGCTTGGCGTGAAGAAGGCCTTTGTGCATCATTTGAATGGGGTGTGAGGAGGAAAGGGAGAGGAGAAGGAAACCAGGTGCAAAGGACTGATATGCTATTGCATTTGCAGCCTATTAAAAACAGGACTCACTATTTTTTCACTTTAGAAACTCAGGAGAGCCAGAGAGCAGTAACACAATGGCACTTTGGGACTTAGGGAGGGAAAAATAGGATCAGATTGGATGAAGTCACATTTTCAGCTCCTTAGCTTGTATTTCTGCTAATATGGAAGCAAGAAGGGTAGCTACCCTCTGACTTGGGTATTCTATTCTATTCTATTCTATTCTATTCTATTCTATTCTATTCTATTCTATTCTATTCTATTCTATTCTATTCCATTCCATTCCATTCCATCCTATCCTATCCTATCCTATCCTATCCAATCCTATCCTATCCTATTCTGCTCACTGAAAAAAAAACAGATCACAGAATCACAAAATGTTAGGGGTTGGAAGGGACCTCTGGAGATCACCAAGTCAGTCCCCCTGGAAAAGCAGGATCACCTAGGGCAGGCCACACAGGAACATATCCCAGTGGGGTTTGAAGGTCTCCAGAGAAGGAGACTCCATAACCAATACTATTTCCCTTCCTGCTACTATTTTCAAACCTATTTTTGCCCCTCAGAGTCTTTCTAGAGCAGTGTGCTGGCAATGGCAGAAGCCAGAAGAAGGGATTTGGCTGCTTGCACTAAAGGATCATTCTCATTAGATGTCAGCTGCTCCTGGCTGTTGAGATTTACAAGAGCTGGTTCCAAAACTCAAATGCTAAGTGTCTCTTTCTTGCTCCTCCATGCTGCTTCAAACTGGAGCAATGAAAGTTAATTAAAATGGAGGAAGAAAACCCCTCCAGTATTGATTTGTTGAACAGAGTTGAAAACATGAACACAAAAGCAGAGTCATAGAAGTGTCTCTGTGGATGCTGGGGAATCTGGCATTTATCATAGAATCATTCAGGTGAGAGAAGACCTCTAAGATCATCAAATCCAACCTTCTGTCCAACACTTGCATGGCCACAAGACCATGTCCCAAAGTGCCCCATCTGGGAAAAAAAAAATCAGTCTTTGCCTTTTACCTGGGAAGTAATAAACCCATTTACAAGTCAGGACAAAGTCCTGTTGCCATACAGTCAACCTCTGCTTCACTGCGCTTACAGGCTGGGGTCAGGGTGGCTAGAGGGTGGCCTGGCAGAGAGGGACCTGGAGCTACTGGTTGATAGCAGGCTGAACATGAGCCTGCAGTGTGCCCAGGTGGCCAAGAAGGCCAATGGCATCCTGGCCTGCATCAAGAATAGTGTGACCAGCAGGAGCAGGGAAGTCATTCTGCCCTGTACTCAGCACTGGTCAGGCCACACCCTGAGTCCTGTGTCCAGTTCTGGGCCCTTCAGTTTAGGAAAGATGTTGAGCTGCTGGAAGGTGTCCAGAGAAGGGCAAGAAAGCTGGGGAGGGGTTGGAGCACAAACCCTGTGAGAAGAGGCTGAGGGAGCTGGGGTTGCTTAGCCTGGAGAGGAGACCTTATTGCTGTCTGCAACTCCCTGAAGGGAGGTTGTAGCCAGGTGGGGCTTGGTCTCTTCTCCCAGGCAACCAGCACCAGAACAAGAGGACACAGTCTCAGGCTGCACCAGGGGAGGTTTAGGTTGGATGTTAGGAAGAAGTTCTTTACAGAAAGAGAGATTGGCCTTTGGAATGTGCTGCCCAGGGAGGTGGTGGAGTCACCATCACTGGAGGTGTTTAGGAAGAGTCTGGATGGGGCACTTGGTGCCATGGTTGAGTTGATGAGATGGTGTTGGGTGATAGGTTGCACTTGATGATCTCGAAGGTCTTTTCCAACCTGGTTAATTCTATTCTGTTCCTCAATAATAAACCAAAAATAGAAATGTTGCTAGACCTTCCTGAAAAGCAGTTATCTTACTAGCATCAATCCAATTACAGGACTGAGAGGGAAGAGAAATTCTAAGTCATAACTTTAGAAATAGCTGCAGGATGCACTGTGTGTGCCTCTGAGCCAGGAAAACCCCAGTGGGCATAAGTCTGGAATATAGCAGTTGGCTCATTCCCAGGCAGAGAGCTGCAGTCTCACTGAAAGCTTTGAATGACACACTGCAGTTCATCTGTCTTAAAAAACAGCACCAGTGGCAACTTCACCATTCAAATCTGAATCTCCACAATAACTTGAGCTCAGCTGAGCAAAAATGGCAGATATTTTGAGGATATATACAGAATACAGAATTACCCAGGTTGGAAGAGACCTTTGAGATCATCAAGTCCAACCTAGCACCCAACACCAACTGAACCATGGCACCAAGTGCCTCATCCAGTCTCTTTCTAAACCCCCCCAGTGATGGTGACTCCACCACCTCCCTGGGCAGCACATTCCAATGGCCAATCTCTCTTGCTGTGAAGAACTTCTTCCTAACACCCAGTCTAAACCTCCCCTGGTGCAGCTTGAGACTGTGTCCTCTTGTTCTGGTGCTGGTTGCCTGGGAGAAGAGACCAGCCCTCTCCTGGCTACAACCTCCCTTCAGGTAGTTGTAGAGAGCAAGAAGGTCACCCCTGAGCCTCCTCTTCTCCAGGCTAAGCAACCCCAGCTGCCTCAGCCTCTCCTCACAGGGCTGTGCTCCCACAGTTTGGTGTCTTTAAGCTGGATGAGGGGAAATTTAGACTGGATATTAGAAAGAAATCCTTTGCAGTCAGGGTGGTGAGACACTGGAACAGGTTGCCCAGGGGGGGTTGTGGGTCCTCCCTCCTTGGAGGAGTTCAAGGCCAGGCTGGACAAGGCCTTGAGCAACCTGCTCTAGTGGAAGGTGTCCCTGCCCATTGTGGGAGCATCCACAACTTGCCTGGGTAACCTGTTCCACTACAAGCAATGTTATAAGTAAGTTTACAGTTGAGTCTTTACAAATTGGCAAGTGTTTCCCCTTTAAAGGATGTCACAGTGGATATTGCTCCCAAATTTATCATAGCACAGGGACTCTGTAGCCTTTAGTGTAGCTCCTTTTCCACTTGTAGTCTCTAAAATAATCATATGTGTAATTGCTTAGAGCCTCTGTAAAATCAGTCTCTGGGAAAGGAAGATATTATCATAACTATATTTTTCACTAGATGTGGAAGCAAAATTGTCCTTATAAGGTTCTGCTCCTTGATTAATCTCAATCCTGACCTGTTAAACAAATTTAACTTTCCTGTTTACCTTAATAGTTTTGTTCTGTTTGCTTGAGGTAGGGCTTCAAACACTAGATTTGGCCAGTTTGTTCACTTCAATGGTGCTTATACAATTGAGGTCACAGTGTGGTTTCCTCCCACTGAGCTCACCAGCCCTACTCACTGATTAAGCTGTTCTGTTTTGTCTCAAAAAGCTAACAAAATGAATTCATAGAATGCCAGACTAGAAGGGTCCTCAAGGATCATCTGCTCCAACCTTTCTAGGCAATAGTGTAGTTGAAATGAGCTGGCCCAGCACCCTGTCAGGCTGAGTCTTCAAGCTGTCCAGTGGAGGGGAATCCACTGCTTCCCTTGGGGGATGATTTCAATGTCTAAATGTTCTCATGGGGAAACATTTTCTGCTGGAGCCCTTGTCCTTTCAGATGACTCCTCATAAAAAGGGAGTCTCCATCCTCCTGGTAGCCACCCTTGATGTACTGGTCCATGGTAATAAGGTCTCCCCTAAGCCTTCTCTTCTCAAGGCTGAACAAACCCAGTATCACAGTATCACCAAGGCTGGAAGAGACCTCAAAGATCATCAAGTCCAACCTGTCACCACAGACCTCATGGCTAAACCATGGCACGAAGTGTCACATCCAATCCCCTCTTGAACACCTCCAGGGATGGGACTCCACCACCTCCCTGGGCAGCACATTCCAATGGCTAACAACTCTCTCTGGGAAGAACTTTCTCCTCGCCTCCAGCCTAAACTTCCCCTGTTGCAGCTTGAGACTGAGTCCTCTTGTTCTGGTGCTGGCTGCTAGAGAGAAAAGACCAACCCCTTCCTGGCTACAACCACCTTTCAGGTAGTTGTAGAGAGCAATGAGGTCTCCCCTGAGCCTCCTCTTCTCCAGGCTAAACAACCCCAGCTCCCTCAGCCTCTCCTTGTAGGGCTTGTGCTTGAGACCTCTCCCCAGCCTCGCTGCCCTTCTCTGGACACCTTCAAGTCTCTCGATGTCCTTCCTAAACTGAGGGGCCCAGAACTGGACACAGCACTCAAGGTGTGGCCTAACCAGTGCAGAGTCCAGGGGCACAATGACCTCCCTGCTCCTGCTGGCCACACTCTTCCTAATGCAGTTCTCTCAGTCCTTTCTTTGTAGTGAGTTTGGTATATGTGCATATTTTTAGCCCTCCATAGGACTTGTGGAATGAACCCAGTGAGTGTTAACTGTAGAAGACTTGGAAGTCTGAGGTTTCAACTTCTTTTATTATCTGAAATTTTTAATTGGGTTTTTTTTATTATTATTGCTCTCTACAGCTACCTGAAGGGAGATTGTTGTGAGGTGGATGTTGGTCTTTTCTCTTGAGTAACTAGTGATAGAACAAGATGGAATGGGCTCAAGCTGCACCAGGGCAGGTTTAGTCTGGATATTGGGAAGAAAGAGTTCACTGAAATTGTTGCCAGGCATTGGAACAGACTGCCCAGAGAGGTGCAGGAGTCACCTTCCCTGGAGGTGTTTAAAAGCTATGCAGATGTGGTGCTTGGGGATGTGGCTTAGTGGTGAACTTTGTAGAGTCTTTTGCAACCTAAATGATTCTAGGATCATACCTGAAGTTGTTTACACACACAGCTCTGCTCCAAAGCATTTCCCTAGAGAACCTGAAGTGGTTCCAAATGTATTTAGAGTGGAAGGGGATAAGAGATCACGAAAAAAAAAGGTATTAAAAATACCCAGACATGGTTATTAAAGAGTTTCTCTAGTGTTAAAATGAGATTCTCAGCATAGGTATGCTTCAAGAGGAGCCATTCACACCCAAGATAAACACCACTGCACACATGTTTTCCCACTTCCCCTGTGAAAGTCCAACACAAAGGCAAGACAAAGTCTGAACTACTCCACAGGGTGTATGAAAAAAAAACCACCACCCAACCAACAGAACACAAATGCTAAAACCTTTGCATTTTGCTTCTCCTTCACAACAGAATCGCACCCCCCCTGCAGCTCATCACACCTTACTAATCACAAATGCCATTTCCAGTTTCTCTCTGACTTGATCCTGCTTTGCTGTGAAAGTTCTCAGGAATGTACATTTCAGTGCAGCATCCCTGTGAGCTTGGCATTAAAATACACAAACTTGGGGCTTGTGGTGGTGCACAGAAAGCAGCCAGTATCTCTGCTCTAGATCTGAGGAATGGAAGCAGCATGGTTTACATATTAAAGATCATTTATCGACTCGTACACATTTCCTCTTCCTATTTAACACCCTAGGAGTTAATATATGGCATAAAGGCCAAGCACATTGCTTTCCTTTTCAGATCAGAAAAGATAACACAGGACTTATAAAGAATGCATGAAGCTCTAAATATAGAGCTGGATTTTCAGATAGTCTTCACGCTGTTTCCTCTGCATTAGGAGGAATTTTTGTCGCTGGTATGCAAAAGGAAGTATGCACCCAGCGCCAAGATCACCAAAGGCTTCAGGTTGGAAGGCCACCTTGTCCAATCATGCTGCAGGAAGTAGGGACACCCTCAACCAGATCAGGTTGCTCAGGGTCCCATCAAGTTTGATCTTGAATGCCCCCAGGTAGGGGCCTCCAGCACCTCTCTGGGCAACCTCTTTCATTCTTTCACCGCTCTCGTTGTAAAGAACTTACTCCTAATATCCAACCTAAATCTCCCCTGCTCCAGTTTTGAGCCATTGCCCCTCATCCTGTCACCACAAACCCTGCTAAACAGTCCCTCCTCAGCCTTCCTGTAGCTCCCTTTCAGATACTGAAATCCAGCTATAAGGTCTCCCCAAAGCCTTCCCTTTTCCAGCCTGAACAACCCTAACTCCCTCATCCTAGGAGAGGTACTCCAGCCCTCTGATCATATTTGTGGCACTTCTCTGGGCCTCCTTCAGCATATCTATGTCTTTCTTGTGCTGGGGGCTGCAGAGGTGGATACAGTGCTCCAGGTAAGATCTCACCAGAGCAGAGTAGCAGAATCACCTCTCTCAAACTGCTGGCCACACTGCTTTTGGTGCAGCCCAGGATGAACATTGCTGGCTCATGTCCAGCTTCTCATCCAAGTCCTTTTTAGCTGGGCTGCTCTCAGTGTCATCATCCCCCAGCCTGGACTGATAACTAGGACTGCCCAGACCCAGGTGCAGGACCTTGCACTTTGCTTTATTGAACCTCATGAGATTCTCTTTAGCCCACTTCTCCAGCCTGTCTAGGTCCCTCCAGATGGGATCTCATCCTTCAGTCTTATCAACTGCACTACTTGGCTCGGTACCATCTGCAAGACAAAGCATCCAAGAGACAAGAGCTAAATGGCAGGCACTGGGAAAGCACAGCAGCACTTCACAAAGGCATTAGCTTAGCTGTTGGATTTGACCAATATCAAAACAAAGTAGAACTCTGAGGAAAGTTGTAGTCAACCATGCAAGAATCTGGTGTGCTTAGGGACTATTTTAATCAAATTATTATAATAGTGAAATGCAATTTTGACACAGGGTAGGCAATAAACTCAATGAAGTCTGAAGCAAGCTTCCAGAAATGAGGGAACCAGAGCAAAATACATGGACTAGCTGTTCTATGGCCAAAGCAAAGAAAACTACCCAGGCAGTAGACTCCAGAGTGCTCAGCAATGGGAATAATCTTAGATAGAAGGGATTCTCTCATTCAAATGTCAGGTATCTGCTGCCAGTCAGAGCAAAACAGAAGCATATGTAAACCCCTAAATGAAAAGTACACAGCAACAGTATTTGGAACAGAAAGCCAAATGGGAACAGTTGGACAGTCTGCAGGAAGGATCCAAGCCCAGATTTTCAAAGGCTGCTTTTCCCCAGGTTCTTCAGGCTGGCCCACAAATTTGTTGTCACTTGGTGCAGTGTAAATGAAAACCTGAGAGGCAGAGTAACAGCAGAAAGTGAGGGTGGGAAAACACATGGAATCGTAGAATGGTTTGGATTGGAAAAGGCATTACAGATCATAGAATCAATAAGGTTGGAAAAGACCTCAAAGATCATCAAGTCCAACCTGCCACCCAACACCTCATGACAACTAAACCATGGCACCAAGTGCCACATCCAATCCCCTCTTGAACACCCCCAGGGATGGTGACTCCACCACCTCCCTGGGCAGCACATTCCAGTGCTTAACAACTCTCTCAGTGAAGAACTTTCTCCTCACCTCCAGCCTAAACTTCCCCTGGTGCAGCTTGAGACTGTTCATTTAGTTCCAACCACCCTGCTGTAGGCAGGGACACTGTCTAAAACACCAAGTTACTCAAGGCCCTCTCCAGCCTGGCCTTGAACAATTCCAGAGAAGGGGGCATCCATAACCTCCCTGGGCAACCTGTTCCATGACATCCATCAATGTGCTGCCCAATGAACCAACATTATTCTTCACATTACCTGTGGCATGGGAAAATACACCTCCTACACCTGAAGAGAAGTGAGTGACTTTGTCTCCCAAAAATAAGTTAATTTTCTAGGTAGCACATGAAAGGATGAGGACCTCAACATTTCAGACAGGGACTTCCAGGAAAAAAAGGGACTGTGTGGTACACCACTATCCCAGGATAACAAGCTCAGTGTCAACATTCTGACAGACCTTGTCACTTTAACCACAGAATGGCTTGAATTGGAAGGGACCTAAAAGATCATCTAGTTCTAACCCCCATGCCACGGGCAGGGACACCTCCCACTGGAGCAGGTTGCTCAAAGTCTCATCCAGCCTGGTCCTGAACACTTCCAGGGATGAGGCATCCATAGCTTGGTGGTGGAGTTGCCATCACTGGAGGTGTTTAGGAGGAGACTTGATGGGGTTCTTGGTGCCATGGTTTAGTTGATGAGATGGTGTTGGATGATGGGTTGGACTTGATGATCTCGAAGGTCTTTTCCAACCTGGTCTGGTCTATTCTATTCTATTCTATTCTATTCTATCCATTCCATTCCATTCCATTCCATTCCATTCCATTCTTCAATTCAATTCAATTCAATTCAACTCTATTCTATTCCATTCCATTCCATTCCATTCTTCAATTCAATTCAATTCAATTCAATTCAATTCAATTCAATTCAATTCAACTCTATTCCATTCATTCCATTCCATTCCATTCCATTCCATTCCATTCCATTCCATTCCATTCCATTCCATTATTCTATTCTATTCTATTCTATTCTATTCTATTCCATTCTATTCTTCTATTCTATTCTCTTGACAACCCATTCCAGTGCCTCACCATCCCTCATAGTAAAGAGCTTAAATTCTGGAAGAAGATCTAGTGCAGTAACTGGAAACAGACGTGGGCTGTGGGGACTGAACTCTGCACAGCTTCTGGCAGCTAAATGTATGCACTGCACGTGGGAAGCCTCAAAACTGGATTCCTTTTCCTATCCATTTGTGGGGTCAGAGTAGTGGCTGGATCTTTGCAAAGAGAAAAGGGCCAAAATGGCACTTCTCCTTTAAATCTCACTCTGCAGAGAATGTTGGCAAGCAGTGGAAGCTCAAGAGATAAGAAGTCCACAGAGCTCTGCTCTTTACAGAGTTTTGATTTAGTTCTCTTTTCCTCAACAAGGTCCAGGTCTGCTTCTGAGTAACTGCAACATGCATTTCTTGCTTTTTCCTAGTCTTTTAAGGAATTGTCTCCCATGTGATAGCTCCCTCCCTGTAAATTGTCACAGCCATCTAATGGCAACAGCCTCTTTCTCTGACAACACTTCTGTGCCTGAATAGTTGTATATATGTTGATGCTTAATGGCAATACAAGCAAAACCAGGCCTGAGAATGGGTTAGCAAGCCTAAGCACAAGGATAAGCACATTAAACCCCACAACCAATCAACCAGAAATCTTCAGGAATAACTGAACAGGACAAGGGAGCTAACTGAAAGGGGCTTACAAGTTAAGTTCTTTGCTGTGAGGGTGGTGAGACACTGGAGTGGGCTGCCCAGAGAAATTGTGGACTCCTCATCCCTGGAAGTGTTCAAGACCAGGCTAGATGAAGTTTTGAGCAACCAGGTCTAGTGGGAGGTGTCCCTGCCCACGGCAGGGGAGTTGGAACTAGATGATCTTTAAGGTCCCTTCCAATTCAAGCCATTTCTGATGATTGTAGAGGGGAGTGTGCTGCTCTACCACACACCATGACCTGGCGCAGATGAGGTTAAACACCAGCTACACAAACACATAGTAACAAATACCTCCCAGATTAGTGAGGCTCTTTGGGTGAGTAATGATGAGGTAGGTAACTGGCAGCAGGAGCATGATTTCATAGAATCATAAATCATAGAATCATAGTGTGGTTGGAAAAGACCTTAAGATCATGGAGTCCAAGCATAACCTAACATCTCCTTGTACACAACTGTCAGACCATGCCCCTGAGCTCCTCATCCAAATGTCTTTCAAACCCCTCTGGGGATGGTGACTCCACAACTCCCCCAGACAGCTTGTTCCAAATCTTAATAGCTCACACAGTGAAGACATTTTGCCTAATATCCAGTCTAAGTAAGTGAGCAACAGGGAAGATCTGCAACTTCTGGAGCCATAAGCTATGCTTCTGGATCAAGTGAAGGCTTATTCTTTGGTACAGACTTCAGGGTAAGATAGAAATCATATCCCACTTTCATTCATGTCCCCACTTTTTAGATGAGATTGGGCTGTTGGTAGCAATTGAAGCTGTCTTGAGATTTGTAGCCTGAAATATTGTGCTGCTTCTTTAAGGAGCAATAAAGTAAGTTGATATTTGTTGCCCACATTCTTTTTTCAGACCTCCAAACAAGTGATTTGGTTCTTATGCCTCCACAATGACACTAACTAAGGAGCAGAATATGGTTTCCAATTTCATGCTTGATTATTATTTTTTTTTAGCATAAACTGTTTTCAGAAGGCCATTCAGGTGTTTTGCCATGAATTCGATGGCATTCAACAAGTCCAAGTGCCAGGTGCTGCACTTTGGCCACAACAACCCCATGCAGAGCTACAGGCTGGGGGCAGAGTGGCTGGAGAGCAGCCAGGCAGAAAGGGACTTGTGGGTACTGGTGGACAGCAGGTGAACATGAGCCAGCAGTGTGCCCAGGTGGCCAAGAAGGTCAATGGCGTCCTGGCCTACATCAGGGATAGAGTGGCCAGCAGGAGCAGGGAAGTCATTGTGCCCTGTGCTCAGCACTGGTTAGGCCATACCTGGAGTCCTGTGTCTAGTTCTGGGTGTCTCAGTTTAGGAAGGACACTGAGACTCTTGAACGTGTCCAGAGAAGGGCAACGAGGCTGGGGAAGGGTCTGGAGCACAGCCCTGTGAGGAGAGGCTGAGGGAGCTGGGGTTGCTTAGCCTGGAGATAGAGGAGGCTCAGGGGAGACCTTCTTGCTCTCTACAACTACCTGAAGGGATATTGTAGCCAGGAGGGCTCTTTTCTCTAGCAACCTGCACCACAAGAAGAGGACACAGTCTCAAGCTGCACCAAGGGAAGTTTGGGCTGGAGGTGGGGAGAAAGTTCTTCCCAGAGAGAGTTGTTAGCCATTGGAATGTGCTGCCCAGGGAGGTGGTGGAGTCACCATCCCTGGAGGTGTTCAAGAGGGGATTGGACGTGGCACTTAGTGCCATGGTTTAATAGTCATGAGGTGTTGGGTGACAGGTTGGACTTGATGATCTTTGAGGTCTTTTGCAACCTTATTGATTCTATGATTTTCCCTGGCCTGGGCCATAACAGAGAGATCTTTCCTAATTTTTGCATATTTTTGTCACTGTTATTTATTATTTTAATGATAATGTTGAATTTTGGCAGTGCTGACGACCAGGCTTTGTTCAGACAGACTTCATTGGCTTGTGCTTCGCTTCTGCACTCCACCATGGAGACAAAAGAGAAAGCTTTGCCATTGACACCACATGAAGAGCACTCAAGAAGTGTTTGCAGTCTTCCATCACAGGATAATTTTCAGGTTCTTCTAATAATCCCCTTCTTAAAAATATGAAGGGCTTTTTTTCCCCCCTCCCTTTTTGTTTAATGACTGTATCAGCTAACTGAAATCCCTGTTTTCTCTCACTAAATAAAAGACTTACTTGATCTGAGGCGTGCCAAAGTGTTTCACAGATGCGCGGGTTGTGCCAGGACCCTTGAAGGGCATCTTGTTGAATTCCCCTGCAGTCAGCAGGCACACCTCCAGCTAGATCAGGCTGCCCAGGGCCACATCAAGTCTCACCTTGAATGTCTCCATGGATGGGGCAACCACATCCTGGGGCAACCTGTTCCAGTATTTCATCACCCTCATTGTGAAGAACTCTCCCGTAACGCCCAACCTAAATCTAGCCTGCTCCAGTTTAAAACTGTTGTCCCCATGCCTATCACTGCAAGCCCTGCTAAACAGTCCCTCCCCAGCCCTTCTGTAGGTTCCCTTCAGATATTGAAATGCAGTTATCAGGTCTCCCCAGAGCCTTCTCTTCTCCAGGCTGAAGAGCCCCAAATTCTTTCAGCCTGTCTTCATGGGAGAGGTGCTCCGGCCCTTCATGCCGCTGCTTCCACTGTTTTCAAGAGATTATGTCTTTGAGTAGCAGTTTTCCTTCCTATGGCAATGTGATTTCTGTTCTCATGAGCTGTGATTGAAGATCAGATGAGCCTCCTGTGTCAGCACACAAGATGTCATGTGGGACCATGGCTGTGGGACTGCCACCCTGGGGCCTCCTGACCTCAGCAAATGGTAGGACAAAGCTCAGCAGAAAGCACATTGCCACTGTCATCTCTTCTGGACAACCATCCTTGTGATTTCTTCAGTCCTCCTTGGCTGCGTCCTCTTTCCTTAGGTTATATGCAAAGGAGCTGTGCCTCTTCACCTCTCTGTCCTCTTTTTCAGGAATAGATGCAGGCAGCATGCTCAGCTCCTGTCACACCATTGCATTCCTGTCAAGCTGCTCCTTTGAATTCCTGCTCACTAGTCTTTCATCAGCAGTGACCTCTGCACTGCTTATGTCAGCTAACACCTCATTTGCTTTCATGTGAAGTACCTCCTGGGTGGAGGATATTGCAAGTGGCAGCTGAGTGAACTACTTCTAGTCAACTGGTGCTGTCTAGTCAACTCAGGCTGTCAGTGTGGGCCCCCTCCCTCTCCACACACCCTACATCTGTTTGCCAAGGTCTAGTCTCTGCATGTGAGAAAATACCTCACAGATTTGTGGGCAATATTTCAAGAGGGAAGAAAGTGATTTTCTCACACTGACTTTCACAAGCTTCAGCTCTGTGTATCTGGCTCTCAACATGGTGTGTTGTGAGATGCTCAGACTAAGCTATTCTTTGTTTGACCCCCAAGTATTTTCCCCCTCCCTTTTTTCCCTTGTGTTTCTTCTCTCTCTAGGTGTGGGGTTCAGTACAGAAATGCATGGTGTACAAAAGGCAGTTGCTGCAACCTCATTGAACACAACTTTTAGTGGGTTTGAGTTCTTCCTCTCTTCCTTTTGACTTCAGTGAGGCCTGACTTCAATGGCTCCTTTCATTTTGTTTTCTCTTATGCTGCCAGGTGGAATAGCCTGGTGGTTTGCAGCCTTAGGACAGATACTATGGAACATCTACCACATTCACATAGCCTCTACGAAGGTGTTTCTAAATAACCTCCTCAGACCTCACTGAGGACCTCAAATGCCTTGAGACAAAGATTTTGATAAGGCTGTGTCTCCAATAAGTTAGACTAGTGCTTTGGAAATGTCTGGGATGTTTCATGAATATATCATTGGTCTGGGGTCGCAACTTGCTTTCTGGAGGTGATTGAACTTTCCATGGCAGTAGACTGGGAAAGTTCATGTAGCCAGCTCTGCTGAGGGAAAACTGCATTTCCAGTTGATAAGGGGCAACCTTCCAACTTGATTGGTAGCAGACAGCTCAGAATATGTTGACTCTCTCTGCTGCTTCTGGCTTTGTGTTCTCTTCTTTCATTTTGATCAGCACTGTCCCTGAAGCTGGCAAATGGTCTTCTCTGGAGGGGCATTTCCTGTGGAATTCAGAATATGCAGCATTTATTTGATCTCTGCCTCACGTTGTACACAGCCATGCCTTACATTTCTAGTCAGGCTCTCTGGTTAGTAAGTTCAAACAGTATAGAAAAAATAGTCTTCTTTTCTGCTGGCTGGTCTGGTTATGTGCAAAGAGGTTTGTGGTGCCCAAAGGATTGTGTGTGTTTGGATAATCCCATGGGCTTCTTGTTGATGTTATTCTGAGTATTTACTAAGATCTAAAGAACAGGCCTGCAGTTTAACACCCAGCTGGCACTTCCTGAGTGTCTTCACAGAATGGCTCGTGTTGGAAAGGACCTTAACGATTATCCAGTTCCAACCCCACTGCCGTGGGCAGGGACACCTTCTGCTAGGTCAGGTTGCTCATCCAGCCTGGTCTTGAACGCTTCCAGGGAGGGGACATCCACAGCTTCCCATTTCAACCTGTTCCAGTGCCTCACCACCCCCACTGCAAGGAATTTCCTCCTAATGTCCAGTCTAAATATACCCTCCTCTAGTTTAAAACCAGTCCACCCATCCTATCACCACAGGCCCTTATCAAAAGTTCCTGTCATGATTTCATGTAGCCCCTGTCAGGTACTGGAAGGCCTCTCTAAGGTCTCCCCAGAGCCTTCTCTTCTCCAGGCTGAACAGACACAACTCCCTCAGTCTGTCCTCATAGGAGAGGTGCTCCAGACCTCTGATCATCTTTGTGGCCCACCTCTGGATCATCTCCTACAGACCCATGTCCTTCTTGTGTTGGGGCTCCAGAGATGAGGTCTCATTAGAGCAGAGTGGAGGCGCAAAATTACCTGCCTTGAACTCCTGTCCCCATTTCCTTGGAAGCAGCCCAGGACCTGGTTGGCTCTTTGGGCTGCCAGCACACATTGCTGTCTCATATCAAGCTTCTCATCCAACAGCACCCTCAAGCTCTTCTCTGCAGGGCTGCTCTCGATCAATGCACGACCCAGCCTGGACTCGTGCTTGTATCACACACGCACATGAACTAGTGCACATGCATCAAACACTACCTCAGCTCCATTGCTGGACACAACCACTATCTGCTCCAGCAAAAGCTGTCAGCTTTGCAATAAGAAGCTTGTACAACTCTACTTACAGCATATGTACACCTGCTGTCAGAGGGCAGCTTGCACTCAGTGCTTCTGGGCACCTCAAGCTCAAGCTGAAAGTAGTTAGCTTGGCAAGGAGCATGTGAGCGAAGAGATGTGTCCTCTTTCTAGGCACCTCAGCTAACATCAACTTCTTCAAGCAGGCCCTGGAGGTGAAGGGAAGAGAAGCAACATTTGAGAAACACTGACAGAAGTGTGGCTGTCCTCATAGAATAGAATCATAGAATCAATAAGGTGGGAAAAGACCTCAAAGATCCTTAAGTCCAACTTGTCCTCATGCTGGAAAGGATGAGGTACATTTGGTAGAGCTTCAAACGTATTTCCTTTCCACTTGACCCAAAACTGATGGCTTTGCTGATCAATTTAGTTGGCTAGAACAGCTAGGAATAACTCTTGGGTTTGAAGTAAAAGGGGAGAAAACCACCCTTGCAGCTCTAGAATATGAATTCCTCCCCACTTGCCACTGGAGGACACATGACTCATTCTTGCATCTCTCCTGAGCCCTCTGCTGCTGCATAGCTGTCACGATCCACAGCACTTTTAACCTCACCTGAAAGCAGAATGGATAGTCAAAAAATCTTTGTAATGGTTGCTATCTGTAAATGAGAGAACTGAGGGTATAAATCAAAGGCTTTTGACTCCCATTTTGGTGAAGCAGAAAATAGAATTGTCCAGCTTGAAAACAGAGTTACAAAAAGAGAGAGAAGAACAGAGCGTTGGGTATGAAGGAGATGGACAATAGATTAGCTTAAGGATTTAGAGACTCACTGCAGGAGCTCACACATAAGGCCTTAGTGTGCTTGGAGACAGATCCTGCTAACTGAGTATCCCCTGCCCCCACATTTCAACAAAGCAAGGATGAAAATAATGCAGGGTTCAGATTTGAAGACAAAAAGATCGTGCTGGGAGCAGCAAATTGTGCGCTTTCACAGCGCTAATTTCTCCTTCTGCCTTTCTATCAGGAAAGAAAAAGACACCTTGTGGCAGCCTTTAACCTCATTAAAAACCAGGACTGTATGAAGAATATCAAACATGTGCTTCATGTTTTTAAAAGTGTAAGAACAAAATCTTTCTTTTGCACTACATCAACACCGATATTTGCTTTTAAAACTCACTGGAGAAGCTGAGAAGATTGGCAGAAGCTGCTTTAATACTGTTACACACTTGCATGCAATACAATACAATAAATCCAGGTTGGAAGAGACCTTCAAGATCATTGTGTCCAACCTATCAACCAATCCAATCCACCTAAACAACCAGATCATGGCACCCAGTACCCCATCAAGTCTCCTCCTGAATACCTCCAATGATGGTGACTCCACCACCTCCCCGGGCAGCACATTCCAATGGGCAATCACTCTCTCATAGAAGAAACTATGGTAGCTTGATACACCACTGCCATGGTTTAACATGAGCCAGCAAATAAGCCCCACACAGCTGCTCTCTCATTCCCCCTCAGTGGGGTGGGGGAGAGAATCAGGAAAATATAATAGGATACCTTGTGGCTTGAGATACAGAGAGTATAAAAGGCAAATACAAAGGGGAATGCCCAAGCAAAGCAGAACAAAGAAGTCATTCACCACTTCCCACGGACAGGCACCTCCAGGAAAGCAGGGTTCCATCACAGAGTCATAGACTTGTTCAAGTTGGAAAGGACCTCTAAGGTCATTGGGTCCTACCGTCAGCTTAACACCACCACGGCCATTAAGCCATGTCCCAAAGTGCCATTGCCACAGATTCCTTGAACACCGGCAGGGATGCTGACTCCCTCTCCCTGGGCATCCTGTTCCAATGCCTGACCCCTCTTCCAGGATAGAAATTTCTTCCTAATATACCATACCTAAACACCCCCTGGCACAATTTCACACCATTTCTGCTCACCTAACACGAGAGAGAGGAGACCGATCCCTACCTCACTCCAATCTTCTCTAATAGCCATGGTGGTGTTAGGTCGAAGGTGGGACTTGATGGTCTCAAATTTGCCTTCCAAATGAAACAATTCTGAGAGTCTATCAAATGCTGTCCCCACCTACACACATTCATGACAAGGGCTTTTTTTGGATCATCATATTTCTGAGCCTCCACAAGAGAAAAGATAATAAGGCGTGAAGTCTGCCTGTGCCTCCTTTGGCTTCTGGGGTCCTGCCTTAGTCAGAGATATTTTGAACGTTAAGAATCTGCCTGCCAACGGTTGTATTCATTAACCCTTTGAGATAAGTGATTATATACCTGATTAATTGGTTGCACCAGGGTGCTTCACTCAATCAGTTCATTCATATCAATAGCAATAGGTTCTGAAGTAGCTTGGAAGTAAACTTTAGTACTTAAACGTTGCAACTACATTTACATTTCAAGAACAAGAGAAAAACATTTGTTCCTTCAGTGTTTGCCAAGTGTAGCATTCCAGTTTCTTTGTCCAGCTGAAGGTTCCACAGCATCTCAAACTGGACCAAAGTCTTCTGACTTCCCACATTGAAACTCTGTCAGCAAATAAGGAAAGTACAAAAGTAAAGGCCCGAAGTGGGGAAGGAAATAGGGATGGGGCAGAGAGAACTGTGTCCAGTTCTGGGCCCCTCAATGTAAGAAGGATATTGAGACACTTGAATGTGTCCAGAGAAGGGCTGGGGAGAGCACAAGCCCTGTGAGGAGAGGCTGAGGGAGCTGGGGGAGAGGAGGAGGCTCAGGGGAGGCCTTATTGCTCTCTACAACTACCTGAAGGGAGGTTGTAGCCAGGAGGGGGTTGCTCTGCTCCCAGGCAACCAGCACCAGAACAAGAGGACACAGTCTCAAGTTGCTCCAGGGGATGTTTAGGCTGGAGGTGAGGAAGAAGTTCTTCACAGAGAGAGCTGTTAGCCATTGGAATGTGCTGCCCAGGGAGGTGGTGGAGTCACCATCCCTGGGGGTGTTCAAGAAGGGATTGGATGTGGCACTTGGTGCCATGGTTTAGTCATGAGGTCTGTGGTGACAGGTTGGACTCGATGATCTTTGAGGTCTTTTCCAACCTTGTTGATTCTATGATTCTATCAATGCAACAGTGGGTATCATGAAGCCTGCAATTGATTTTCAAGTCATGGTACTGGAAGTCTTCCACCTTCTGTGTCTGCAGTTCATGGACTTCATGGGAAGTATTGCTGTGACTTCTAAATGGAAGGAAAAATGAGGGAACAAATTGAGTGGTTATTAAGAATGGAGCTATTTTCCTGATGAAACATGACTCATGCTGACAGTGGAGATTCAAAGCACTCTGCAGATTTAATAGTCATAAGTAATATTTCACTAGTGATAAGTGATGCTTGAGAAGGATAAATCTGGAAGTGAAAGAAATTCTTCCTGAATTTGTTCAGGCACTTTTGTATCTTTCCCCCCCCCCTCAAATATCTTTACCACACTTGTTTCTGTTGGAAAAAACATCCAAGATCACTGAGCACAACCTTCAACCTAAGAGCATTATGGCCATTGATCCATGTTCCAAAATGTCATGTCCACACATTCCTTCAGAATTTTACTCCATACACTTGAGCAACTTAGTGGAAGGTGTCCCTGCCAGGGCTGGGGAGGTTTGAACTATATGATCATTAAGGTCCCTTCCAACCCAAACCATTCTATATATCATGGTATCATAGTATCAGTCAGGGTTGGAAGGGACCACAAGGATCAGCTAGTTCCAACCCCCCTGCTATGGGCAGGGACACCCCACACTACATCAGGTTGGTCAGAGCCTCATCCAGCCTGGTCTTAAACACCTCAAGGGACGGGGACTCAGCCACCTCCCTGGACAACCCATTCCAGGGCTTCACCACCCTCATGGGGAAGAACTTCCTCCTCACCTCCAGCCTGAATCTCCCTACCTCCAGCTTCATTCCATTCCCCTAGTCCTATCACTACCTGATAGCCTGAAAGTCCCTCCTCAGCCTTCTTGTAGCCCCCTTCAGATCCTGGAAGGCCACAATGAGGTCACCTTGGAGCCTTCTCTTCTCCAGACTGAACAGCCCCAACTCCTTCAGTCTGAAGAAGATATCTATGACTGATTATCTCAGAGTGATAAGGAAGCATACTGGTCACTTCTAAAGTCTGTTTGTTAAGCTTTGGGCTTGAGTGCTTCCTGCACACAACACAATTTTTATACTGCCTATTATCAGTGTAGTTCTAGGATTTTCAACCTCTAAGGGAAAGAGGTAGAAGGGTTTTTCTTGCTCACTTGTCAATAGAATGGTACTCAACCATGCTCTAAGGCATCTAGGGATTAATTTCTTGCTATTAGCAGATCCAGCAGGGAAACACAGGTATCAAGGAGAAAATTTACCTACCAGAAGAGTATCAAAACCTTTTTAAGTAATGAAGGAAGAAAATAGATTGTAACTGAAAAATGACAATACTGCTAGAGAAAACTGTCTGCTGTGGGTGAGTGCTGATGATCAGGAGCATGATCCAACCAGTGATGAAGCAAAACTAGGCAGATAGAGATCTCTGACTGAAGGGATAAAATCATAGCACTACAGCACAAGAAACCTGTAGGGCAAGTAAATATGTCTATTCTGAAGTGACTCCAACTTGCATAACCATATGTAAGTTAAATTTAAGCTAAACTAGGGCAGGTATTTCTAGTAATGTAACCATGACAGCAAAAAAAAAAACCCCTCAGCTCAGACTAAAAAAATCCCCACCTGCACAAGGAGTTGCAGAAAAACTTCCCACTTGGCCCTACACATCCTTGTGCCACCATAATTACACCTCCAGTACTCTCCAAGCCAGATACCCCTGGAGGTGGTCAAGCAATGCGTGGCTATGGCACTCTGGGACATGGTATCTGAAGGGGCCTACAAGAAGGCTGGGGAGGGACTTCTCAGGCTTTCAGGTAGTGGTAGGACTAGGGGGAATGGAATGAAGCTGGAGGTGGGGAGATTCAGGCTGGATGTGAGGAGGAAGTTCTTCACCGTGAGAGTGGTGAAGCCCTGGAATGGGTTGTCCAGGGAGGTGGTTGAGGCCCATCCCTGGAAGTGTTTAAGACCAGGCTGGATGAGGTTCTGGCCAGCCTGATGTAGTGTAGAGTGTCCCTGCCCATGGCAGGGGGGTTGGAACTAGCTGATCCTTGTGGTCCCTTCCAACCCTAACTGAAACTATGAAACTAAGTTGGTGGCTGGACTTGATGATCTTAGAGTTCTGTTGCAACCAAAACAACCCTATGATTCTATACTACACAGAACAACTGTGGTGTAGATGTTCCTTCAGACTTCAACTCCCTTAAAAGGATCCCAAGCTCATTGGTGTCCCTAGTAGACTTTCCACTGATTTCAGTGAACTTGGGCTCAGGCCCTTTTAATGCTCCAGATGAATGTAACATATTAAATTATTGAGCAGAGGACTTGGTCATCATAAGAGCAAATTGTTTCTTCAGGGTAATAAACCTGGTCCAGTTGTAGGGAGAGAGCTGAGAAAACAAGTCTCAGGGAAAACTCATTAAAGCATCTTGAGTACTAGAACCAAGTTTCAGCCTCCCTGGCATGAGAAATTCCTTTCAGAACTTTTATAAGACATTTATTCTCATATAAAGTGGGGAATAAAAGTGATGCAGGGTAGTCTCCTCTCTAACCAAGATCAAACTACCTACATGCTATGAAAAGGAGGAAATTACCTAGTATGGGCCTCTTGAACACAGGGGGGGGAAAAAAGGGTTTACTATTGAAATGTGAAAGTCTGTTAAGTGCTGGGCTGTGATTGCTTCCCAATTAGCTTTCACAAGGCTCTAAGACAAAATGAAAAGAAAACAGAAAAAGATGGTTCCCCAGCCTGCAAGAGAGCTATAAGATTTCCACTCAAACAAGGGTCACTAGAAGATTAGGCTTTGTTTCATCATGTGGATGTTATTATGAGGAAAAGGATTTCTGGGGGAATGGAAGGGCAGAACTAGAGAAGGTGAGTTGTGCCAAGCTGGCTTTACTGAGGGTCAGCATTCCCCAGCAATGGGGCACAGGCTTTGCAGTAAATCTGTGTGGATACCAAGAAGGTGTTTGAGTGAGTTTGCTGGGACTGTTCAGATGCAAGATTGAGAGGAAGAGTTTGGGTCAGAGAAGCTTTTGAGCCTGAAGTAGAGCATTGTGCAGGAAGCCCTGATGTTTGTTGGGAGTAACTTGTTAGCGTGATCACCAGAAACATAGAATCATGGAACTGTTTGCATTGGAAAAGACCACTAAGATGACAGAGGTCAACCATCAAGCTAAGACCACCATGGCCATTAAACTGTGTCCCAAATTGCCATGTCCCATGTTGAAAACCTCCAGGATCACTGACTCCACCACCTCCCTTGGCAACCTGTTCCAATGCCTGACCACTCTTTCAGGAAAGAATTTGTTCCCAATGTCCATCTAAATCTCCCCTAGCAAAATTTAACCATAGAATCAATAAGGTTGGAAGAGACCTCAAGATCATCAAGTCCAACCTGTCACCACACACCTCATGACTACTAAACTATGCACCAAGTGCCATGACCAATCCCCTCTTGAACACCTCCAGGGACGGTGACTCCACCACCTCCCTGGGCAGCACATTCCAATGGCTAACAACTCTCTCTGGGAAGAACTTTCTCCTCACCTCCAGCCTAAACTTCCCTTGAGACTGTGTCCTCTTGTTCTGGTGCTGGTTGCCTGGGAGAAGAGACCAACCCCCACCTGGCCACAACCTCCCTTCAGGCAGTTGCAGAGAGCAAGAAGGTCTCCCCTGAGCCTCCTCTTCTCCAGGCTAAACAACCCCAGCTCCCTCAGCCTCTCCTTGTAGGGCTTGTACTCGAGGCCTCTCCCCAGCCTCATTGCCCTCCTCTGGACACGTTCAAGCCATAAACCAAGACCCTCCCTTACAGTGACTACTGTATTTCAAGCCTGGATGCAGAGGGGTTAGAGCTAAATAATCATTACTGATAGTATTTAACTGCAGATACAAGAGAAGCCCTGTTGACATGGCCAAGCCAATTTCAAAGCAAAGGAGAGATTTAAGTGCTTTGCTGGCAGAGAGTCAGAAGCAGCCGAAGTGAGCACTAAGACCACTTTGGAGACTTCTTTTTATCTCTAAACCCTCAGAGCATCCAGACCTCTTCTGGATAGTCTTGGGAAGGATTATAAAGGCAAAGCAGATCTAAAATAGTTTGAAACCAGCTGGAAGAGAACTTGAAACACAAGTTGAATCCCATTCTATAGACAACAGGGGAATTTCCTTCAGCCCTTAGACAGAAATTTTGTCCTAGGCTTTCAAACAGCTTTAGGGACTGTTTGTTGATTTAGTGGCTATTTGTTGACTGAGACTTCTAAACCAAAACTTTCAGGTCAATTTTTATTTCCCCTTAATGGAATTGCTTTGTAATCTTCCTGATCTTATTTTTTTCAGGTCAGAAAGAACTTATATCCAAAAGCATTTGCTCAGACACTGGATTGTGCTACTAAATGTCAGCCAGGTATAACAGACCCCCTCCCTTTCTTGGCTACCATCCCACACTGTTTTCAAGGAGGTATTTGAAATCAGTTGTCACCATGGGAATGGCTGCAAAGTATGTTAGAAGGTGGGCTCCATTGCAACAGAATAATCTTCAGTGCTTTCAAATCCCTGGGAGAGAAATTTGCTGCTTCGTTTTGTACAGCTTTCTATCAGGCTTATGCCATTTGCTTATAGAGGTTTTAAACCATCAAGGAAATCCCACCTCAGCCATGGTAAACTACAGAAGTCCTACTGAACTCACAAGAATCAGACTTTTTTCCACTGCAGTCATTTCCTAACCCCTGATGAAGGCCATAGAAAAGCGACTTGATGGGGTGCTTGGTGCGATGGTTTAGTTGTTTAGGTTGGTTGGATTGGTTGATAGGTTGGACGCGATGCTCTTGAAGGTCTCTTCCAACCTGGTCTATTCTATTCTATTCTATTTTATTTTATTCTATTCTATTCTATTCTACTCTATTCTATTCTATTCTATTCTAAGTGTTCAGTGCCCCAGGAGTGGCACAAGGGGAAGAGATATCTTCACAGGTGGAGGTGTTTGAGGCCAAGTTGGACATGGCCTTTAGCAACCTGGTGTAGTGGAAGGTGTCCCTGCTCATGGCAGTGGAGTTGGAGCTAGATGACCTTCAAGGTCCTTTCCAAGCCAAGTATAATTAATGTATGGTATATTAATTGTATAGTTGTATTGTGCATTAATTGTATAATTAATCAGATATTGACTTCAAGGTGAGACAAACCACACTATGACTTTGTTTATTCAGGTCAGGTGAAAGGCTACCCAGAAGCACTCCCCAGGTTGCCCTGAGATTAAATTCAGATAACTCTGCTCCCCATATTCCTATTAATGTGGGTTTATGTTAACAATTAAGCTATAAAACAAAGACTTTGCTCTGAGAAGGTGTCCCTCTGGCACACAAAAGCAGCTTCTTGCCAAAGATCTTCGCTGCAGATACACTGAGATCCATGTTCCTTCCTGACTTTACATCCAAAGCTTGGCTGTGATTTATCTCCAACAGACTTGGCACGTGGCAGGGTTCCTTATTGCTTTGGTATTTGCAAATGTTTCTGACAAATATTCTTCTTCCTTCTGAAATGTAAATAACAAACTAGACAGGCATGGATTTTAATGAGTATATTTAATGCATGATTTTCAATTACTTGATCCTGTTACTTGATTATATTTTTTTTGGTACAATTTCCTTTGAAAATCTTTCAGATTCATAGATTCAGACAATGGGTTGGGTTGGAAAGGACTTTAAAGATCATCTAGTTCCAACCCCTCTGCCATAGGCAGGAACACATTCCACTAGATGAGGTTGCTCAAGGCCTTGTCCAACCTGGCCTTGAAAATCTCCAGGGAGAGGGTATCCACAGCCTCCTTGGGAAACTTGTTCCAGTGTCTCACCAACCTCACAGTAAAGAACTTCTTCCTAATATCCAGTCTAAATCTACATTCCTGAAGCTTCAATCTGTTCCCTCTTGTCCTGCCACTACAAGACCTTGTAAAATGTTCCTCCCCAGCTTCCTTGTAGCCCACTTCAGGCACTGGAAAGCCGCTATAAGGCTCTCCCTGGAGCATTCTCTTCTCCAGGATGAATAGATCCAGCTCTTGTACCCTGTCCCACAGAGGAGAAGCCTCAGCCCTCCAATCATAGAATCAATAAGGTTGCAAAAGACCTCAGAGATCATCAAGTCCAACCTGTCACCCAACACCTCAGGACTACTAAACCATGGCACCAAGTGCCACATCAAATCCCCTCTTGAACACCTCCAGGGATGGTGACTCCACCACCTCCCTGGGCAGCACATTCCAATGGCTAACAACTCTCTCTGGGAAGAACTTTCTCCTCACCTCCAGCCTAAACTTCCCCTGGTGCAGCTTGAGACTGTGTCCTCTTGTTCTGGTGCTGGTTGCCTGGGAGAAGAGACCAAGCCCCTCCTAGCTACCCTCTCCTGCAGTAACATGGAATTTTAGTGCTGTCTTTCTTATGTTAATTGGAATATTATGATCCTCTGGACTGGGGTTCTTCCTTTCTCCCAGGTGATGCTTGTGAGCCACAGCCAGCTGTGTCCATGCACCTCCTTGACACCCTGGGAGACAGGCTTACACAGGTGTCTTTCACCACTCAGGTACTCCAACTGAGTAAGCCAGTTTCTAAATCAGTTCATTCTCCAAGGTTTTCCTTCCTTACAGAGCTTCACTAGGCTTGGGCCACTTCAATGTTTCTGTTCTTGGGGGAAAAAGAAGAAAACAAGGATAACATTTTAAGAGAGGTCAGGGTTGGAGTTCAAAGCCAGTGCTGTGCTCAATGTAGAGGTTGACACTCTGCAAGAGTTTTTGTGAGGTGTTGCAACCTGCAGTGAGGCATCACCTTTAAAACCATTAAAAAGATCTTCACTTTCTAAAGTTCAAGGCACTCCTGAACTCCAACAGCTTTGATGGGAATGTTGTTTCAGCTCTGGCCTGCACTGTAGCGAGGAGGAATTTTATCAGAGACTGAGTTTTGGCCTATGCATTGAAGCGAGGTGATCAATAGAATAGAATAAACCAGGTTGGAAGAGACCTTCGAGATCATTGCATCCAACCCATCATCCAACACCATCTAATCAAGTAAACCATGCAACCAAGCTCCCCATCAAGTCTCTTCCTAAACACCTCCAATGATGGTGACTCCACCACCTCCCCAGGCAGCCCATTCCAATGGGCAATCACTCTCTCTGTGTACAATTTCTTCCTAACCTCCAGCCTAAACCGCCCCTGGCACAGCTTGAGGCTGTGTCCTCTTGTTCTGGTGCTGGTTGCCTGGGAGAAGAGACCAACCCCTGCCTGTCTACAACCTCCCTTCAGGTAGTTGTAGAGAGCAATAAGGTCACCCCTGAGCCTCCTCTTCTCCAGGCTAAGCAACCCCAGCTCCCTCAGCCTCTCCTCACAGGGCTGTGTTCCAAATCCCTCATCAACTTTGTTGCCCTTCCCTGAACACGTTCCTCAACATCCTTCCTAAACTGAGGGGCCCAGAACTGGACACAGCACTCAAGGTGTGGCCTAACCAGTGCAGTGTACAGGGGCAGAATGACCTCCCTGCTCCTGCTGGCCACACTGTTCCTGATGCAGTCCAGGATGCCATTGGCCCTCTTGGCCACCTGGGCACACTGCAGGCTCATGTTCAGCCTACCATCAACCAGCTCCCCCAGGTCCCTCTCTGCCTGGCTGCTCTCAGCCACTCTGACCCCAGCCTGTAGCACTGCCTGGGGTTGCTGTGGCCAATGTGCAGAACCTGGCACTTGGATGTGTTCAATCTCCTGCCCTTGGCCTCTGCCCATCTGTCCAGCCTGTCGAGGTCCCTCTGCAAAGCCTCTCTGCCCTCCAGCAGATCAACACCTAGAAATCACTTTCTTTCTAAGCTTAGATAAGGATTTTGGTTCCTCAGTTTAATCCACCCCAATCTGAACCACTTTTCTCTTTGCAACTGTGGGGGGGGGGGAAAAACACCAAAGAGAATAAAAAGAAATGTTGAGGAGAAAGTTGTACTTTATGCTGAAGTTGGAGTTGAAGCCATCTCCTGAGATGTCTTTTATTTGTCTGTTAAGCAGAAGGCACATTTATGGTGCTGTATAAATAATAATAATAATAATAATAATAATAATAATAATGCTCCCACCTCTCTGTATTCTGTTTGCTGTAACCTGTTTATTCTGCAATACTCAGAGATGGAAGCAAAAATAGCCTCAATATGTGTTTTCCATGATGATGCACAGCAAATTTTATTCCCTACAACCTTCCCCAGTTACCAGGCCCTTTGTAGTTAGAGCTACCAAAGGAAAATAAAAGCACAAGTAAAAGGAGCAAACCTCCAGAAAAGAATAATAATAATAATAATAATAATAATAATAATAATAATAATAATAAAGGTTCTGGCACCATTAAGTAACTCAAGTCCATAAAAGTATGAGGCCACATCATCCAATAATGTTTTTTAAGTACTCCCTGAACAAGGCAGCAAAGAGTTATGTCTGAAAATCAGTGGTGGTGGATGGCCCAGGGAAGTGAAAAAGCTAAGTGGAGCCACACAACTCAAGGAATTAGTCACAAGACAGGGAACCTCTTGCCTATAGAATCATTGAATTATTTGGTTGGAAATGACCTCTATGATCTTTGAGTCCAACCATCAGCCTAACCCCACCATGGCTGTTAAGCCATATGCAAAGTGCCATGGCCACACATTTCTTGAACACCTCCAGGGACAGTGACTCCACCACCTCCCTGGGCAGCCTGTTCCAATGCCTGACCACTCTTGCAGGGTATACTTTTTTCCTAACATCCAACCTAAACCTCCCCTGGCACAATTTCAAACCATTTCCTCTCCTTCCACCACCTCTCAGGGAGAAGGAAGTGAACCTCACTCCTTTCAAGAAGTTATGGAGGGCAGTGAGGTATCCCCCAGGAAAATTAATGTTGATGCCCATCCTTGAAAAGCAAAAGCCCTGAAGCACCTGTTGGGGGCCTCCAACTGTGTGCACAGGATCTGGGAGGCGTGGAATGGCCTGAGTGTGCATCTCCCCAGACCCTCAGCAGTGCCCCTGGGTAGCCTGGCCTCAGTATGGACCCTCCCAGCTCCAAAAACTTCATTGGTGGTCAGAAATGCTCTTGTGGGTGCTGCTCAACTGCTGACTCAGGCTTTGTGTGGCATGGAGGATGTCTGGGCAGCAGAGAACAGTAGGCACGGTGCCTTACCTTGTTTGAGCCATCTCCAAAACCTCACAGCAACTGGTGCTTAATGAGTGGCTTTGAAAATCAATTGCACTGCTCTGGGGCTGGGGGAGGTGGTGCTCCTCTCCTGCTTTCCAGGCTGCTGGAAGAGGCTGCTTTCCCTGCTGCACTGGGTGCTGGCTCCTCCAGGGTTGTCTCACAAGGTGTGGCCCTTCCTAGGTCTCACATAGTTTGGGGAGGTGACATGTCTACAGGAATATTTGCACCTTGAAAGCCATGCTTGCATGCAATGCAGTTGCTCACCTGCAGCATCTTTTTTTCCTTCCTTCTTTATCCTCTGTAAGCTAAACATAACATGACCAGGGCTGGTTAGTTCTTCTTGTAGCAGCAATCCAAATCAATGCCTGCAATACATTATGTCTATCCAAACTCAGTACCTACAGCCAATCATGTCCTGGGCTGTGGCAGCTGCATCAAGAGAAGTGTGACCAGCAGGATGAGAGGCAATTCTTGCCCTCTACTCTACTCCGCTCTGGTGAGACCCCACCTGGAGTACTGCCTCCAGTGCTGGGGCACCCAGTGTAAGAAGGGCATGGAATTGTTAGCATGGGTCCAGAGTGGGACACAAAGAGGGATGGAGCACCTTCCCTGTGGGGACAGGCTGTGAGAGCTGGGGCTGTTCAGCCTGGAGAAGAGAAGGCTCCAGGGAGACCTTAGCACAGCCTCCCAGTACCTGAAAGGGGCTACAAGAATGCTAAGGAGAGACTTTTTATAAGGGCTTGTAGAGATGGGACGAGGGACAATGGTTCTGAGCTGCAAGCAGGGAGATTTCAACTAGATACTAGGAAGAAATTCTTTACAGTGAGGGTGGTGGGACACTGGAGCCCAGTGAGGTTGTGAATGCCTCTTCCTTGGAGCTGCTCAATACAATACAATACAATACAATAAATCCAGGTTGGAAGAGACCTTCAAGATCATCGTGTCCAACCCATCAACCAATCCAACCCACCTAAACAACTAAACCATGGCACCCAGCACCCCATCAAGTCTCCTCCTGAACACCTCCAGTGATGGTGACTCCACCACCTCCCTGGGCAGACCATTCCAATGGGCAATCACTCTCTCTGTATAGAACTTCCTCCTAACATCCAGTCTAAAGGCTGGATGAGGCCTTGAGCAATGTTGTCTAGTGAGAGGAGTCCCTCTGCATGGCAAGGAGAAGAACTGAATGTCTTTAAGGAGGTCCATTTCATTCCAAACCACTCCACAGTTCTGTGGTCTCTTCTGACAGCTTTTGCTACAAAGACCTCTGAAGCTATTTTTTTGTCCCATTTCAGAGCTGTCAGTCCTTTGCTTCTCTCTAGACCTCCCTGGCCCTGGGTTGAGGTAGCTCACTAAAAGTTCCTCACGGATGTAGATCAATACAAATGAATAGGTAGAGAACGTCGCCCCGCCCAAAGTGTGCATTTTGCTTCCAATAATTCTGTTAGCAAAATGATCTTGTTGGGGAAATCAAATGTGCATTATTAAGACTCCATGTGCCACAAATTATAACAGCAAAAAAAAAAAAACAACTCACTTGCAAGGTTGCACAGCTATCAAGCAATTAGCCATCTTGCACCCAGCACACCAAAATTAAAGACATAAATTAAAACAGCAGGAGGGATAATAATGCTAGCAAGGGGGCGTAGGCTGCATGCAGCATGTTGCTTCTGAAGCTGCAGCCCAAGATAGCTCTTGGCAGGAAGGGGTGAGGCAAGTGGGGTTAGCAGGTTTCCCCACATTTCTCTAGCTTCTGATGCAAAAAAAAACCCTCCTTGGCAGAACAATTCTGTGAACTAATTCCTCCAGGGGTAATAAGTTAATCCAAGCAAGTCACTTACTTGCATTCTCTGTGTGTAAGCTCGCAGTGTGTCCCTGATTTTTGCAGTCCACAGCTGGGTTTTGGCATGTTGATCAATATCACAGAATCACCAAGGTTGGAAGAGACCTCAAAGATCAGCAAGTCCAACCTGTCACCACAGACCTCATGACTAAACCATGGCACCAAGTGTCACATCCAATCCCCTCTTGAACACCTCCAGGGATGGTAACTCCACCACCTCCCTGGGCAGCACATTCCAATGGCTAACAACTCTCTCTGGGAAGAACTTTCTCCTCACCTCCAGCCTAAACCTCCCCTGGCACAGCTTGAGACTGTGTCCTCTTGTTCTGGTGCTGGTTGCCTGGGAGAAGAGACCAACCCCCTCCTGGCTACAACCTCCCTTCAGGTAGCTGCAGAGAGCAATAAGGTCTCCCCTGAGCCTCCTCTCCTCCAGGCTAAGCAGCCCCATCTCCCTCAGCCTCTCCTCATAGGGCTTGTGGGTACATTATGTGGCATCTGTCTGGGCCATGCTAACTGCATGGAGTGTTGTACCTAATTGGATATGCATCTGTTGAGGGGATCTGATAAAATGCAAACAAAAAAACCCACATTTGAAATATCTTTTGTGACAATTATTGAGAGGAAGGTGAAAAATTAGTGCAAGGGCTTGTAAGTGATAGGAGAAGAAGGGGAGAAGGAGGGGGGGGTGAATTGAAGATGGAAAGGAGAGATTTAGACTCAATATTAGGAAGAAATTCTTGACAATGAGGGTGGTGAGACACTGCAACAGGTTGCCCAGGGAGGTCGTGGATGCCCAGTCCCTGGAGGTGTTCAAGGCCAGGTTGGATGAGGGAGGTGTCCCTGCCCCTGTTGGGTGGGGGGATTGGAATGGAATGGAATGGAATGGAATGGAATGGAATGGAAGAATGGAATGGAATGGAATGGAATAGAAGTAGAATAGAATAAAATAGAATAGAAGTAGAATAGAATAAAATAGAATAGAAGTAGAATAGAATAGAAGTAGAATAGAATAGAATAGAATAGAATAGAATAGAATAGAATAGAATAGAATAGAATAGAATAGAATAGAATAGAATTAACCATTAAGATGGCTTTCAAGGTCCCTTCCTGCCCAAACCGTTCTGGGAATCTATGATTCAGCCACAAGGATGTAGTCCTTTTGTCTTCATTTTTGGCACTTGAGAACATGACTGAGCTGTGAAGGTTTCAAAGGTGTGGCTGATGGTCCTGAGCAGAAAGTGCAAATGCAAGGAACAAATGAGCAGGATCGTGTTTAAACAAAATGCCTGCAACATCTGTTCTGCCTTGGGTGCTAATTTTGGGGAGGAGAAGTATAAAACCCTGTGGTCTTACATCTGTAATTTCAGAGCAAAATGCCCTTTTATAGGCATGAGATATCACATTTTGACATACCCATCTTTCTTTGCCATTCCCCCTAGTCCTACCACTCCCTGACACCCTAAGAAGTCCCTCCCCAGCTTTCTCATCAGCCCCCTTCAGATACTGGAAGGCCACAATAAGGTCTCCTCATAGCCTTCTTTTCTCCAGCCTGAACAGCCCAACTCTCTCAGTCTGTCCTCAAAGGAGAGGTGCTCCAGCCCTCTGCTCATCCTCATGGCTCAGTGGTCAGCTTCATCAGAACTCAGTGCTGAGAAGATGGCAGAAGTAGAAGGTTGGACACAATAAAAGATAAAGGGCATAAAAGTTTTCCCCACACACTTGATACAGCTGTTTGAAAAGTAGTATTGGGTGTTTTCTCAATACATAGATTCCAGGGGCTTTTTAAAATGAGTGTCTCCAAACCAAACAAAATCAGTATTATATGACTGATGGTACTCCCTTATTAGCTAATTATTGTTCCTATAATTAACTGAGAGCAACTAATCACACTGCAACATCTTTTGAATAATTGACTGATGGAGGTAATGACTAGCTTTCAAATGCATTTGGCACTAATTTGTACCTCACATAGGTGAAAATATGCAATAAACTCGATGCCTGTGTGGAATCTGAAGACAGAGAACAGCCTCTATTCATGTCCATGTCACCCTGCTGTGACAAAGCAGCTTTGAAAGTGCTCCACGAGGGACTTCACATATTTCCCATTTTGTCATTGGTGTACTCCTGGAATCATAGAATTGTTTTGGGTGGAAAAGACCTCTAAGATCAATGAGTTCAGCCATCAGCCTAACACCACCATGGCCATTAAGCCATGTCCCAAAGTGCCATGGCACACATTTCTTGAACATCTCCAGGGATGGTGACTCCACCACCTCCCTGGGCAGCACATTCCAATGCCACGAGGATGAGCAGAGGGCTGGAGCACATGGAATGGAATGGAATGGAATGGAATGGAATGGAATGGAATGGAATGGAATGGAATGGAACGGAGTGGAATGGAGTGGAGTGGAATGGAATGGAGTGGAATGGAATGGAATGGAATAGAATAGAATAGAATAGAATAGAATAGAATAGAATAGAATAGAATAGAATAGAACAGAATAGAATAGAATAGAATAGAATCTCCTCACCTCCAGCCTAAACTTCCCCTGGCACAGCTTAAGACTGTGTCCTCTTGTTCTGGTGCTGGTTGCCTGGGAGAAGAGACCAACCCCCACCTGGCTACAACCTCCCTTCAGGTAGCTGTAGAGAGCAATAAGGTCTCCCCTGAGCCTCCTCTTCTCCAGGCTAAGCAGCCCCATCTCCCTCAGCCTCTCCTCATAGGGCTTGTGCTCCAAACCCCTCCCCAGCTTTGTTGCCCTTCTCTTCAGTTGGCAAGTAAGGCTAAATGCATGTCTGTCTGTCTGTCTAACACACCCCAGTAGAATTCAAGGACATCAGCCCATCCACAGCCCCATAACCATCCTGCGTCCAGAGGAATCTAACTCCAACTTTTCCTCTGTGGTAGTGTCTCACCACCCTCAGAGTAAAGAAGTGATGTAGTAACAGTAAAGAAGTAGTAGTTCTTAATATTAGTAGTAAAGCAAATGAGTTCTTTACCTTCTGTATCTGTGAGGGTGGTGACAAAGTGGAATGGGCTGCCCAGAGAAGTTGTGGACACCTCCTCCCTGGAAGTGTTGAAGAGAAAGCTGGATGAGCCTCTCAGCAGGCTGATCCTAGTGGGAGGTGTCCCTGCCCACTGCAGTGGGGTTGGAACTAATTGATCTTTACAGTCCCTTCCAACTCAAGCCATTATATGATTCTGTCATACCTCTACCTAGGATATTTCTCTCTACCTAAATTTCTCTCCACCTATGATATTTCTCTCTACCTATGATTTTCCCTCTACCTACGATGTTCACTCCTCTTGACATTGTGAAGAATTACTCTTCCTAATCACTTTCAAAAGCCTGAAAGAAGCCATTTCTGTGTTTTAATTCTTTATTTTTATTTTAAGCAGGAAGCAATAGAAAATACTTCAAGTTTGGCTTAAAATTCTGTAGGCTGTGGACCACTGGGATCAGCCCTCCTGCGTGAAGTGTGGCAGAAATATTTCCCCTTCTGAGGAACATAGTGTCATAGTTTCAGTCAGGGTTGGAAGGGACCACAAGGATCATCTAGCTCCAACCCCCCTGCCATGGGCAGGGACACCTCACACTAGATCAGGCTGGCCAGAGCCTCATCCAGCCTGGGCTTAAACATCTCCAGGGATGGGGCCTCAACCCATTCCAGGGCTTCACCACTCTCATGGTGAAGAACTTCCTCCTCACATCCAGCCTGAATCTCCCCACCTCCAGCTTCACTCCATTCCCCCTACTCCTATCACTACCTGAGAGCCTGAGAAGTCCCTCCCCAGCCTTCTTGTAGCCCCCTTCAGATACTGGAAGGCCACAATGAGGTCACCTCGGAGCCCTTCTCTTCTCCAGACTGAACAGCCCCAACTCCTTCAGTCTGTCTTCATAGGAGAGGTGCTCCATACTCTACTAGTGCAGAAAATTGCATTCCTTATTCAAATACTGACCCTTTCCTGTGCCTCTCTAAGTTGCATCCCCGAGGGGCCAGGAGCCTAAGTGTTTTTTTCAAGCAATTATACCTAATTACATAGTGATGCAAAGTGCCATAAAATGAATGAGAGAAGACATTTGCTAGGAAGGGCTTTTATAATGCTTCTCATGATGCACATGGAACATTTTAGCCACACTCAATCTTCATACTTCCTAAACTTAGAGTATCTAACACAGTCATATTACAGGCAAAATCATCTGTTGAATTATGCATTAATTCACATGGCTTTCCTTCTAAACAGAGGTCAATTAGTTAATTATTAAGTAGTCAAAGGAGGTGGTTGGAGGAGCGAGAAAAATACTTTCTTACCATGTTCTGCTCCATAATTTTTGTAGTGCAGTATCTTCCAGGGAAGGTGCAAGGACTACTCTTAAAGGAAAAGAGACACTGAGGTGCTGGAACATGTGCAGAGAAGGGCAACAAAGCTGGTGAAGGGCCTGGAGAAGTAGTTTTCTGAGGAGGAGCTAAGGCAAATGAGGTTGTTTAGGATGGAGAAGAGGAGGCTGAGGGGAGATCTCATTCCCTTCTGTAACTAACTGACAGACGGTTTGGAGCAAGGTGGGGGTCAGTCTCTTCTCCCTGATAGGCAGTAGAATGGGAGGAGAGGAGTCTGAGGAGAGACCTCATTGCTCTCTGTGACTCCCTGAAAGGAGCTTGGAGGTAGGTGGGGGTCAGTCTCCTCTCCCTAGTATCAGGTGATAGAACAAGAGGAAATGGCCTGAAATTGTGCTGGGGGGGGTTAAGTTGAATAGTAGGATAAATTTCTTTGCTGCAAGAGTGGTCAGGTATTGGAACAGGCTGCCCAGGGAGGTGGTGGAGTCACCATCCCTGGAGGTGTTCAAGAAATGTGTGGCCATGGCACTTGGAGGCATGGTTCAATGGTGATGGTGGTGACTCGATGACCTCAGAGGTCTTTTCCAACCCAAACGAGTCTATGATTCTATCACTCTCATTCACAAGTTACCATCTAGGTAGCTCTGGGTGCTTAGAGCCAAAGAGTTTACATTAAACAAGACCTGAATCTGCAGAGAGTCTGAAGCTGTCCCACCACTCAAATTTGGCAAGCTTCTGTGATATCATGTTTTGGTTGACAGTTGAACCCAATGATCAGAAAGGGTTATCAGACACTGGAACAGGCTGCCCAGGGAGGTGGTGGAGTCACCATCCCTGGAGCTTTTCAGAAGACATGTGGATGTGGTGCTGTGGGACATGGTTTATTGCTAGTGGCTTAACAACAGTGGAGGGCTTGTGAGCTCCTGGCAAGCAGCTGGACTTGATGATCTCAGAATCACAGAATCACCAAGGTTGGAAGAGACCTCAAAGATCCTCAAGTCCAACCTGGCACCACAGACCTCATGACTAGACCATGGCACCAAGTGCCACGTCCAATCCCCTCTTGAACACCTCCAGGGATGGTGACTCCACCACCTCCCTGGGCAGCACATTCCAATGGCTAACAACTCTCTCAGGGAAGAACTTTCTCCTCACTTCATCTCAAAAGCCTCTTCAGCCTCAGCAGCTCTATGATTTTATGACAATTAGAGATCTTTTCTAGCCAAACCAATCCTATGACTTTATGATTCTACATGGATGATACTTCATGTGATAACACTGGTGAGGTCTGCAAAGCAAGGACAAAGGATTGGAAGTACCATCATGCAAAGGAGCTACGTGAACTATCCTGTAGGCTTGGCTGCTGGCTAAAGAAGGAAGGACAAGAAAGGAGATTAATTTATCTAGCCTGACCTACCTTCCACTAGCTGCACAGCCACATCTTCTTCTTTGTGGCAAATGCAAGGCAATCTGTCCCTGTGTATAAATGTATGAACTCACACTCTGCTGTAACTGATGGAGTCTGCTTTGTAACAGCTCCCCAAATGCCTGGCCCTTAGAGGAATCCTCACCCTGCAAAGTAAACTGCCTGGGGCTGTGACTTCCTGGGGGATTCTTTCCTATCCCAAAGACAGTTTAGAACAAAACAAGTTTGATAGTTTAGAACAAAACAAACACCTCATTACAGGTAGAAAATTTATGCTTAGTTCAGAAAATAAAAGAAACCCAGGGAAAAAAAAAGGTTAAATCAACAACTGATTCACAATTTATGACTTGTTAAGCATTTTGCTTCCTAACCACAACCTGTTTGCATGAATTGCTTTTATATAGGAGTCAGGAAGTTCATTGTTCATTACAGGTTGCTCAAAGAGGTGATGGAAGCCCCAGCCCTGGAAGTTTTTAAGGCCAGGCTGGATGTGGCTCTGGACAGGCTGATCTAGTGGAAAGTGTTGCTGCCCGTGGCAGGAGGAGGTTGGAACTAGATGATCCTTGAGGTCCCTTCCCAACCCTGACAATTCTGTGATTCTCTGATTCTTTGACCATGAGTTCTTTTCCAACCAGGCAATTCTATTTCAAACCTGCTGACTGCACAGGGTGGGGGTTTCCCCCTTCCAGAGAAGCCACATACTTCTCACAAAGCCAATGTCCCAGGCCTTTCCTCTGAGTTTGCAAGAGTTGGGGGGTGGGCCTTGAATTACCAGGTTACAAAGACATGACTCATGTCCTCTTTGGCTTTGCAGCTCGTGTAAGCTTTGAATAGATCTTGACAACTGATTTGTCATCTTGAGCTGGTGCACTTTTGTCCCTTTACAAATCCCAGCCACTTCAGCCCTGGCATCAACAGCTGTATTGCAGACCTTCGAAAGAACAGTCTAGTCTTGCTCATGAATGGCTGTTGTGAACACTCAGCTCAGAAAACAGGCAACTCTCACTTGGCTTTGCCCTTTCTTGCTGACTCCTTGGCTTTGACAGACACAGTCCCAACATCCCATTGTCTTGCAGTTTATCCTGCAGTAAGTAGGCACAGCTGCTTTACCTTTTCTTAGCACTTATTGCTTTCTCTACTTCTATCCTGCCCCTCTGGATTCATCTTTTCTTCTCAGCTGAACAAAGGAAGTTTTTAGAAGAATGAGAACAAGATTACCACGGGAAACTATTGTGGATCTTTCTTCCCTTCACTGCTCAATCTCTGCCCAAAACCTTTCTATCTCCCATTTGAAAACAAACAAACAACCAACTTCCTAACCAGGGTTGGGGTTGGTTTGTTTGTTGTGTTACTGGGGTTTTTGCTTCCCTCATATGGGCTCTGTCAGAGCACAAAACTAGACAACTTCCCAGCACCTCAGTTTCATAGTTTCATAGTTTCAGTTAGGGTTGGAAGGGACCACAAGGATCATCTAGTTCCAACCCCCCTGCCATGGGCAGGGACACCCACACTAATCAGGTGGCCAGAGCCTCATCCAGCCTGCTCTTAAACACCCCCAGGGACGGGGCCTCAACACCTCCCTGGACAACCCATTCCAGGCCTTCACCACCTTTATCCTCACAGTTCCCTCATGCAACAGCATTGGGTCAAGTGAAGCAGCAGATGGCCCAGCAAAGTTGTACCAGATAATTACTCACTAGATGCTTTCATCCTTTTAGTGTGCTTTAGCAGTGGAAAATCAGGACAAATATATATATATATACAGCAAGTCACAAACAAGGTCTGCCAAACACTTAATGTGTCCCATCCAAGATCATAAACTGGCTATGAGGCCACACGTTAGTGAGGGACTCTTGCCATGCACATAATGCTTCCTTCTTGAGCAACCTGGTCTGCTGGGAGGCTTTTGCTGATGGCACCAAGCTCAGTAGTGCAGTTGATAAGACTGAAGGATGGGGTGCCATCCAGAGGGACCTAGACAGGCTGGAGAGCTGAGCAGAGGAGAATCTCATGAGGTTCAGCAAGGCAAAGTGCAAGGTCCTGCACCTGGGTCTGGGCAATCCTAGTTATCAGTGCAGGCTGGGGGATGATGACATTGAGAGCAGCCCTGAAGAAAACGACTTGGGGGTGCTGGTGGATGAGAAGCTGGACATGAGCCAGCAATGAACACTTGCAGCCCAGAAGGCAAATGGCATCTTGGGCTGCATCAAAAGAAGCATGAACAGCAGCTGGAGAGAGGTGATTCTGCCACTCTCCTCTGCTCTGCTGAGACTTCACCTGGAGCAGTGTGTCCAGCTCTGGAATGCTCCAGAGGAGGACCACAAAGATAATCAGAGAGCTCTACAGCACAGGCTAAGATAGTTGGGGTTATTCAGTCTGGAGAAGAGAAAGCTCCAGGAAGACTCTAGCTGGAGAGAGGTGATTCTAGCCACTCCTTGCTCTGCTGAGACTTCACCTGGAGCAGTGTGTCAGCTCTGGAATGCTCCAGAGGAGGACCACAAAGATAATCAGAGTGCTGGAGCATCTCTCCTACAGCACAGGCTAAGATAGTTGGGGTTATCAGTCTGGAGAAAATAAAGCTTCAGGAAGACTTATAGCAGTACTCAATATCTGAAGGGGACCTACAGAAATCTGAGGAGGGACTGTTTATAAGGGTGTAGTGATAGGACAAGGGGCAATGATTTGAAACTGGAGCCAGGTAGATTTAGGCTGGGAAGCTTTTCACAATGACAGTAGTGAAATATTGGAGCAGGTTGCCCACAGGGTGGTTGAGGTGGTTGAGGCCCCATCCCTGAAGGTCAGACTTGATAGGGCCTGAGCAAGCTGATCTAGTTGGAGGTGTCCTGCTAAGTGCAGGGGGGGTTGGACAAGATGACCTTTGAGGGTCCCTTCCAACCTGATGCATCCTGTGATTCTGTGTCCCTGCCCATGGCAGAGGCCTGGAACTAGATGATCTTTAAGGTCACTTCTAACTATTCTATGATTCTCGTTGCAAAAGGAGATATTTTTTTTCCTTCAACTTCTCTAAAGAAGCAAAATTACCAAGCAGGAAGCAAAGTGAATCAAGAGCTAAGAAGGGCTATAATCACAGAATTAGTACATGCACAGAAGTCCCCAAGAGCAACTTGTATTAGGGGGTGGGGAGGGGGAATTTACTCGGTAAACATACAAATCTCTGCTGACCCAAGAATATGATTCATTAGGTACCAGCTGACAGCCAACACTGCTGTTGGTTTCTTCTCATTGTATTTATTCCTTCTAACTCAGATAAATCAATCTTATTTTAACCCTAATGCAGACTCACTGTTCTGAAGGAAAAAAGAGAACTCAAAGGCAGGTGAGCCGCAGCAGTTGCCCGGCTGGGAAGTATCAGAAGCTGTTCTCTCTCTCTCTCACCTCTTTTGTAGCCATAACTACTTGGTGTGGTGATGATAAGAGAAGCCTATTGAAGAGTTCAAATGCTCCCAGTGAAAGTAAAAATTAGTGCCAATAACAGCCCTAAGAGAAGAGCAAATGTCAAAAAGTCCCTGCCAAAGTGCAGGAAGGGATAGGAAAGAAGCAGAGGAAATGAGAGTGAGGAGAATGAGCTGCTGCTTCTGTACTTTTCACTGAATGACTCCAATAAACCCTAAATATTTCTTCTTTCTTTATTTTTTTTTCCTCCAGTGAAGGCCATCCCACTTGCAAGCCACAGGATTCAAATCCTAAAGTTAATAAATAAACTTACCTCTTTCTTTCTCGAGTCTCTAAAGGTGAAGGAAATTAAAGCTACAGGGTTAAGCCTGCTGTGTCATCTGTGCATTCATTCACCTCCTGATTGAACTTCAGTCATACTGCAGGGCATGGCTCAGCATGAGGCTGGGAGCCAGGCTGAGAAAGGGGGCAAAGCACCAGCCCACTTCATAAACTATGGGCATCATGGGGCTAGAAAGGGTACCAGCATCGCTCATGGGCGACCAGAGGTGAAAATGCTAAACACTGAGATGCTGGAGAGATGGATCAGGGCAATGAGGCTGGTGAAGGGTCGAGAGAACAAGTCTTGTGAGGAGTGGCTGAGGGAACTGGAACTGTTTAGTCCAGAGGAGGCTGAGGGCAGACCTCATACAGCTCCTTGAAAGGGGATTGGAGTGAGGTGGGGGTCGGCCTCTTCTCACATGCAACAAGTGACAGGACAAGAGGAAATGGCCTCAAGTTGTGCCAGGGGAGGTTTAAATTAAACCATTAAGAAAAATGCTGTGCTGAAAGGGTTATCCAGCATGGAAACAGGCTGCCCAGGGAAGTGGTGGCATCCCCATCCACTTAAGAGATGCATGGATGTGATGTTCAAGGCCCTTTACCATCTCCATTACTTTCCTCTGGATGCGCTTCAGCACCTCAATGTCCTTCTCGTACTGAGGGGCCCAAAACTGAACACAGTATTTGAAGTGTGGTCTCAGCAGTGCCCAGCACGGGAGCACAATCACTTCCCTGCTCCTGCTGGCCACACTATAGCCGATCCAGGCCAGGATGCTGATGGCCTTCTTGGCCGCCTGAGCTCACTGCTGGATCACATTCAGCTGGCTGTCAATCAATACCACCAGGCAGCTCTCCAGCCACTCTTCCCCAGTCCTGTAGTGTTGCATGGGTCTCAGTTGAGTTCAAACAGTTTCTTTATGTGTGTGTGTGTGCAGCACTGAAGTCAATTGCTCTTCTACAGACATAATGTACCTTTTGTCCTCACAGAACTTGAAAACTGTCCTATCTGTTGAAAGGAAACGAACAATACATGGAGAGGCTACATCTTTACACAGACACAATGCTCTTGCAGCCTTGAAACTGCATTTTCCTTGCCAGTGCCCTTTCAAATTTCTGAAAATCCATTTGTAGATAGAAAAGCTCTTGAGGACTTCTCTTATTTTTTGAGCACACACACACACACAAGAAAGAATATGCAGCAATTCATTGAGTGAGAAGAAGGAGGTGCTTCAGGCTGTGTACCCAAGAGAGCCACAGCTGAGGTCTCCAGAGATTTGTCACTCTCTTCTGGAAGTTTGTTTCCTTCTTGCTGTATCTTTACCATCAGAGTATTGTGTCCAGTTCTGGGCTCCTGAGTTCAAGGGGGACAGGGAGTTACTGGTGAGAGTGTCCAACACTGTGAGGAAGGAGCGTCTGTCTGGTGAGGAAAGGCTGAGAGACCTGGGGCTGTTTAACCTGGAGCTGTTTAACCTGGAGAAGAGAAGACATCTGGTCAATACTTACAAGTGTCTGAAGGGTGGGTGTCAAGAAGGGGACATCCTCCTTTTGCTGGTGCCCAGCAATAGCACAAGGGGTAATGGACACAAACTGGATCCCACGAAGTTCCACCTCAAGATGAGTAAAAACTTCTTTGCTGTGAGGGTGCCAGAGGATGCCCAGAGAGGTTGTGGAGTCTCCTTCTCTGGAGACATTCCAAACCACTCTGGATGTGTTCCTGTGTGACCTGCCCTAGGTGCTCCTGCTCTGGCAGGGGAGTTGGACTCAATGATCTCTAGAGGTCCCTTTCAACTCCCACCATTCTGTGATTCTATCATTCTTGACAGGGCAACAGTCAGAGATGGGAAGGATGGTGCAGGAGAAGGAATCAAATGAAGAAGAGGTCAGAAACAGCAAGAAACCCAAAACTTTCTCTGAGCAGAAAGCAATTGTGCATATTTTATTTTCTGGGTATCTGACTTCATACCCTGGGGCCTGATTTTGCTGAACTGCTGAATACTGCAGCTGCAGCTGAGCTCACAGGACCTGAACTCTGCTTTAAACAGATAAAGCTGAGCACACTGGAGAAATACAGCCCTAGGTGCCTCAGACTGGGAAGCCAAAATTTTGCCTGTGAATCTCTCAAATGGGGCTAATAATATTCTCACAAGGGTCCTGTATAAATAAATGCAGCTCTTGTGAAGTGCTCAGATACCACAGGGAGGAGTTCAATAGAAAAGCCCAAGAGGCAACTGAAAATTCTGTCTTTAGAGGAGGATTTGAATAGTGTGGAGTAAATAAGGCTTGGGGGCTTCCCACCTTAAAAGGAGGAGTAAACAAGAGACTGCTGATTAAGTGAGGAGCATCCATCCTGCATGACGAATGAGATGTGGCCCTGCAGAAGAAAAATCTGTATGTGACTGTGTTATTAACAACTATGTCACAACACAGAGACACCATGGAGGGTGGGAGATGTATCTCCTACACGACTTTAAGTCACAGAATCATAGGATTATTAAGCTTGATCTCCAAGATCATCAAGTCCAACCTTCTGCCCTAATACTTCTATGATCACTAGACTGTGTCCCAAAGTGCCACATCTATGTGAACACTTCCAGGGATGGTGACTCTACTACCTCCCTGAGCAGCCTGTTCCAATGCCTCATCACTCTTTCAGGAAAGAAAAATCTTCCTAATATCAAACCTAAAGCTCCCTTGGTGCAACTTGAGGCCATTTCCTCTTGTCTTGTTAGTTACTTGGGAGAGGAGGCCAACACCCACTCGCTGCAACCTCTTTTCAGGTAACTGTAGGGAGCAAGGAGGTCTCCTCTCAGTCTCC
Organism: Colaptes auratus; assembly: GCA_015227895.2. Taxonomy (NCBI): domain Eukaryota; kingdom Metazoa; phylum Chordata; class Aves; order Piciformes; family Picidae; genus Colaptes; species Colaptes auratus. The sequence goes on along the minus strand of CM037635.1, from coordinate 5,051,626 downwards.
TCTTCTCCAGTTCCCTCAGCTGCTCCTCATTAGACACGGTTTCCATACTCCTTGCCGCCTTTGCTGCCCTTCCCTGGATGTGCTTCAGCATCAGAATACTCTTCTTGGAGCAAGGGGCCCAAAACTGAACCTAGGATTCCAGGTGCAGCCTCAGCAGTGCTCAGTACAAGGGCACGATCACTTCCATACTCCTGCTGCCCACTCTATTGCTGATCCAGGCCAGGATGTCGGGGGCCTTCTTGGCCATCTGAGCACACTGCTGGCTCCTGCTCTGCCAGCTGCCAACCAACACCCCCAGGTCCTTTTCTGCTGTGCAGATTTCCAGACACTCTACCCCAAGCCTGGAGCATTGCATGGGGTTGTTGTGATGCTAAGTGCAGGACCTGGCATTTGGCCTCGTTAAACCTCATACAAGTGACCACAGCCCATTGATCCCACCTGTCCACATACACCTCTACAGTGCCTGCCTGTCTTCCAGCAGATCCACAACACTCCCACTTAATGAAGTGGGCAGTGGAACAGGCTGCCCAGAGTGGTTGTGGAGTCACCTTCTTTGGAGACTTCCCACACCCTCCTGTACACATTCCTGTGTGGCCTGCCCTAGGGGATCCTGCTTTGTCAGGGAGGTTGGACTCGATGGTCTCTGGAGGTCCATTCCAACCCCAACCATTGCATGGTTGAATGATTCTGTGTCACTGTCCTATCCTTACATAACTTCCTGCTGTAAAAGGCATCCAGCTGCTGGGGATTTACCCATTGGTTCTTGGGCCAGCTTATCTAAGCTTGCCTAAGCATGTTAGCCAGTTTTCAGCAAGACCTTTTTAGCTCCTTCTTATTCATAGCTGCCAAAATTGAGCCTTGATTGTTTGTTTACCATTTGGGGAAAATGCTGCCAAATAGGCTGCCAAAACAGCAGAAGAACACAGTGGTGCACCTGAGAGCTAGGCATCTGAGTCCACCAAAACCCTTCCAGAAAGAATGCGACCCCCCCAAGCCTCTAGGGTCTGCTACCAACGTTCATTGCATCACTAAAGAAATGGGTTTCTGCAAGGCAAAGAGAAAGAATGTTTACATGCAGGTAAAATGTTTGATGGCACAAATAACTGTCACCTACAAGAAGGGCTTTAAAGTTCATAGCTGGTCACGTCTAGCACCAAGAAGAGCAGATGGCAGGTCAGCAGGAGAGACAGTATCAATATTTTGGGCTTAACCTGCTTTGTCTGTAGACAAAGCAGCGCAGGGATTATCAGCTTTCAAGGTTTTGTTTTCCTGCTCGTGCTTTAATGTCAATTTCCCAGCAGCTACATGTGGCAGTGCTGCTATGCCTCCGGTGGATTTCATACTGCAATGTTATTGGGAAAGTCAAGAAAGGGCTGAAGATGGCTTAAGCTTTCAGGCACCATCCCTGTCAGCAGAGAGAGAACCTGCACAGGCACGAGGAGGAAGAAAACATTGCAATCATGAGGGAACAAGCACACAAACATTTTGTTGGCCTGTACCTTTGGTTCTCTGAACATAGAATTAACCAGGCTGGAGAAGACCTTCGAGATCATCGAGTCCAACCTACCACCCAACACCATCTCATCAACTAAACCATGGCACCAAGCACTGGACACACTCCTCTGAAGCTTCCTTGCCCTTCTTCTAAGATTTTAGCCTGTTAAGGGGAGCTTCCCAGGGATTGATTGAAATGAAAAAGGTGGAGAAGAAGGTTGAATTGTTTTGTTTCACAAAAACTACATACAGCCTTGGGTGGTCTAAATATTAATTACCAGTTTAAAACATAAAGAGAACAAAACACAAACCAATGAGGTGAACCAGCTCCAGATAACAACTCCCTTGCTTCCTCCTCTCTTCTCTTCAGTCTGGATCAACATAAACTTGCAGAAAAGAGGGAGAAGTGTTTAAGCTAATAGGAGACAATTGCAGCAGTCAGGCTTTTTTCACACCCACCTTTCATTCCCTCCCTAAAGTGTATTTGCCACCCAGATGATAGCAGGCAAGATATGCCATCCATTGTTTCAGTAATGATACAGGTGGGTGGAACAGAGATGCTTGCATAATCCTATGACAGAGAAAAATTCCCTGTCACCACACTGTGCTTGAACGGCAACGTCTGACAGCCCTGTCTAGTCTCAGCCCTACCTGCTTTAGCCCTTCCCTCTCTGTGCTTGAGCACAGAGGGAAGCTGCCACCTTTGGAATCACAAAATCATTGAACAGTTGGGATTGGAAAAGACTTCTAGGGTCATTGAGTCCAACCATCAACCTAACACCACCATGGCCATTAAACCCTGTCCCAAAGTGCCACAGCCACACATTTCCTGAACTCCGCAGGTGGTGACACTACTGGGCAGCCTGCTCCAGTGCCTGACCACTCTTGAAGGAAAGACATTTTCCCTAATATCCAACCTAAACCTCCCCTAGCTCAGTTTCAGGCCATTACCTCTTGTTTTATCACCTGAAACTAGGAAAAAGCGACTGACTTCAGTCCAACCTCCTTTCAGGGAGCTGCAGAGAGCAATGAGGTCTCCCCTCAGCCTCCACTTCTCCAGAGTGAACAATCCCATTTTCCTCAGCTGCTCTTCACCACACCTGTTCTCCATACCCTTCACCAGCTTTGTTGCCCTTCTCTGGACACACTGCAGTACCTCAATATCCTTCTTGTAGTGAGGGGCCCAAAAGTGAACCCAAATACTCGAGGTGCATCCTCACCAGTCCTGGGGTATAGAGGCACAATCACTTGCTCCAGCACCTTTGTTGTAACAAAAAACTGCATCTGGCACCCCTGCTGTTGTGGCAAAGTCTAAAAGGGAGCTTCAGCACTGGTTAGGCCACACCTTGAGTCCTGTGTCCAGTTCTGGGCCCCTCAGTTTAAGAAGGACATTGAGACACTTGAACGTGTCCAGAGAAGGGCAAGGAGGCTGGGGAGAGGTCTCGAGCACAACCCTACGAGGAGAGGCTGAGGGAGCTGGGGTTGCTTAGTCTGGAGAAGAGGAGGCTCAGGGGAGACCTTCTTGCTCTCTACAACTACCTGAAGGGAGGCTGTAGCCAGGAGGGTGCTGTGGTCCCTTCCAACCCTGACTGAAACTATGAAACTATGAAGCCTCTTCTCCCAGGCAACCCAGCACCAGAACAAGAGGACACAGTCTCAAGCTGTGTCAGGGGAAGTTTAGGCTCAAGGTGAGGAGAAAATTCTTCCCAGAGCCGTTAACCTTTGGAATGTGCTGCCCAGGGAGGTGGTGGAGTCACGGTCCCTGGAGGTGTTCAAGAGGGGACTGGATGTGGCACTTGGTGCCAGGGTTTAGTCATGAGCTCTGTGGTGACAGGTTGGAAGCGATGATCTTTGAGGTCTCTTCCAACCTTGGTGATTCTGTGATTTATTTCTTCAGTAATGAGAGGCAAAGCCTTGTACCTTTCAAGGTGCTGCACATTTTGTGTGCCCTGTGGAGAGGTTGGGTTTAGAAGACACTTCACCTATCCTGAACATTGCCACAGGGCAGCATCAGAATGAAAATGTCAAATCCCCTGCCCCTTGCAAGAATTTTTTTGGCTGCCCAGCGCAGGATTCAGTAAGCCAAGATACCCCCCCCCCAATAACAAAAGAGAAACTGCTTTTATTTATTTCCCCCCTGATCTCTAGGGTTTGGATGACACTCAAAATCATAGTTCCCAAGTGAATAATTTAAGTCTTTATGGCTCAATTCAATTTCAGTTTACACACTGCATTTTCTCTAGCTCAGGCTGTGTCAGTATAAATGCAAGAAATCAAGACACAGAGTTGCTATTTTCCATACATCTAATATTGGCCACTATTCAAGCCTGGAGACATAACAGAGGCTTTTGAGCAGATATTTCTGGCTGATATTAGGAATTGCTGTGATAAAGAGGAATGGAAGCCATCTGCAGAACACACACACACACAAAAGCAGCTTCAATGCTCAAGGAATCCAGGATCAGTGCAGCACTTGAGCTATGGATATCATCAGAGCTGTGAAGAAGCCAGAATTTTTGTCTCAGAGACAGCCCAGCACTTTGAATCTTTCCATATTAGATCAGGGCAGAATGTTTCTTTTCAGAGTCTGCCCTGCAAATGGTTTGAATTAAAATCTTACTTGCTATTTCAGATGGAAAGTCTTATGTTCAAGTTTGTGCCTGGTATCCCTTGTCCTGTCACGGGGCACCAATGACAAAAGGACTGGTCCCATCCTCCTGACACCCACCCCTTTGAGTATTGATCAGCATTGACGAGATCCCCCCTCAGTCTGCTCTTTTCCAGACTAAAAAGCCACAGTTCTCTGAGTCTTTCCTCATAAAAGAGATGTTCCAGTCACAGAATCACAGAATCACCAAGGTTGGGAGGGACCTCAAAGATCATCAAGTCCAACCCCTCTCATCATCTTTGTAGGCCCTTGCTGCATGCTCTCCAATAAGTCTCTGTCCTGCTTGTAGCAGGGAGCCCAGAGCCCACAGTATTCCAGATGTGGCCTCACCAGGGCAGAGTAGAGGGGCAAGGGGCAGGAGGAGTTCCCTAGACCTGCTTGCCACAGTCTTCTAGTTTCATCCCAGAATGCCACTGGCCGCCTCAGCCAGAACAGTACATTGCTGCCTCACAGCCATTCTGTTGTCCAGCAGCATTCCCTGGTCCCAAACTTTTTTCCCAGAGCTACTCTCCAAGAGATCACCTCCCAAGCCCAAACTTGTTTTGACATGTATTGTTTAGGATTTTTCCTTGGAAAGCAAAACTTGGAGGAAAAAGCTGCTCCAAAGCGGAGCCAAGGGGTTCCAGTCTGACCAGCTTCAGTCTGTGTCAAGCACTGTGTTACAGGAAAGGAGGAGGTCACCTCATGGCTTTCCATTTTGTTGGAAATGAAATCTCATTATTAGTATTTCATAGATTAGTATTTCATAGAATTGTTTCAGTTGGAAAAGATGATGAGAGCTGATCAATACCTAAAGGGTGGGTGTCAGGAGGATGGGACCAGTCAGTGGTGCCCAGCGACAGGACAAGGGGTGACAGGCACAGACATGAACATAAGAAGTTCCATCTGAACATGAGGAGGAACTTCATGAATTTAAGGGTGCTGGAGCCTTGGAACAGGCTGTCCAGACAGGCTGTGCAGTCTCCTTCTCCAGAGACATTCAAGACTTGCCTGGACTTGTTCCTGTGTGACCTTCTTTAGGTGAACCCGCCCTGGCAAGGGGGTTGTACTTGGTGAGGTCCCTTCCAACCCCTACCATTCTGTGTGTCTGCAAGGATGTCACCTGTGTGTCATACACAACTACTTTTCACAAACTTATTTTGACATGTATTGTTTAGGATTTTTCCTTGGGAAGCAAAACTGGGAGGAAAAAGCCACTCCAAAGCGGAGCCAAGGGGTTCCAGTCTGACCAGCTTCACTCTGTGTCAAGCACTGTGTTACAGGAAATTAGGAGGTCACCTCATGGCTTTCCATTTTGTTGGAAATGAAATCTCATTATGATTAGTATTTCATAGAATTGTTTCAGTTGGAAAAGACCTCCAGGGTCATGGAGTCCAGCTGTCAACCGAACACCACCATGGCCACTGAACCATGTCCCAAAGTGCCATGGCCACACATTTCTTGCAAACCTCCAGGCATGGTGACTCCGCCACCTCCCTGGGCAGCCTGTTCCAATGCCTGACCTCTCTTGCAGGAAAGACATCCTTTCTAATCGCCAGCCTGAATCTCCCCTGGCACAATTCCAGACCATTTCCTCTCATTCTATCACCTGATACTAGGGAGAAGTGTTTCTCAAACACACTGATGCTATCTAACACAGAGCAACTTCCAGCAGCCATTTCTGACTATGCCTTCTAAGAAGTACTTAAAGACACAGGGAGAATACAAACACCTAATGTTCCCTCTGAACAATCCTTGTTTTGTCTACCTCCCTCAACCTCAGTTCTTATTAGAGCCAGAAAAAGAATCAGAATCACCTGGTTGGGAAGGACCTTAAGATCACCGAGTTCAACCTTAACCTGACATCTCCCTGCACACAACTGTTAGACCATGTCCCAAAGCTCTTCATCCATGCATCTTTTAAACACCTCTAGGGATGGTGACTCCATCATCTCCCTGGGCAGCCTGATCCAGTGCCTGATGCCCCTTTCATTGAAGAAGTGATTCAGGGCATGCTTTCAATTTTTCCAGCTGGAGCTACTAGAGTTTAGCCTGGAGAGGAAGCTCAGGGGAGACCTCATTGCTCTCTACAACTACCTGAAGGGTGGTAGTAGCCAGTTGGTCTGCAATCAGCACCAGAACAAGAGGGCACAGTCTCAAGCTGTGCCAGGGGAAGTTTAAGCTGGAGGTGAGGAGAAAGTTTTTCCCAGAGAGAGTTGTTAGCCATTGGAATGTGCTGCCCAGGGAGGTGGTGGAGTCACTGTCCCTGGAGGTGTTCAAGAGGGGATTGGACGTGGCACTTGGTGCCATGGTTTAGCCATGAGGTCTGTGGTGACAGGTTGGACTGGATGATCTTTGAGGTCTCTTCCACCCTTGGTGATTCTGTGATACTGTCAGGGTACCAGTTTTAGCACTGCAGCTGCACAAGGGCAGTGTGACCTTGGCATGAACTGGGAGTTAAAATCAGCCTTTCAAGGCAGGACCTTTCCTGTATTTATTCAGGACAAGGTTAGTGCTTCTTGGTAGGAACAGAAGAGTAAGGTAGCAGAGGATCCAGTGCAATATTGCTTGGGTTTACATTCAACAGTTCTGCTTCCTTTTAAAACAAAATAAAACAAAGCAAAAATGAAGACAGTTTCCTCCTTGTCTGAGGTCTGTTTCAGCACAGACTGGGATTTGTACAGTGTATTATTAATACCAGTTATTAATAGGAGTTAATAATGGAAGCACAGACACTTTAGGGAATGAGATAATTACAATTAAGAATAAGATGAGCCTACAGGAGAAAATGAAACCTTCCATTCCACTGCTTAAACAGCTTTAATAAGAACCAGTGGCTTCCCACTCATTAAGATTACTCTAAGTATCTGCAACAGAGGGGTGGTCAAAGAGAATACATTCAGAGATAAACTGAAGACGAAAACAGGGCAATGAATGGAGAATGAGATCACACTTCTTTCAAAATATGCAAACAGATAAACATCAGAACAATAGATTTGCTTCTGTTCCCTTCACAAAGGTGCAATTTGCTTATCGGAGATCACTGGGAGGCTGGTAAGAAAACAAAGCTTATTCCAGAAGCTCCCAGAGGCAAACAGTTTAGCCAGAGCTCTTTAGATATATATACACATACAGAAATATAATTACTACACAGTTAGAGGAGTGGAAACAGGAAAACAGTTATTCCTGTGTAATTTGATTTGTCACGCAGTAGGGCTACGGAGGTGGTGAGGGAGGGCTACAGAGGTGGTGAGGGAGGGCTACGGAGGTGGTGAGGGAGGGCTACAGAGGTGGTGAGGGAGGGCTACGGAGGTGGTGAGGGAGGGCTACGGAGGTGGTGAGGGAGGGCTACGGAGGTGGTGAGGGAGGGCTACAGAGGTGGTGAGGGAGGGCTACAGAGGTGATGAGAGAGGGCTACAGAGGTGGTGAGGGAGGGCTACAGAGGTGATGAGAGAGGGCTACAGAGGTGGTGAGGGAGGGCTACAGAGGTGATGAGAGAGGGCTACAGAGGTGGTGAGGGAGGGCTACAGAGGTGGTGAGGGAGGGCTACAGAGGTGATGAGAGAGGGCTACAGAGGTGATGAGAGAGGGCTACGGAGGTGATGAGGGAGGGCTACGGAGGTGATGAGGGAGGGCTACGGAGGTGGTGAGGGAGGGCTACGGAGGTGATGAGAGAGGGCTACAGAGGTGGTGAGAGAGGGCTACAGAGGTGGTGAGGGAGGGCTACAAAGATGATGAGGCCACAGGAATATCTCCCCTATGAGGAAAGACTGAGAGACTTGGGGCATTTTAGTCTGGAAAAGAGAAGACTGGGAAGGAATATTGTCAGTGCTGATCAATACCTAAAGGGTGGGCGTCAGGAGGATGGGACCAGTCTTTTTTCAGTGGCACCCAGAGACAGGACAAGGGGTGACAGGCACAGACTTGCTTCTCAACTGCTTTGTGACCATCATGGTGCTTTCTGTGCTATCCAGTCTATTGTGAACCAGAGACAGCCCAAGAGTATTTTAGGTGCCATGTTTTAGTTGTCATGAGGTGTTAGGTGTTAGGTAATAGGCTGGACTTGATGATCTCTGAGGTCTTTTCCAACCTGGTTGATTCTATGACTCTATAAGAAGTTCCATCTGAACTTGAGGAGGAACTTCATGAATTTAAGGGTGCTGGAGCCTTGGAACAGGCTGTCCAGACAGGCTGTGGAGTCTCCTTCTCTGGAGACATGCAAAACTCGCCTGGACTTGTTCCTGTGTGACCTTCTTTAGGTGAACCCACCCTGGCAAGGGGGTTGTACTTGGTGAGGTCCCTTCCAACCCCTACCATTCTGTGTGTCTGCAAGGATGTCATCTGTGTGACATGCACAGCTACCTTGCACAGTCTTCAAGTATCTTTAATGTGCCCTCTTACCTGATCATAAGCAAGTCAGTATTTGCAAAGCCAGTAGTACCTACTACAGTCAGTAGCTAAATCCTAAACAGAAGAGCACCCACCTGCTACAGGTTTTAACACACTCATTTTTCCCACCCCCTACTGTATTTCCCTCTCTCACAGTCTCATACAGAACAAGTCTACTAGTAAAGAAATTCTTCCAAACATGCTGATCATCTACAGCAGCTTGACAAGGAGGCATAAAACCAAGTGCACATTGGTGGCTCATGTCCAGCTTCTCACTCCCCAGCACCCCCAGGTTCAAGGACTGCCCTCAGTGTCATCATCCCCCAGTCTGGACTGACATGGTGGATTGCCCTGACCCAGGTGCAGGTTCTTGCATGAGTCTGGGTTACCTTACCTCCACTACCTGTGCTGACTAGACTGAAGCTTGTTCAAATTCACACAGATTCACAGATTTATGGAATGGTTTGGGTTAGAAGGGACTTTGAAGATTCCTGTTTTGGGATGGTTTGGGTTGGAAGGAACCTTAAAGATCATGTAGCTCCAACCTCCCTGGCTTTGGCAAGAATACCCTCCACTAGACCAGATTGCTCAAGGCCATTCTGAGGTCAACCCTTCAGCTACAACATCTACAAGTCACCCAGTTTTGGTCCCAAGTTTACTCTTCAGTTTCATAAGATGGGAGAAATGTTCCTTCCATCATCTCTCTTTCATCCACAGTTTACTCCAGAAGTTTTTCATAGTGCATATCAAATTCCCTCAAAGCCTGCAAAAAACCATAACACAGAACATATCAGTGGTCCCTTTGAAAACTACCCTCAGATCCATGCTGAGGGCCAGCTGCTGAAGGCAGGACTGTTCTCCGCCTGTCTGCTTCCCTCATTACATTAGCCTAGGAACTGGAGGAAGCCACAATACAAATGAGCCTGTCAAGCTTTTCAAAACAGGGAAAAAAAGAAGTTATCAGGCCTCTCAGAATTTCATTATCTTTCACCACCATTAACTGAACCTGTTTCTGAGACAGATGTATTTTATAATCCAATTCCGTTAATGAAGAGTTCAAACCCTCAGAGTGTCCCAGTGTCAGGCACTGGAATGGGAGCTGACGACTCTGTGTCTCTCTGACAAAAGCTAATTCATAGGAGTCATCTGTGTGAAAAATAAACTGCACCAGGACTCAGAAAACATATTAGCCATGAGCAAACTCGTTGTAAATACAGCCAGAAGAAGGTTTCACCACCAGTGTTTCCTTAGAAAGATAAGGCATTAGCTGAGAGGTACGCAGTCTCAGGCTGCGCCAGGGGAGGGTTAGGCTGGAGGTTAGGAAGAAATCCTATACAGAGAGAGTGATTGCCCATTGGAATGGGCTGTCCAGGGAGGTGGTGGAGTCACCATCACTGGAGGTGTTCAGGAGGAGACTTGATGGGGTGCTTGGTGCTATGGTTTAGTTGGTTAGGTGGATTGGATTGGTTGATAGGTTGGATGCGATGGTCTTGAAGGTCTCTTCCAACCTCTTCTGTTCTGTTCTATTCTATTCTATTCTATTCTATTCTATTCTATTCTGTTCTATTCTAATTCTATTCTACACACAGAATCATAGACTGCATCGTGGTGGAAGGGACTCTTGCAGGTCATCTTGGCCAACCCCCTCGCAACAAGGGACATTGAATCATAGAATGGGTTGGGTTGGAAGGGACCTTAAGGATCATCTAGTTCCAACTCCCCTGCCATGGGCAGAGACACATTCCACTAGACCAGGATGCTAAAGGCCTCCTCCAACCTAGCCTTGAACACTTCCACAGAGGAGGCATCTACAACCTCCCTGGGTAACCTGGTCTGGTGTCTCACCACCCTCACTGCAAAGAATTTTTTCATAATATCTGGTCTAAATCTACCCTCTTCCAGCTTCAATGCATTTCCTCTTTTCCTGTCACTGCAAGCCCTTGTAAAAAGTCACTCCCCAGCTCTCCTGCAGCCCCTGTCAGGTACTTGAAGACTGCTATAAGATACCTCTCAAGTCTTCTGCAGCCCGAACAGCCTCAACTCCCTCAGTCATAGGTGAGGTGCTCCAGACCTCTGACCATATTTCTGGTCCTCCTCTGGACCCACTCCAAGAGTTTGATACATCCTTCTTGGGCTGGGGGCCCCAGAATTGGACACTGTACTCCAGGTGGGGTGTCACAAGAATAGAGGGGGAGAATCACCCCATAGAATAGAATAGAATAGAATAGAATAGAATAGAATAGAATAGAATAGAATAGAATAGCATTGGATTGGATTGGATTGGATTGGATTGGATTGGATTGGATTGGATTGGATTGGATTGGATTGAACAGACTGAAGGAGTTGGGGCTGTTCAGTTTGGAGAAGAGAAGGCTCCAAGGTGACCTCATTGTGGCCTTCCAGTATCTGAAGGGGGCTACAAGAAGGCTGGGGAGGGACTTCTCAGGCTATCAGGGAGTGATAGGACTAGGGGGAATGGAATGAAGCTGGAGGTGGGGAGATTCAGGCTGGATGTGAGGAGGAAGTTCTTCCCCATGAGAGTGGTGAAGCCCTGGAATGGGTTATCCAGGGAGGTGGCTGAGGCCCCGTCCCTGGAGGTGTTTAAGCTCAGGCTGGATGAGGCTGTGGCCAGCCTGATCTAGTGTAGAGTGTCCCTGCCCATGGCAGGGGGGTTGGAACTAGCTGATCCTTGTGGTCCCTTCCAACCCTGACTGAAACTATGAAACTATGAAACTTTGAATTGAATTGAATTGAATTGAATTGAATTGAATTGACCAGGTTGGAAAAGACCTTTGAGATCATCAAGTCCAACCTATCACCCAACACCATCTAATCAGCTAGACTTTAACTATTGCTCAGGGACCCATCTAGTTTGAGTTTGAACTTCTCCAGGGATGGAGCCTACACCACATCTCTGGGAAATTTGTTCCAGTGTTTCACTACCCTCATTGTGAGGAACTTCCTCCTAATATCCAGCCTGGCAATGTCCAACAGTGCTGAAGTGCTGAGGGCTGCAGACCAAAGGCAGAGTGATTGGATGCCAACAGTTCTACAAAACTAAATTCCCCAGGTAAGAGAAGTTGTCAGCCAGAAACCCACAGTCAGTGCAGGTACAAAAGGCTGCTGTTATGAAGGGAATCGGCATCAGAAGAACACAGTGATCAAAAATGTGCAACAATACCAATATAAAAGAGGAAAAGGTGTATCAGAGTGTGGAGTTAGGATTTACATAGTCACAGGGAGGGGGGAAAGAGCCAGGGCAACCAAGATGAGAGAGCTGTGTTCAACTTTAAACCGCCAGTAGTGATAAAGAGGCATAAAACCTTGATCCTGAAGGGACCTCTGTTTCACCCACATGCTTTTTGCCTTTCTTTTCCCATAGATATCTCTGTCCTTTGCACTAATTAAAGATTTCCTTTGCATGTACTTTGTCTCCCTCTTTCTCTTCGCTACTTCACTCTGTTCTGGCTTTTTTTCCTCTGTCATTAATCTTTCTGGATACATTTTGAATTAATTTTTCCTTGAGGTTTTTTTCTTCTTCTTTTCTTCTATTCAGTGCAAAATGGTTGTCCTTTGTTCACAGTCTCACAGCATTGCCAAGGCTGGGAGAGACTTCTTAAACTGGTTTACTACAGCTCTCTCCACCACTTTTTAATATCTGGTGTGTGCTGGCAGCTGCTAAGGAGGAGGCATTCTAATAGAATCATCGAATCAATAAGGATGGAAAAGACCTCAAAGATCATCGAGTCCAACCGGCACCACAGACCTCATGACTACACCATGGCACCAAGTGCCACGTCCAGTCTCCTCTTGAACACCTCCAGGGACAGTGACTCCACCACCTCCCTGGGCAGCACATTCCAATGGTGAAGAACTTCCTCCTCACCTCCAGCCTAAACTTCCCCTGGCACAGCTTGAGACTGTGTCCTCTTGTTCTGGTGCTGGTTGCTAGAGAGAAGAGACCAAACCCCACCTGGCTACAACCTCCCTTCAGGAAATTGTAGAGAGCAATGAGGTCTCCCCTGAGCCTCCTCTTCTCCAGGCTAAGCAACCCCAGCTCCCTCAGCCTCTCCTCACAGGGCTGTGCTCAAGGCCTCTCCCCAGCCTTGTTGCCCTTCTCTGGACACATTCAAGTGTCTCGATGTCCTTCTTAAACTGAGGGCCCCAGAATTGGACACAGGACTCAAGGCATGGCCTTACCAAAGCAGAGTACAGGGGCACAATGACTTCCCTGCTCCTGCTGGCCACACTATTCTTGATGCAGGCCAGGATGCCATTGGTCTTCTTGGCCACCTGGGCACACTGCTGGCTCATGTTTAGGCAGCTGTCAATCAGCACCCCCAGGTCCCTTTCTGTTTGGCAGCAGTTCTTTTTCATTCTTTTCCTGCCGAAAGGGACCTGGGGGTACTGGTTGCCATGGTTTAGCTGATTAGGTGGTGTTGGATGATAGGTTGGACACCATGATCTTGAAGATCTTTTCCAACCTGGTTAATTCTGTATTCTATTCTGTATTCAAACATGCATTAATAACTGACCAAAGCAGTCATGGGATTGCAAGCACTAGACAAGCAGCTGGACCAAATGATCTCCAAGGTCTCTTCCAACCCTGACAGTTCTGTGATGCTATGGTTAAGTGACATAACAGAATGCAGTCTGCTTTCATCCAGCTGGGTTTCAACCCAGAAGCAGCCTGTTGAATAGTCAGTGTGAAATATTTTTGCATCTTCTCATGACACACTTCCACTCTCCCACTTCACCCAGACATTGGCATGTGCTGAAAATGTGTCTGAATACCAAGGAACTGGAAATCCAAGGGAGCCATTAAGAAAATCTATGACAGTTTGTAACATACCTTTATTACCTCTGTAATGAGTTGTGATTGATTGGATGCAAGCAGGTCATTATGAGTGTTTTTAAATCAATTTGCAGCTCAGAAATAGTCATGAAGTTGGCAGGATGACAGAACAGCAGATAGTCATCAGAGCATCACACGAGGCAGCACTGCCTGGCAGCACCACATGGCCATGCTGTGTGCCCACACAGGGCACTCTCATGGGGTGGTGGCTGCTCCACATCAGCCAGCTGCAGAAACTGTTGCCTGCAGTCAGACCTATATATTGCTAGCCATGTGCTGGAGTGCATCAAAATAAGCTTGCACAGAAGGACGAGGGAGGTGAGGATGAGCAGAGGGCTGGAGCACCTCTCCTATGAGGACAGGCTGAAGGACTTGGGGCTGCTCAGTCTGCAGAAGAAAAGGCTCTCAGGTGACCTCATTGTGGCCTTCCAGTATCTGAAGGGGGCCCACAGGAAGGCTGGGGAGGGACTTCTTAGGATCTCAGGTAGTGATAGCTAGGGGAATGGGATGAAGCGGAGGTGGGGAGATTCAGGCTAGATGTGAGGAGGAAGTTTTTCACCATGAGAGTGGTGAAGCCCTGGAATGGGTTGTCCAGGGAGGTGGTTGGGGCCCTGTCCCTGGAGGTGTTTAAGGCCAGGCTGGATGAGGCTCTGGCCAGCCTGATGTAGTGCGGGGTGTCCCTGCCCATGGCAGGGGGCTTGGAACTAGATGATCATTGTGGTCCCTTCCCACCCTGACTGATACTATGATACTATACTATGATACTATGATTCTTCACCTCTACTCTGCTCTCATGAGGCCCCACCTGGAGCACTGCACCCAGCTATGGAGCCTGTAACACAAGAAGGACATGAATCTGTTGGAGGGAGTCCAGTGGAGGGCTGCAATGACGATTGGAGGGCTGGAGCACTTCTCCCTATGAGGACAGGCTGAGGGAGTTGGGTCTGTTCTGCCTGCAGAAGAGAAGGCTACATGAAAACTGAGGAAGGACTTTCTATAAGGCTGTGTTGTGACAGGACAAAGGGCAATGGTTTGAAACTAGAGCAGGATAGCTTTAGATTGGGCATTAGGAAGAAGTTCTTTACTATAAGGGTGGCTAGACACTGGAACAGGCTGCCCAGAGAGGTTGTGGATGCCTCGTTCCTGGAAGTGTTGAAGACCAGGCTGGATGAGGCTTTAAGCAACCTGGTCTAGTGGGAGGTGTCCCTGCTAATGGCAGAAGTGTTGGAACTAGGTGATCTTTAAGACCCATTCCAACTCACACACACTTTGCTCCAACCTGGTGATTGCCCATTGGAATGGGCTGCCCAGGGAGGTGGGGGAGTCACCATCATTGGAGTTGTTTTGGAGGAGACTTGATAGGGTGCTTTGTTGCATGGTTTAGTTGATTAGGTGGTGTTGGATGATAGGTTGGACGTGATGATCCTGAAGGTCTCTTCCAACCTGGTCTATTCTGTTCTATTCTATTCTACTCTACTCTATTCTATTCTATTCCATTCTATTCTATTCTACTCTACTCTGTTCTATTCTATTCTATTCTATTCTATTCTATTCTATTCTATTCTACTCTACTCTGTTCTATTCTATTCTATTTTATTCTATTCTACTCTAGTCTGTTCTATTCTATTCTATTCTACTCTATTCTACTCTACTCTGTTCTATTCTATTCTATTCTATTCTACTCTATTCTATTCTACTCTATTCTATTCTACTCTGTTCTATTCTATTCTATTCTACTCTATTCTACTCTGTTCTATTCTATTCTACTCTATTCTATTCTACTCTGTTCTATTCTATTCTATTCTACTCTGTTCTATTCTACTCTGTTCTAGTCTATTCTATTCTACTCTATTCTATTCTACTTCTATTCTATTCTATTCTACTCTATTCTACTCTACTCTATTCTATTCTATTCTATTCTATTCTATTCTATTCTATTCCTTGAAGTGTTCTTGACTTCAACAAGTTCTGGTGAGGCTCTTAAGAATTACTGCACTGGCTACCCAAATACCTGCTGGATCTAATGCTAAATGAGTACAGAAAATGGCTGAATGCTGTAGCTATGGGATAAAAGTGTGACACCTGCAAAGACTTTGAAAGAAATAGAAAGTTTACTAAAAAAAAAAGGCAAAAAGACAGAGTCCATCCCTTTGATGTGTATTTTCCTTTAATAAAGCTTCCTGTTTAATCCTACAGAACCCTATTGTATTTTAGCTGAATTAAACAAGGAATGAGATCAAAATACTTGTTAATCCTGTATTGTTCATTTGCCTGGCTTGTGAATGCCACCCAGAGCCTGGGCCTGTTGAACAGCAGACAGAATTATTGATTGGCTCTGTTCTGCATTTAAGAATAACAAAACCACCCATTTGGAGTTCTTTAGCAAAAATACCCAACTCTTATTGAGTGGCTAAAAGGCGAGGGGGAAAAAGGAGAGAGTAGAGGATAAACCAGTCTAGACATCACAGAAAGGGAGACACTTTTCCACCTTTAAGCAGGAAAATAATGTTTCAAGTAATAGGTAAAAATCCCCAAGTGTTCAGCTAAGACTGGGAAGCAAACAGAGAATTAAAAATGCCTTTCAGGACAGGAGGCAGGAAAAAGAATTCTGACACTTGCTAAGGAAATATTTCCCCAGGGAGATCCTGCTCCCACCTCACTCCAACCACCTTTCAGGGAGTTGTAGAGGGCAGTGAGGTCTCCCTTCAGAATCCTCATCTCAAGACTAAACAATTTGATTTCCCTCAGCTACTCCTCACCAGACCTGCTCTCCAGACCCTTCACCAGCTTTGTTGTCCTTCTCTGGACATGCTTCAGCACCTCAGTGCCCTTCTTGGAGTGAGAAGTCAAAAACTGAACCCAGTAAATGTGTGGCCACAGCGGTGCTGAGGACATGGGCACGGTCACTTCCCTGCTTCTGCTGGCCACAGCGTTCCCGATCCAGGCCTGCATGCTGTTGGCCTTCTTGGCCACCTGAGCACACTGCTATCTAAACTCTTCATTATACAAGCAGTGAGAGTGGTAGAGCCCTGGAATGGGTTGTCCAGGGAGGTGGTTGAAGCCCCACCCCTGGAGGTGTTTAAGGCCAGGCTGGATGAGTTTCTGGCCAGCCTGATGTAGTGTGGGGTGTCCCTGCCCATGGCAGGGGGGTTGGAACTAGATGCTCCTTGTGGTCCCTTCCAACCCTGACTGATACTATGATACTATGAAAACATCTTTTCAGTGCACTGTCATTATACCAGGATGAACTCTATCTGAGGGCTGTGCCTATGTTAAACACTCGCCGAAGGTGTCTGCATTTGTCTGCCCCAGAGTTGAGAGAGAATTGTTGGTTTCAAATCCTATCATTTTCAGATAACACCCTCTTCATTATATATTTATTTTCTTAATATTTAAGCAGGTTGAATAATGCAGTGAAGAGAATAAGCCTCTAATTTCACTCTAATGAGGGTTTTGTGAAGTCGAACCCTGCAGAGGTTTTAAAGTGTGTCAAGAAAGACACAGACACTAAAACTAGGGCATGGACATTCAACACGGCAGTGATGAGGCTGCAAAGGCCACTTGACTTTTGGTTAACTAAATGATGGATAAGTCACAACAAGATCTTTAGTGAAAGGAAGAAAGGAGGATCCAGGAAACTATAGAGCTGTCAGTCTGACCTCAGTACCGGGGAAGGTCATGGAGCAGGTCATCAAGCACCATTGCACACCATACAGAGCACAACCAGGAGATCAGGCCTGGTCAGCATGGGTTTATGAAGGGCAGGTCCTGCCTGACCAGCCTGATCTCCTTCTATGACAAGATGACCTCAAAGTTGGATGAGGGAAAGGCTGTGGAGATTGTCTACCTAGACCTTTGAAAAGCCTTTGACACCATTTCCCACAGAACTCTCATGGGCAAACTGGCTGCTCGTGGCTTGGATGAGCACAGGCTCTGCTGGATAAAGCACTGGCTGGGTGAACAGCCCAAAGAGTGGTGGTCAATGGAGTTAAATCCAGCTGGTGGCTGGCCACAAGTGGTTTTCCTCAGGGCTCAGTGTTGGGACCACTTCTGTTTAACATCTTTATTGATGACCTTGATGAAGACACAGAGTGTCACAGATGACACCAAGTTAGGTGGGAGTGTTGATCTGCACCAGGATAGGGAGGCTCTACAGAGGGGTGTGGATAGATTCTATCATTATTTGCATATTCTACTCCTCTTAAGACTGGATTTTGTGACCCAAGTCTGTTCACCCAGAGGTGTACTGTGGCTTCTGGTCCTGCTACAAACTGTGTTTAACCATACCCATAGGAAGTCACCACCTGAACTGATATCAGTAGAATCCAAGTTGATGGAATGGAATGGAATGGAATGGAATGGAAGGAATGGAATGGAATGGAATGAATAGAATAGAATAGAA